>OY726525.1:17422371-17697324 GCA_963383655.1 Bathymodiolus septemdierum
CAATGTGACTGGCATAAAACACACACATACCAATGTGACTGGCTTAGCACACACACACACACAAATGTGACTGGCTTAAGACACACACACACAAATTTGACTGACTTATACAATTTGTTTCTGAGAATGGTTTTCTTCACCAGTTAAGTGTTATTATCCATCTCCACCTTCTCTTCACACTTGACCATATTAGTGAGATTTTCTTGGTCACGTGGTAGGGATTACAACTGGATGCATCCATCGATAGCTGCAACCAATCATAATGTGTGTTACAAATATAAGGGGTTGGGGTTACTTAATGTTTTGTTGTTTAACACCAGTTTCAACAATATGTCAGTTATATCATGGCGGTTTTGTAGGAAAAATGTAAAATATTGAATGGATCCATTTTTGGTGTTATACGAGGAATTGTCAAAAAATACCAGAATTATTTTGGGATATATTTAGTGCTATAAGTTAACTGTGTACATATTTTTAGTTGAAATAAATATTTTGTGCCGATTAGTTGAAAATTATATTATGCCGAATTTTGCAATTTATTTTTCTAATAAAATATTGGTCATGTTAGATGTAATTTTTTGGTTCCCGTTCACTACTATCTGCTATTATTCTTAGGGACATAAATGGCAAAATTCGGCAGTTATTAGGGACATAAATGGCAAAATTCAGCATTTATTAGGAACATAAATGGCAAAATCCAGCATTTATTACGGACATACATGGCAAAATCCAGCATTTATTAGGGACATAAATGGCAAAATTCAGCATGTATTAGGGACATAAATGGCAAAATTCAGCATGTATTAGGGACATGAATGGCAAAATCCAGCATTTATTAGGGACAAATGGCAAAATTCAGCATTTATTAGGGGCATAAAGGGCAAAATCCAGCAGATAGTATTGAACAGGAATCACGCAATTACACATAGAATGGCCTAACAGAAGGAGGAGACAGGTCATATCCCTGGGCTAGCGAAGATGAGCATAACAAGAATTTAAACATCTTTCATACCTTCACAAAAATAAGACTTGGAAAATAAATAATGATTGTAGCGTACATTATGAAGAGGATCTAACAAGGATTATTACTCTCCATTTTTATATTAGATTTTAAAACTGTTCCGACAGTGTACCGACAGTGTAGTATTTTTATATTAGATTTTAGAACTGTTCCGACAGTGTAGTATTTGTGATTCTGGAACTGTTCCGACAGTGTAGTATTTTTATATTAGATTTTTGAACTGTTCCGACAGTGTAGTATTTTTGATTCTGGAACTGTTCCGACAGTGTAGTATTTTTATATTAGATTTTTGAACTGTTCCGACAGTGTAGTATTTTTATATTAGATTTTGGAACTGTTCCGACAGTGTAGTATTTTTATATTAGATTTTAGAACTGTTCCGACAGTGTAGTATTTTTATATTAGATTTTAGAACTGTTCCTACAGTGTAGTATTTTTATATTAGATTTTAGAACTGTTCCTACAGTGTAGTATTTTTATATTAGATTTTAGAACTGTTCCTACAGTGTAGTATTTTTATATTAGATTTTAGAACTGTTCCGACAGTGTAGTATTTTTATATTAGATTTTGGAACTGTTCCGACAGTGTAGTATTTTTATATTAGATTTTAGAACTGTTCCGACAGTGTAGTATTTCTATATTAGATTTTAGAACTGTTCCGACAGTGTAGTATTTTTATATTAGATTTTAGAACTGTTCCGACAGTGTAGTATTTTTATATTAGATTTTGGAGTGTTCTGACAGTGTAGTATTTTTATATTAGATTTTAGAACTGTTCTGACAGTGTAGTATTTCTATATTAGATTTTAGAACTGTTCCGACAGTGTAGTATTTCTATATTAGATTTTAGAACTGTTCTGACAGTGTAGTATTTGTATATTAGATTTTAGAACTGTTCTGACAGTGTAGTATTTTTATATTAGATTTTAGAACTGTTCTGACAGTGTAGTATTTTTATATATTAGATTTTAGAACTGTTCTGACAGTGTAGTATTTTTATATTAGATTTTAGAACTGTTCTGACAGTGTAGTATTTCTCTATTAGATTTTAGAACTGTTCTGACAGTGTAGTATTTTTATATTAGATTTTAGAACTGTTCTGACAGTGTAGTATTTCTATATTAGATTTTAGAACTGTTCTGACAGTGTAGTATTTCTATATTAGATTTTAGAACTGTTCTGACAGTGTAGTATTTTTATATTAGATTTTAGAACTGTTCTGACAGCGTAGTATTTTTATATTAGATTTTAGAACTGTTCCGACAGTGTAGTATTTTTATATTAGATTTTAGAACTGTTCTGACAGTGTAGTATTTTTATATTAGATTTTAGAACTGTTCTGACAGTGTAGTATTTTTATATTAGATTTTAGAACTGTTCTGACAGTGTAGCATTTTTATATTAGATTTTAGAACTGTTCTGACAGTGTAGTATTTCTATATTAGATTTTAGAACTGTTCTGACAGTGTAGTATTTCTATATTAGATCTTAGAACTGTTCTGACAGTGTAGTATTTCTATATTAGATTTTGGAACTGTTCCGACAGTGTAGTATTTTTATATTAGATTTTAGAACTGTTCCGACAGTTTAGTATTTTTATATTAGATAATAGAACTGTTCTGACAGTGTAGTATTTTTATATTAGATTTTAGAACTGTTCTGACAGTGTAGTATTTTTATATTAGATTTTAGAACTGTTCCGACAGTTTAGTATTTTTATATTAGATAATAGAACTGTTCTGACAGTGTAGTATTTTTATATTAGATTTTGGAACTGTTCCTACAGTGTAGTATTTTTATAATAGATTTTAGAACTGTTCCCACAGTGTAGTATTTTTATATTAGATTTTAGAACTGTTCCCACAGTGTAGTATTTTTATATTAGATTTTAGAACTGTTCCCACAGTGTAGTATTTTTATATTAGATTTTGGAATTGTTCCGACAGTGTAGTATTTTTCGTTTTTTTTTATTTTTTATAGACAGGTATTTACATACAAATTTAAAGCCTGTCGATCAGAATCGTTTTTTATTTTGGTAGTAGAGTCTAAAATCCAGTGTGAAGTATTTTGAAATAGATATGTAAATTAATGTATATATATATATATATATAGTAGAACTCGCAGAAGAATCATTATTGTCTTACAGACACAAGTTACTGTATGTACTTAAACCTCCGATGTTCTAGTGCTGTTGGGGGAATGTGGGCATGCTTCAGTCTAGCGGCAGTAGAGTATAAGATCACTTTGTTAAACATATTGTATACTTTTGGTAAGGACGAGGATATTTTAATTGTTTTTTATCAGTGGTTTCATATGTACGTAAGTACTGTTTAAGCAGTTTTCTGTTTCATATTTTGTGATTTAAAAATAATTCGTCAGAATTTAATGGAATATGGAAAAGATATCAGTCTATTTAATGTAACTTTATTTGGAAAAAACATTTGAACAATGTTATGTACAGTCACATACTTTGTATAATAACATAATGGTATTTACAATATTTGATTTGTGTGTGTGTACAGTACTGTGTGTACAGTACACAATGTTATGCACAGTCACATATTTTTGTCCATGTACACTACTGTGTGTACAATACATAATGCTATGTACAGTCACATATCTTTGTGTATGTGCAGTATTGTGCATACAGTACATTATATTATGTACATTTGTCTATGGTGCATAATGTTTTGTACAATCTTTTATTATTGTGTATGTATGTACAATACTGTGTGTACAGTACACTATATTATGTACAATCTTTTATTTTTGTGTATGTATGTTCAGTACTATGTGTACAGTACATTATATGTTATGTATATTTACATTTATAATTTTGCTTGTTGTATTTGTTAAAATGTTACAATAAATTTGTGAAGAAATAAAATTGGAAAACAAACTTATGGAAAAATTCTTGTTGATATGTTATTGGTGTCAACAATAGCTCAGTTATACTGTGGTGGTCAGTATTATTGGTGTTTAACACTACTGTCAACAATAGCTCAGTTATACTGTGGTGGTCAGTATTATTGGTGTTTAACACTACTGTCAACAATAGCTCAGTTATACTGTGGTGGTCAGTTTTATTGGTGTTTAACACTACTGACAAGAAAAGCTCAGTTATACTATAGTAGTCAGTTTTATTGGTGTTTAGCACCACTATCAGCAATCGCTCAATTATATTATAGTGGTCAGTTTTTTTTGTTGTTTAAAGCCATGGTCAACAATAGCTCAGTTATACTGTGGTGGTCAGTTTTATTGGTGTTTAACGTCACTGTCAACAATATGTCAGTTATACTGCGGTGGTCAATTTTATTGGTGCTTAATGCCACTGTCAACAATAGCTCAGTTACACAGTGGTGGTCAGTTTTATTAGTGCTTGATGCCACTGTCAACACTAGCTCAGTTATACTGTGGTTGTCAGTTTTATTAATGTTTAATGCCACTGTCAACACTAGCTCAGCTATGCGGTGGTGGTAAGTTTTATTAGTGTTTAATGCCACTGTCAGTTGTATTGCTGTTTAATACCACTGTCAACAATAGGTCAGTTATGCTGTGGTGGTCAGTTTTATTGGTGTTTAATGTCATTCAATAATAGCTCAGTTATACTGTGATGGTCAGTTTTATTGGTGTTTAATGCCACTGTCAATAACAGCTCAGTTATACCGTGGTGGTCAGTTTTATTGGTGTTTAGTGCTACTGTCAACAATAGATGAGCTATAATGTGGTGGTCAGTTTTATTGGTGTTTAGTACCACTGTCAATTGTTATTTCACTCATGCCGTGATGGTCAGTTTTTGTACAGTCATTGTAAAATTTAGGAGACATACGATTGGATCTAGTCGATTTGTGTATGGATGATTCAAGTTATTTATACTTCTGATTCTGTAATGAAGCAATACAAAATTATTTTCGGACTACATTGAAGCCGATGTTAAACTTCTGACCCCCAGGAGTCGGGCCACATTCATTTGTACAACTCTAAATTTACATAAAGTGCTGACAAGTGCTTGAAATTAAATTGTGTGAGCATAATGTAAGTTGCAGTATTTTGACGCATTTTTACACAGGCGCCAGTGATACGGAATAAACGGGGGTGGGGTAGAGAAAGGTAATTCCGTGCCACGAGCTCAGCAGTATGGATTAAGAAAAAGAGAAATGAAATAATAAAGACATTTTATTGAAAATGAATATATAAACAGAAAGTAAAAAAGGGGTGATAATTCCGTGCCACAAGCGCCTGTGGTTTAATGCACCTTATTTCCATTATGTCCGATCCAAACTTGAACCTGTGTCAATTATAGAAAGATTTATGTTTTCGACTCTGTTGTGAGTTTTCGATGTACGATAACACAGTTATCTAGAAATTTAAGAACCGCATCGTTGGCGATATGGGAAGCGTGCTGGCCTCGAGTGCGGTAGATCCTGGGTTCGAGCCCCGATCTGATCAAACCGAAGACATTGGTATTTGTTGCTTCTCTGCTGAGCACATAGCATTAAGAAAATGGGTGGATCGAAATGTCTATCCGCGGGCTGTTGTTTCAGTGAACTAGAACTATAAAAATCTAACTAAGCGTGTTGGTTTAGTTCAAAACGGACCCCATCATCATCTCATTGAAAAGTAACTTGTTCTCGCCATGATATAGCTGAAAATATGCAGAGTTGGCATTAGGAAAACAATCACTCACTTACTCAGAAAATTAGGGTTTTCACTCCTTTATCACCAAAAAAAGATGAAATAATAAATAATTTTATATTGAAAAAAAAAATATGAAAACAGGTGGGTGTGGTTGTAGAGGGGATGGCGTAAAACAATGATTTTTCCCATCCCCCACTTACTTTGTATTCTTAGCATGGAATTAAGCAACACATGTTCAATGTAGCAAACGATTTAGAAGCCAAAATCATCCTTTTTTTTATATTTCACTCCATTCCCCATTTAATTGTTTAATTTTTGTGTATTTTTGCTTGTCAGATTTGACAGCTTCCCTCTCCTAACTTTCTGGTCCTCATAACGTTTGCACCACTTCCCGATCTGCTTTCAAAGTTTCATACCTAGCCACCCCCACCCCACCCCCGCCACACGATCCGGTCCACTCACATATATTGTCCCGAACTTTCCGCCCCACTCCCAAAGCTTCCACCTCTTTGAAATTCCTACCCTTAGTTGTATGTTTATCGGACCTGTCAGACCCCTTTATCTGCAAGGGATCTTATTCTTTGCACCAATAGCTATTTTTAACTTGCAGCAGCATTTGTGCCCCGCCCTGGAAAATGTCCATCGTCAGGATATATTTATCCCTCCTCTTCTATGAAATTTCTACATCCCCTTTATCTGTTCAGTATTTTATCAGTTGCCGTGATATTCGTACCTCTCTTTATCTATGAAATTCCTACCTCTCCTTTATTTGTTAAGTATTCTAATACTTGTTGCGATATTTGTATCCCGTCTATAAAATTCCTGTCTCCCCTATACTTTTAAGATATCTAAACCATACGCAGATAGGCATTTACCGGTAATCACTTGTGTCCCCTGTGGATAATTTCTACTTCCCCTTTATCTGTAAGGTTTCTATAGCCTACCACACTAAGTGGTGATGTATTATGTGATACCCTCCGAAATATTCTACAGTTGAGTGTCCGTGCGTCCGTCTGTCTGTCTCCCAATGGTTTCCAGACAATAGCTTGAGAACGGATTAAGGGGTTTACACAGTTGTTTAGTACCATAATATACAGATAAAATTCGAATTTCAGTCTGATCGGACAATTGTTTCAAAAGTTATGGCCGTTTGAAGAATGACAATATGCGGTACGTGGTGGGTCATCATCTAATGCCCCATTTTATGCCCTATTTTTTGTCGAGCATGCACAACAAAAGGCGAGACATAGGTATTGCTTTTCCGGTGGCGGCAGCATTAGCACCCCCTTACAGCAAGAACCTTTGGACCTAGGATAAGCAAACTTGGTGCCTAGGAAGCTTAGGGCAACGGCTGTCAGCTACTTGCCCTATGTCCATGACCTACAGTTCACCCACCAGTGACTATGTTCAGTTTTTTGGATTAGCTCTGTTTCTCTGTCCCTTTGCACGGTAGGTCAATGATATTTGGCAGGCATATCCCTAGTGAGGTGTACATGTCAGTCTGGTAGTTGACTTTTGTCCTTGGCCTCACTTTTACGGTTGCACGACAACATTAAGTTCGGGGGGGGGAGGGGGGGGGGGGTGGGTGTGAACAAAGAAAAAAAATGGGTTTGTTAGTTAGGATGAACGGAAAATTAAAGTAAAAGATCATAGATTTTGCCACTTTTAGAGGGGACATATACCCTTCATGCCCCCGTCTAAATCCGCCAATGATGATGTATTAAAATTAAAAAGAAAATGAGATAAGCTTAATAATTCCTAATGCATTAGTAACAATTATGTAGGGCATTTTCAATTTGAATAAGAATAAGAATCGTACTGTTCAAATTAGGGCCCAAGGAGGGCATATATAACAATTAACAATAATGATTGTGATGAATATGAAACATTTTTTGTGTCTGTTTGTATTGTTATTGGATTTAAAATCGACTCCAAAAATGACTCCAAAATTTACTCCAAATTTGATTCCAAAAAGATTCCAGCCTCAACTCCATGTTTTACAATATGCCTCTATAATAATGATAATAATAATAATAATTTTATTGATTTAAAGTCCAAACATTAAACAATCATCAAAATACAGAACTAAGCTAAATACATACAATACATGGACAAAGATGTTATCACAGCTGAGGAGTGTATGAATTATCTCCCATTGAAGATTACAATATTTATAAGGATTATCTCCCATTGTACACAATATGCAATATTTATTTTTTTCATTTTCGATAAATCACAATCATCCGGCTAAGGGTGTTCCCCGTATAGACCCAGGAAGTTTTAGCTTGGATAAGTCTATTTATAATCGGGTGAACGAAAATAATACAAATCAGAAGAAAACATCACAATATAAAAATATCAATTCTTTTTTAAAATATTTCACCACTTTACACAAGATGTACTCCCATTCTAAGTCAGAGGTTGTAACATTATTAGGTCAGAATTTACAATTAATATCAAGTTTCCAAACATTACCACCCGTGAAAGTTAATAAACTCTTCCATTGTGTAAAAAGTTGTTGCCAACACGATTTGATCTTCATTCAATGGATTAATTTTGAGGAATTAAGTATACATTATAAATTAACTGTTTATTACTATGGCTTTTTCTAGCTCGAATAGAAGAGCTCAAATTCCAAAATCTTGTGAACTCTGTAAATCTGAAATTAAAATTAAGTGGAGATGCGTTGAGTGCAATGAGTTAATCTGCGACCGATGTAAGGAAATTCACCTGAAAGCGAACATTCAGCACCAGATTATTGATATTAAATCGCTATTTCAAGATGTACAGCCGAAAATAATAACGGACAATATCCCGTGTACAGAACATAGGACAAAGATGACATGTCTGTTCTGTAGAACCTGTGATCATCTTGTGTGTCCAGATTGTGTTTCATCTAAACACAACAAACACAACTTTGAACCCGTAGAAAAAATGCTCTCTGAAAAATTGGTTGAAATGAAAAGAGCGGAGGCAAGATATTGTAAAGATTTAAACCTCTGTCAGGCAAAAGTTGAAACATTCCAAATTAGTGAAGCTAAATGTGAGTCTTTGTGTGATGAATCAATTGTGCAAATAAAACAACAAGAGAAAACTTTAATAGATGCCATCACTAAACATTCTCAAGAAAGACAAAATGAAATTGAATCTGAGAGAAAATCTATGAAAAACAAATTTTCTGAAATAAGAAAGCAGACCGACCAAGCTAAAAAGACAATTATACACCACCAAGATGAAATCATGACAGCTTTGAAATCTATCCAAGGAAGTATAATATTTGCAACCGCTAAGCAATTTGTGAAAATGATGTCAGACGCAAACTTGAATTTTAATCCAATTCCGTCTGAAATTAAATATTTCATTCCTGGGAAAGAAACCGTCAACGATATATCAAACTTATTTGGATCGCTTCAGAAAATGAAAATACCACAAGTACAATCAGACATTGATTTTGAGGTTGTTAATTCATACACTACAGATTTATCAGGTATCTACAACATAATTACTGTTGATGACAAATCAACATGGGTTAATGATAATAATAAACAAGTCATCAGACAAATAAACATTGACAATGACAACATTACAACCACAAAGCAGATTTCTTGTGATATCTTTGACATGACATTGACCTCAAACAATGACATACTTCTGTCTGTTGGTAACAGTTCAACTTCAGATATAAAACGCTTGACAAAGTCAGGAAAAATAAAACCATTCTTCTCAGTGTCACCCTTGTTACCCCTGGGAATCCATGTGACCAGTGACAGTAATATTATAGTAGGTGTCATAGAACCTGGTGATCCCTACACACTTACAGACAAAAGTACAAGGGCACTATTTATCTTTGGTATGAATGGTAAACAACAACATACTTATCAATATGACAGTAACAAACACAGACTGTTTACTAGACCACGACGTATCACAACAAATAATAACAAAGACATAGTTGTTGTTGACAGGACATCACGTGATACTGGGAGGGTGGTGGTTGTAGGGAGGGAGGGGGATTTAAGGTGGACATATACAGGACATCCTAAGATAAATGTTCCTTCACAATTTTATCCTAGTGATGTAGTAACAACAACAGCAGGACACATTATTGTGTGTGACTATAAAAGACATGTCCTCCATGTTTTATCTGGACAAGGAGATATATTGACATGTTTAAAAGTAATGCGGGACTTTGGCATTAAATATCCTTTCTCACTTGACATTGACATGAGGGGACAATTATGGGTGGGTTGTGTTGAAGGCAGTGAAGGGTCTAACGCAAAAATACACATTGTAAAACTTCTTTTGTAAATAGAGTTTTATTATTTTCATCTGACACCAGCCATGTTTCTTTTTTAAAATTAAATGGAGTTTCATAATAAATCTAAAAACTGACATTTTTTCAATGAAATTGTATAATAATTTAGACAGCTAACATTTTTATTAAGTCTCCCAAGCAACGTTTGGAGACTTATTGTTTTTGCTCCGTTTCTTATTATTATTATTATTATTATTATTATTATTCTCCTTCTCCTTTCTTTCTTTCCGTTGCACATGAACTTGTCCACGGCAGATCTCAGGAACTACTGAACAGAATTTCATGAAACTTGGTGGAGTTATAGATATATGTTTCTAGTTTGTCCTAAATTGTTCAGCTTTGTGGTAAAGGGGGTCAAAATCATATTTTGAGGGGTTCAAATGGGGTGGGGGTTACAATATAATCATATGGGAAAGTTGAAATTTCGTACATTAATGTTGATAATTTCTAAATGGATAATGATAGAGACATAAAATTTAACATAGTGAAAGGTCACCATTAGAGGAGCAATTCTGCGTTTCAAAATTTTCGAGATGTCCACCATTTTCAAAACAGCTGCCAAAACACGGTATAAAAAATGTCCGATATCATCAAAATTTGATATGTGGGTAGATAATGATGTCCCGAATTGATTCCCGACATTGAAAATTTTCTACCGGTCGCCATTTTCAAAATGGCCGCCACAATATCGCACAAATTCAACATTGTCCGATTTCAACGCCATTTCATATGTGGGTAGATTATGATGTCCCGAATTGATTACTGACATCGAACAATTTCTACCGAGCGCCATTTTCAAAATGGCAGCCACAATACTGCACAAATTCAACATTGTTCGACTTCAACGTCCCGAATTGATTCCTGACATCGAAAAATTTCTACCGGTCTCCATTTTCAAAATGACCGCCACAATATCGCAAATATTCGTTAGATTATAATCATATCTTGTTTTTTATATGTTTGGATTCCTGACATTTCTATTTTTTAATTAAGGATTGATCTCAATTTTTTTTCAATTCATGAAGAAATGAAATAGACATTTTTATTTTTTAAATGGGGATTGAAAATAATTTGGACTTTTCTTTTTTTAAATAGGGTTGTATGATAATTTGACAGCTGACATTTTTCATTTTAAAATGTGGTTTTATAATAATTAAGACAGCTGACATTTTTATATTTTAAATGGGGTTGTATAATAATTTGACATTTTTATTTTTTAAATTGGGTTGTATAATTGCGGTATTGGGTTGAAAAAATAAGATTATTTGATATATTTGAAGACCTGACATTTTTTTTAAAATAAGTTTGTACATGTATCCTGGTTGTATCATATTTTGTATGTATTGACAAATGACATGTTGAGAAAATTGTATGATTTATTTTTATCTTTTTAAATGATGATGTGTGATAAATCTGGACATTAAAAGTGTATGAATTGATATACCTGCAAAATATGTCATTCTATGTATATTTAATATTTATAATTATTTGTATTTTTGATGGTACCTATCTACGGAACGTAGCTCTTTATGGTCCTTTTTTCTCTCTATATGGTCCGGCAAAAAAAAATAAACAAAAAAAGGACCACAAAGAGCTACGGTTCCGCAGCTAGATGGCGCCATGCTTAAATAAGTTCGGTAGGTAGACAATTTATATATTTTTACTTCAACGATTCCAAAAAGACACATTTTTCATTGTAAAATCATGACAAGTATATAAAAAAAATTAAGATTTTGAATAAATTTTGTGGGATAAGTTTAAATTTAATGGTTCAGTTGGGAAAATAGGAAAACCATTATATTTTTATGGATGGCCACCATTTACATTTTTTTTGTACTAATAACATTGAAGTCTTTACATGCATGTAATATAAAATACTAATAGTGTTTATAAACCAATAAACAGAGAAATAGCAACTAAATACTATTTATATTATTATACACTTGTATCAAGCTTGGACTTTTATATTTATGAAAAAAAGCTTAAACAATGATGGTGGTGAAAATCCAGGTCCTGGCTTGAGATGGGCAGAAAAATGTGACAGTGTTTAAGCCAGTTAATGGGATGGTTGGTGTATGGTGTTTAACGACACTTTCAATAATATTTCAGATATATCACAGTGGTCAGTTTTATTGGTGGAGGAAACTGGACAAAACCATCGACATGTCGCAAGTTTTTTCAGTTAACTGACAAACTTTATCACATAATAAGGGTGCATCGAGTACGCTTTGTCATAAATGGAGTTCGAACTCACAACTTAAGTGGTAATTGGCACTGATTGCACAGGTAGTTGTAAATCCATCTACCATATGATCACGACCACGACACCCCTACCAGTGAATGGGATTCCCAACCCCCTCTCAATAAATGGAAGTTCAATACGATGCAAATATAACCAATACAAAGACGCAACCTGCACAGATTCACTTCCACCAAGATATACATCTGATTATGTCATAGTATATGTATCATTATTTCAAACTTTCAGAGCGACTTTTCAATTGATTTTTGTCCGAAAACTATGAAATTTTCATCCTAAGTTCATATTCTTGAAGAAAGTTCCCATTTTTATCACACTTGTAGATATGTCAGTTTAATAAAAGAGTTACTAGTTGTCAGATGTATAATCTAGTTTCCTCCACAAATGGAGCAATTACTAGTTGTCAGATGTATACTTTAGTTTCCTCCAAAAAATTAAACAGTTACTAGTTGTCAGATGTATACTCTAGTTTCCTCCACAAATAAAACATTTAGACAGAAGGTGAAGTTGATAAAACAGTTACTAGTTGTCAGATGTATACTCTAGTTTCCTCCACAAATAAAACTGTTAGACAGAAGGTGAAGTTGATAAAACAGTTACTAGTTGTCAGATGTATACTCTAGTTTACTCCACAAATAAACAGTTAGAAAGAAGGTTGACTTGATAAAACAGTTACTAGTTGTCAGATGTATGCTCTAGTTTCCTCCACAAATAAAACAGTTATTAGTTGTCATATGTATACTCTAGTTTCCTCCACAAATAAAACAGTTACTGGTTGTCAGATGTATACTCTAGTTTCCTCCACAAATAAAACTGTTACTAGTTGTCAGATGTATGCTCTAGTTTCCTCCACAAATAAAACAGTTACTAGTTGTCAGATGTATACTCTAGTTTCCTCCACAAATAAAACTGTTAGACAGAAGGTGAAGTTGATAAAACAGTTACTAGTTGTCAGATGTATACTCTAGTTTACTCCACAAATAAACAGTTAGAAAGAAGGTTGACTTGATAAAACAGTTACTAGTTGTCAGATGTATACTCTAGTTTCCTCCACAAATAAAACAGTTACTAGTTGTCAGATGTATATTCTAGTTTCCTCCACAAATAAAACAGTTATTAGTTGTCAGATGTATGCTCTAGTTTCCTCCACAAATAAAACAGTTATTAGTTGTCAGATGTATGCTCTAGTTTCCTCCACAAATAAAACAGTTACTAGTTGCCAGATGTATGCTCTAGTTTCCTCCACAAATAAAACAGTTACTAGTTGTCAGATGTATGCTCTAGTTTCCTCCACAAATAAAACAGTTACTAGTTGTCAGATGTATGCTCTAGTTTCCTCTACAAATAAAACAGTTACTAGTTGTCAGATGTATGCTCTAGTTTCCTCCACAAATAAAACAGTTACTAGTTGTCAGATGTATGCTCTAGTTTCCTCCACAAATAAAACAGTTACTAGTTGTCAGATGTGTGCTCTAGTTTCCTCCACAAATAAAACAGTTACTAGTTGTCAGATGTATGCTCTAGTTTCCTCCACAAATAAAACAGTTACTAGTTGTCAGATGTATGCTCTAGTTTCCTCCACAAATAAAACAAACCACCATGTTCTATTTGACATCTTGTTGTGGCATTAAACAACAATAAAACTGGTCACCAGCTTATACATAAAACATGACACATTGTTGAAAGTGGCGTTAATCTCCGATAAAATTGGTCACTAGGTTATACATTATGCATTACACATTTCTGGTGAATTTATTATCTCATATTTCGACTGTAATGTGCTTTTTTTTCTTAATATTGATATATACTTACCATTTCATGAATAATTTTCAATAACAATGTGTTTAATTCTATTCATTGTCTGCAATACCCCAGACGATTCCGTATTTTTTATCATTACATAATGATTTTATTTAAACAATTCTATTGGCTATCATGCTGTCACCTGACATTCCATAAAATTTGATATTATTTGATTAAAACTCGTATTGACTTGGTTTCACTTTCGTTTTCTAACGAAATCTATCAAAAGAATCACGTGAATTCTATTTCTATTCGACCAATGGACATAAAGGTAATGTGAAATTTCGTTCAATCAGAATCGTCGTATTAGAGTTACTTTAGAATGAACAAGTAATCATTATGTGCGACGCAGGCCATGGGCTTGCAGAAGTCAAACGGAGATTTGCAGAAATCTCGGAGACTTGGTTTCACTTTCACTTTTCATTTTAATGTAATAAAATAATTACAGTCTTTTGTATCGGTCAATACGAGTTTTTATGGACCTTAGAAATCAATATTCACCTCAGCCTAAAGGCTTCGGTGAATATCGGTTTTTAAGGTCCATAAAAACTCGTATTGGCCTCAACAAAAGACTATAATTGTATATTATCGTACGGAGTACAATGTCCGTCAATGGTTTTCACGACCAAATCATTAATTTTTCGTGATTAAATTCATGCATTTCCCCATATTATTTTGATGGCGACTTTTCATATTTCTTAAAACATATGTATATAAAGATAATAGGCTACTTTATTTTTCGGTTGCAATTTGTTCGGGGTTATTTAGATGTAGAAAGAGATAGAATAATGGGTTACCATGGTGATAGTGGCGGATGTTAGTATAATGGGTAACCATGGTGACAGTGGCGAATATTGACCGTTTGGTTTTCTTGCTCCTCTAGCCTTCTAAAAACATTTGGTTTTCTTGCTCCTCTAGCTTTCTAAAAACATTTGGTTTTCTTGCTCCTCCAGCCTTCTAAAAACATTTGGTTTTCTTGCTCCTCCAGCTTTCTAAAAACATTTGGTTTATTTGCTCCTCCAGCCTTCTAAAAACATTTGGTTTTCTTGTTCCTCCAGCCTTCTAAAAACATTTGGTTTTCTTGTTCCTCCAGCCTTCTAAAAACATTTGGTTTTCTTGCTCCTCCAGCTTTCTAAAAACATTTGGTTTTCTTGCTCCTCCAGCTTTCTAAAAACATTTGGTTTTCTTGCTCCTCCAGCCTTCTAAAAACATTTGGTTTTCTTGCTCCTCCAGCTTTCTAAAAATATTTAGTTTTCTTGCTCCTCCAGCTTTCTAAAAACATTTGGTTTTCTTGCTCCTCCAGATTTCTAAAAACATTTGGTTTTCTTGCTCCTCTAGCTTTCTAAAAACATTTAGTTTTCTTGCTCCTCCAGCTTTCTAAAAACATTTGGTTTTCTTGCTCCTCTAGCTTTCTAAAAATATTTAGTTTTCTTGCTCCTTCAGCTTTCTAAAAACATTTGGTTTTCTTGCTCCTCTAGCTTTCTAAAAATATTTAGTTTTCTTGCTCCTCCAGCTTTCTAAAAACATTTGGTTTTCTTGCTCCTCCAGCTTTCTAAAAATATTTAGTTTTCTTGCTCCTCCAGCTTTCTAAAAACATTTGGTTTTCTTGCTCCTCCAGCTTTCTAAAAACATTTGGTTTTCTTGCTCCTCTAGCTTTCTAAAAACATTTGGTTTTCTTGCTCCTCCAGCTTTCTAAAAACATTTGGTTTTCTTGCTCCTCCAGCTTTCTAAAAATATTTAGTTTTCTTGCTCCTCCAGCTTTCTAAAAACATTTGGTTTTCTTGCTCCTCCAGCTTTCTAAAAACATTTGGTTTTCTTGCTCCTCTAGCTTTCTAAAAACATTTGGTTTTCTTGCTCCTCTAGCTTTCTAAAAATATTTAGTTTTCTTGCTCCTCCAGCTTTCTAAAAACATTTGGTTTTCTTGCTCCTTCAGCTTTCTAAAAACATTTGGTTTTCTTGCTCCTCCAGCTTTCTAAAAACATTTGGTTTTCTTGCTCCTCTAGCTTTCTAAAAACATTTGGTTTTCTTGCTCCTCTAGCCTTCTAAAAACATTTGGTTTTCTTGCTCCTCCAGCTTTCTAAAAACATTTGGTTTTCTTGCTCCTCCAGCTTTCTAAAAACATTTGGTTTTCTTGCTCCTCCAGCTTTCTAAAAACATTTGGTTTTCTTGCTCCTCCAGCTTTCTAAAAACATTTGGTTTTCTTGCTCCTTCAGCCTTCTAAAAACATTTGGTTTTCTTGCTCCTCCAGCTTTCTAAAAACATTTGGTTTTCTTGCTCCTCCAGCCTTCTAAAAACATTTGGTTTTCTTGCTCCTCCAGCTTTCTAAAAATATTTAGTTTTCTTGCTCCTCCAGCTTTCTAAAAACATTTGGTTTTCTTGCTCCTCTAGCTTTCTAAAAACATTTGGTTTTCTTGCTCCTTCAGCTTTCTAAAAACATTTGGTTTTCTTGCTCCTCTAGCTTTCTAAAAATATTTAGTTTTCTTGCTCCTCCAGCTTTCTAAAAACATTTGGTTTTCTTGCTCCTTCAGCTTTCTAAAAACATTTGGTTTTCTTGCTCCTCCAGCTTTCTAAAAACATTTGGTTTTCTTGCTCCTCTAGCTTTCTAAAAACATTTGGTTTTCTTGCTCCTCCAGCTTTCTAAAAACATTTGGTTTTCTTGCTCCTCCAGCTTTCTAAGAATATTTAGTTTTCTTGCTCCTCCAGCTTTCTAAAAACATTTGGTTTTCTTGCTCCTCCAGCTTTCTAAAAACATTTGGTTTTCTTGCTCCTCTAGCTTTCTAAAAACATTTGGTTTTCTTGCTCCTCCAGCTTTCTAAAAACATTTGGTTTTCTTGCTCCTCTAGCTTTCTAAAAACATTGGTTTTCTTGCTCCTTCAGCTTTCTAAAAACATTTGGTTTTCTTGTTCCTCCAGCTTTCTAAAAACATTTGGTTTTCTTGCTCCTCCAGCTTTCTAAAAACATTTGGTTTTCTTGCTCCTCTAGCTTTCTAAAAACATTTGGTTTTCTTGCTCCTTCAGCTTTCTAAAAACATTTGGTTTTCTTGCTCCTCCAGCTTTCTAAAAACATTTGGTTTTCTTGCTCCTCTAGCTTTCTAAAAACATTTGGTTTTCTTGCTCCTCCAGCTTTCTAAAAACATTTGGTTTTCTTGCTCCTCCAGCCTTCTAAAAACATTTGGTTTTCTTGCTCCTTCAGCTTTCTAAAAACATTTGGTTTTCTTGCTCCTCCAGATTTCTAAAAACATTTGGTTTTCTTGCTCCTTCAGCTTTCTAAAAACATTTGGTTTTCTTGCTCCTCCAGATTTCTAAAAACATTTGGTTTTCTTGCTCCTTCAGCTTTCTAAAAACATTTGGTTTTCTTGCTCCTTCAGCTTTCTAAAAACATTTGGTTTTCTAATCATTTGACTTTGAGTTCCTGATGAAAGTTATTTCATATGCATGATGCACACTAAATTAGTGACTAAAATTTGTATTATTTAGTGCCAATTTTGATTAAAAACCAATAAAACCTGAACGAAAGCAAGCATATTGTCCTCGTGCCTTCACGGGTGAGGGGGAGGGGGGGAGACTGATCGAAATCCTTTGCTAGCGTAGATGTCTCCACCACTTTGAATAAAAATACCAATAATACACAATGTTCGTTGTCTTAATGCTATGATGATACGAAGTGTGCAAAAGAGGTAAAATTTATAATGAAAATATCAAGGTAATCTGTACACAAATCGTTCGTTTTGTTGATATCAAATGGTGGAATATTATAACACCTAGCCAAGGGAGACCATTCAAATTTAATCATAGTCATTTATTGTTCTTTCTACTTCTTTTCTTGTTCTACATGTGAAATCATCTTATAACGATTATAATGCAGATAATAAATAGGCTATCTACAGGGTGGCGGTTCTATACCAGCACTAATTACTATATGTATTTCTGAATTTACCGTACTCATAATATAATGGACTTCACTGGTAATTCTTTGTAAGAGAACAACATATATGTTAGTATGATATCATTTTAGAAATGTTCTGAATTATAGGTTTTTGTGTGTTCTAAGGCAGGAAATGCTAGGAGAAAATGTGGTAATGTTTCCACAACTTTATTGCATTGTTTTCATGTCGGACCGACTTTGTTCTTATTGAAAACACCCGTCCCTATTTGAATGAATTAAATGAAAAGACACAATTCTATTTCATAAGATTGATAGGATTTATGTTAATATCTTTTGGGTTGACATTGACATTGACATCTTCTAATGGGTGTAGTTTCCCAATAATTTACATGGGTGTAAGGTATCTCATTGTAGAGTATAATCCTGTTATTTCATTTGTCCAATCTGTGTATATGGCCTTCGTAATCCAATGTTCTATTGAAATTTTGGTAATTGGTCTTCTAGTTATCTTAGTTGAAAGAACTTTGTAAGTTTTATTTTATAAACGTTTTCTTTATTTCTATAAACCAGCAGTGATTTTCTCATGATTCTATATTCTGCTGTCTATCTTCAAGTTCTATTGATATTGTAATGGTGGTGTGGTAGATCGTGGGTTCGAGATCCGGTCGCGTGAACCAAAGACTATAAAATTGGTATCTGTTGCTTCTCCGCTAGACACGCAGCAGTAAGGAGAAAGAGCAAAGACTGATTGACTCGGAATCAAACTAATGTGTCCGAGTGGAGCGACATGTCTACCCGCTGACTGTTGTTTCAGTGAGCTAGCACTATAAAAATCCAACTCAGCGTGTTAGTCTAGTACACAGCGGACATCATCATCATCTCATTGAAAATTAACTTGTTCTCGCCATGATATAGCAGAAAATTGCTGAATTGGCGCTAAACAATCACTCGAGTGTGGTAGACCACGGGTTCGAGAGAGATAGCGCTATAAAGATCCAATTAAGCGTGTTGGTCTAGTACCAAGCGGACATCATCATATTAATATATATGGGGTAGAGATGCTCTTGTTTGACAATAGTGTTCTGAAAATGTATCTGTTGAATACACAATCAAATTTCCATATAAATTCATTTAAATATTTCATTTTATTTATTTGCTGAATAAAATACTTTGTCGGAAGTATATGATAAAAAGATTAAAACGTGACCCGCTTTTCCATATCATCCCGGCTGTCATCCCTCGACCCATATTAACCCTCGACTGCATCTCGGGGTGATACCCGTTTGATATGGAAAATGTCCGGTATTAATCTCTATATATATAATGTGCGATCTTGATGTAATTAGCTGTCAAATCTATCAAATTAATGGCCGCCATATTTAACGAGATTGTGAGAATTTCTTATTTTATATGTCTCTGGCGTAGATACGAAATCCTATGATCATCACAGTAGATAACTTTTCTGCACGTGATTATTTTGCTGTTATTACATATTATTATACTTTCTGTAAATTTCTTCTGTAATATAAGTTCATACGATATTTTGGCATATATCACAAAGAATTACATAGCGTTGATATACTATGCGAAAATAGTACATCTATTATGCCAGTTTCACGCGGGGAAGGTTGGGTTTTCAGCTGCATGTCTGTCAAGGTATATATAGCTAGTCCACGTGCAAGGGGGCGGATCCAATCTGTCAATCTATCATAGTCGTCTAAACGTTTTTTAATACTTGTTATTGTTGTTAAATAAATTTCAAACTTCAAAAATCTTTATATTTTTAAAGCCTTAAATGAAACAAAGAATATTCTCACACTTTCAAGACTATCTGATCCAATATATTAGTCACCAATATCAGGACCTCCTTTATTGTAATAGTTCTCCATAGCCAGAAATGATGGGTACTTTGCTTTTTTGCATATCTAAGATGGCGACGCCTGCAATTTTCATATGATCTATATACATAGACGATATCATTCATAATTACATGTGTGTCATTTTCTGAACTTGAAAATGATACATTGAATCAAGCTGAATTAAATGAAATAAAAATTAATGAAAACAATTAAATATTCGAGGTTCCTGGACTAAATGAAAATCCGAGGAGACGAACCCTTTTTGGCCTTAAGAGTCCATGTAAAAATGTCTGAAATACATGAAACCGGTGGCGTGTGACACAAAATTTAACAATGAATGACATTTGGCGACATATTTTCTGAAATTAATTTAGATTCCTCAATAATATATGTAATTATATTAACTAACCTATATTTCTAGCTTCTAAACTCGGGGGGTTCCCACATTAAATATAATATGATCATTTTTGCATCATCGCGATATCAAAGACATGTCTAAAATCGTTACAAAACAAAAATATTAGAATTTTGACAGAAGAAAAACTTTGCGAAAATAAACAATAACTTTTAATTTTCGAATCATTGACGGACACATTGAATTTCCGTACTGTAGGCTATTTTTGACAAATCTAATAAACGATCCATCAAGCTTGAAACTGCAGTCACGTGATCAAAATCTAATTTAAATATGATGAATATTTATGAGGAAAGTACCATCAATTTCTGGATATGAATATATGTTGTCTACACAGACAGTCAGGCATACATGCTCATGAAATTTGGGAATAGTTAAAATATATATACAATACTTGTGCACTGTCGAAGCATATAGGTAATATATGTATGAGGCTTAGAAACGAGGGAAAAGGCGAGGCGTCGCCGAGCCTTTTCCCGCGTTTCGCGCCGAATACACATATTTACCCATATGCTTCGACAGTGCACATGTATTGTATTTATCCTGCAATTTTAAATCGTAAATAAACGTTTACTGGACGATGATAAAAGTATTTGAAATAATTTTGAGTGTGTATTTGAAAATAATATCCCCCGATGTGGGTGGAGCTTACATTTGTATGTTCTATTTATAACTGACCAATATTAAAAAAAATATTGGGCAGGCTATATTGGTCGGTAAATGCTGTCATTGCAGGATAATACGTTATATTAGGTCAGACATGTACACTGCGTCTGCAACAAACTCGAAGCTATTATATATTACCCAAAGCCCAAACCCGCCCAACACTGTCTTACACAGGTCACATGATGAAATAGTCAAACTTGATAAAAAGAGAACAGACAGGGCAGTCATTACAGTCAACATCATGAAATTAAATCTAAACATCTAAAAATCTAACACAGTGGTTCTCAACCTTTTTTCCCCATGGACCACTTTTACTCTTAATTTGTTCACACTGACAAGTCACAAGAGCACAACTCACAACTATACCGCCCGCACGACGTGCGTGAAGAAGATATTTCACATGAACGAGGTGACCAGAACGAAACACTGCTGCTACAAGCCTACATGTATGCTGACATATTCTCAATAAGATACTACCGGTATCATTTTTCATGTATGTATGTATAACATAGATATCGTTATCCTTCCGATTCTCTGAACAATATTTGTATTGAAACCACACGGCACTAATTCTCTCCAGCGCTACGGTGCCATCTTGCCGACAGGGGGCGCAGTAGCAGAGTAGTAGTTGTATCTCTTACGTCATCATACAGAAAGATGAACCAACCTGTTCCTAGCAGCAGCACGTACGTCGCACTCTCTGTAGTAGTGTACTGGTCAGAATATCTGTAACGAATGCCATTCTTAGGTCACTCATGAAGTTAAAATTTCTGTGTTAACTGTTATCTAATACTCGAAGACTTTGAGTATTAGATAACACAGAAATTTTAATGACTTTGTGTCAAAGTCATTTTTTTTAATTGGATCGTAATATTTGTGATCAGTCATGAACTATTAAATTGGACAAAAATACATCAGATAACATAAAGTAAATAATAATATATAATAATAATGAAACAATTAAGATTTGGAATCATGTGTAAAGGACTATCACTACCGTTCTACTGAATACATCCACAATACTAAACAAGACAATAAGTTACACCAACACGTATATCTGTAATCTCTTACCGTTCTACTGAATACATCCACGATACTAAACAAGACAATAAGTTACACCAACACGTATATCTGTAATCTCTTACCGTTCTACTGAATACATCCACGATACTAAACAAGACAATAAGTTACACCAACACGTATATCTGTAATCTCTTACCGTTCTACTGAATACATCCACGATACTAAACAAGACAATAAGTTACACCAACACGTATATCTGTAATCTCTTACCGTTCTACTGAATACATCCACGATACTAAACAAGACAATAAGTTACACCAACACGTATATCTGTAATCTCTTACCGTTCTACTGAATACATCCACGATACTAAACAAGACAATAAGTTACACCAACACGTATATCTGTAATCTCTTACCGTTCTACTGAATACATCCAAGATACTAAACAAGACAATAAGTTACACCAACACGTATATCTGTAATCTCTTACCGTTCTACTGAATACATCCACGATACTAAACAAGACAATAAGTTACACCAACACGTATATCTGTAATCTCTTACCGTTCTACTGAATACATCCAAGATACTAAACAAGACAATAAGTTACACCAACACGTATATCTGTAATCTCTTACCGTTCTACTGAATACATCCACGATACTAAACAAGACAATAAGTTACACCAACCCGTATATCTGTAATCTCTTACCGTTCTACTGAATACATCCAAGATACTAAACAAGACAATAAGTTACACCAACACGTATATCTGTAATCTCTTACCGTTCTACTGAATACATCCACGATACTAAACAAGACAATAAGTTACACCAACACGTATATCTGTAATCTCTTACCGTTCTACTGAATACATCCACGATACTAAACAAGACAATAAGTTACACCAACACGTATATCTGTAATCTCTTACCGTTCTACTGAATACATCCACGATACTAAACAAGACAATAAGTTACACCAACACGTATATCTGTAATCTCTTACCGTTCTACTGAATACATCCACGATACTAAACAAGACAATAAGTTACACCAACACGTATATCTGTAATCTCTTACCGTTCTACTGAATACATCCAAGATACTAAACAAGACAATAAGTTACACCAACACGTATATCTGTAATCTCTTACCGTTCTACTGAATACATCCACGATACTAAACAAGACAATAAGTTACACCAACACGTATATCTGTAATCTCTTACCGTTCTACTGAATACATCCACGATACTAAACAAGACTATAAGTTACACCAACACGTATATCTGTAATCTCTTACCGTTCTACTGAATACATCCACGATACTAAACAAGACAATAAGTTACACCAACACGTATATCTGTAATCTCTTACCGTTCTACAGAATACATCCACGATACTAAACAAGACAATAAGTTACACCAACACGTATATCTGTAATCTCTTACCGTTCTACTGAATACATCCACGATACTAAACAAGACAATAAGTTACACCAACACGTATATCTGTAATCTCTTACCGTTCTACTGAATACATCCACGATACTAAACAAGACAATAAGTTACACCAACACGTATATCTGTAATCTCTTACCGTTCTACTGAATACATCCACGATACTAAACAAGACAATAAGTTACACCAACACGTATATCTGTAATCTCTTACCGTTCTACTGAATACATCCACGATACTAAACAAGACAATAAGTTACACCAACACGTATATCTGTAATCTCTTACCGTTCTACTGAATACATCCACGATACTAAACAAGACAATAAGTTACACCAACACGTATATCTGTAATCTCTTACCGTTCTACTGAATACATCCACGATACTAAACAAGACAATAAGTTACACCAACACGTATATCTGTAATCTCTTACCGTTCTACTGAATACATCCACGATACTAAACAAGACAATAAGCTACACCAACACGTATATCTGTAATCTCTTACCGTTCTACTGAATACATCCACGATACTAAACAAGACAATAAGTTACACCAACACGTATATCTGTAATCTCTTACCGTTCTACTGAATACATCCACGATACTAAACAAGACAATAAGTTACACCAACACGTATATCTGTAATCTCTTACCGTTCTACTGAATACATCCAAGATACTAAACAAGACAATAAGTTACACCAACACGTATATCTGTAATCTCTTACCGTTCTACTGAATACATCCACGATACTAAACAAGACAATAAGTTACACCAACACGTATATCTGTAATCTCTTACCGTTCTACTGAATACATCCACGATACTAAACAAGACAATAAGTTACACCAACACGTATATATATAATCTCTTACCGTTCTACTGAATACATCCACGATAGTAAACAAGACAATAAGTTACACCAACACGTATATCTGTAATCTCTTACCGTTCTACTGAATACATCCACGATACTAAACAAGACAATAAGTTACACCAACACGTATATCTGTAATCTCTTACCGTTCTACTGAATACATCCACGATACTAAACAAGACAATAAGTTACACCAACACGCATATCTGTAATCTCTTACCGTTCTACTGAATACATTCACGATACTAAACAAGACAATAAGTTACACCAACACGTATATCTGTAATCTCTTACCGTTCTACTGAATACATCCACGATACTAAACAAGACAATAAGTTACACCAACACGTATATCTGTAATCTCTTACCGTTCTACTGAATACATCCACGATACTAAACAAGACAATAAGTTACACCAACACGTATATCTGTAATCTCTTACCGTTCTACTGAATACATCCACGATACTAAACAAGACAATAAGTTACACCAACACGTATATCTGTAATCTCTTACCGTTCTACTGAATACATCCAAGATACTAAACAAGACAATAAGTTACACCAACACGTATATCTGTAATCTCTTACCGTTCTACTGAATACATCCACGATACTAAACAAGACAATAAGTTACACCAACACGTATATCTGTAATCTCTTACCGTTCTACTGAATACATCCACGATACTAAACAAGACAATAAGTTACACCAACACGTATATCTGTAATCTCTTACCGTTCTACTGAATACATCCACGATACTAAACAAGACAATAAGTTACACCAACACGTATATCTGTAATCTCTTACCGTTCTACTGAATACATCCACGATACTAAACAAGACAATAAGTTACACCAACACGTATATCTGTAATCTCTTACCGTTCTACTGAATACATCCACGATACTAAACAAGACAATAAGTTACACCAACACGTATATCTGTAATCTCTTACCGTTCTACTGAATACATCCACGATACTAAACAAGACAATAAGTTACACCAACACGTATATCTGTAATCTCTTACCGTTCTACTGAATACATCCACGATACTAAACAAGACAATAAGTTACACCAACACGTATATCTGTAATCTCTTACCGTTCTACTGAATACATCCACGATACTAAACAAGACAATAAGTTACACCAACACGTATATCTGTAATCTCTTACCGTTCTACTGAATACATCCACGATACTAAACAAGACAATAAGTTACACCAACACGTATATCTGTAATCTCTTACCGTTCTACTGAATACATCCACGATACTAAACAAGACAATAAGTTACACCAACACGTATATCTGTAATCTCTTCCCGTTCTACTGAATACATCCACGATACCAAACAAGACAATAAGTTACACCAACACGTATATCTGTAATCTCTTACCGTTCTACTGAATACATCCACGATACTAAACAAGACAATAAGTTACACCAACACGTATATCTGTAATCTCTTACCGTTCTACTGAATACATCCAAGATACTAAACAAGACAACCAACACGTATATCTGTAATCTCTTACCGTTCTACTGAATACATCCAAGATACTAAACAAGACAATAAGTTACACCAACACGTATATCTGTAATCTCTTACCGTTCTACTGAATACATCCACGATACTAAACAAGACAATAAGTTACACCAACACGTATATCTGTAATCTCTTCCCGTTCTACTGAATACATCCACGATACCAAACAAGACAATAAGTTACACCAACACGTATATCTGTAATCTCTTACCGTTCTACTGAATACATCCACGATACTAAACAAGACAATAAGTTACACCAACACGTATATCTGTAATCTCTTACCGTTCTACTGAATACATCCACGATACTAAACAAGACAATAAGTTACACCAACACGTATATCTGTAATCTCTTACCGTTCTACTGATTACATCCACGATACTAAACAAGACAATAAGTTACACCAACACGTATATCTGTAATCTCTTACCGTTCTACTGAATACATCCAAGATACTAAACAAGACAATAAGTTACACCAACACGTATATCTGTAATCTCTTACCGTTCTACTGAATACATCCAAGATACTAAACAAGACAATAAGTTACACCAACACGTATATCTGTAATCTCTTACCGTTCTACTGAATACATCCAAGATACTAAACAAGACAATAAGTTACACCAACACGTATATCTGTAATCTCTTACCGTTCTACTGAATACATCCACGATACTAAACAAGACAATAAGTTACACCAACACGTATATCTGTAATCTCTTACCGTTCTACTGAATACATCCAAGATACTAAACAAGACAATAAGTTACACCAACACGTATATCTGTAATCTCTTACCGTTCTACTGAATACATCCACGATACTAAACAAGACAATAAGTTACACCAACACGTATATCTGTAATCTCTTACCGTTCTACTGAATACATCCACGATACTAAACAAGACAATAAGTTACACCAACACGTATATCTGTAATCTCTTACCGTTCTACTGAATACATCCACGATACTAAACAAGACAATAAGTTACACCAACACGTATATCTGTAATCTCTTCCCGTTCTACTGAATACATCCACGATACCAAACAAGACAATAAGTTACACCAACACGTATATCTGTAATCTCTTACCGTTCTACTGAATACATCCACGATACTAAACAAGACAATAAGTTACACCAACACGTATATCTGTAATCTCTTACCGTTCTACTGAATACATCCACGATACTAAACAAGACAATAAGTTACACCAACACGTATATCTGTAATCTCTTACCGTTCTACTGAATACATCCAAGATACTAAACAAGACAATAAGTTACACCAACACGTATATCTGTAATCTCTTACCGTTTTACTGAATACATCCAAGATACTAAACAAGACAATAAGTTACACCAACACGTATATCTGTAATCTCTTACCGTTCTACTGAATACATCCACGATACTAAACAAGACAATAAGTTACACCAACACGTATATCTGTAATCTCTTACCGTTCTACTGAATACATCCACGATACCAAACAAGACAATAAGTTACACCAACACGTATATCTGTAATCTCTTACCGTTCTACTGAATACATCCACGATACTAAACAAGACAATAAGTTACACCAACACGTATATCTGTAATCTCTTACCGTTCTACTGAATACATCCACGATACTAAACAAGACAATAAGTTACACCAACACGCATATCTGTAATCTCTTCGTAGTTTAATTTTACCCAGGAATATTTGCATAAGAAAATGAACTTACTCTTTCTAATTTAAAGATAAAACTAAACTGAACTTAATTAATTATAGTTCTAATAATAAAACCCTAAATGCTCGCTTACTCGGAAATATTAACTTTAGGAGAAGTCCTCTCACAGGTTTCTCATTCATAATTGTGTTTGTAATTTGATAAAAAAAAATTAGGTAAATGGACGAAGAAAAAATCTTTAAAAAATGTTTGATAATAAACTGCTTAAAGCACTACCAACAATGAATATATGTTTAAAATTTAATTAAGTATAATTAACCGCAATACGCGTCGTGTATCTGTTTCTATATTTATTTATTCTTCTCTGTGTGACTTCTCATTAGATTGAAGCTTCTCTACATATGCAAGGACTTGAAGAATAAAGTTCTGAAAGTAAATTACTGTCAATAGCTATTTTAAGCAGCAGTGTTGTTTTTCACTTGTGTAGTAACATAGCATTCTTCTATAAGTGTTCAAATTGAACAGAACGCCCTCAAATTTAAAATTGCACCACGTAAGCATGAATCCATCTTAAGCATTTTATTTTTTGCCAATAACCAGAGGTCCCCTAATAATTTGGTTTCTATGCCACTGAGCGACTGTCATGACTGCCTGCTTTGTGGCACAATCCCATAGACTATCAACTCTGTCATTATGTCTGGAATCGCTCCGAAACTAAACACCTTCAAATTTAAAATTGCATCACATGTAAGCAAATATCCATCGTAAAATTAATCACACCTAAGCACACATAAGGCTAAGCACAATGCGAGTAAATTCGACACTGTTTCTGTCGTTTGATTATTTTAAAGGCCAGCTAAATGGACGTTTTCTGCTTCCATACGAATATAAATATAAACTCCCTAAAAACCGAACATCGCTCTTGTGAGTCAACTGTTAAATTGTTGGGTATAGAAATTGATTATCAATTAAACTTTGATGTACAAGATAGGTAATATCTGTAGGAAGGCATCACGCACAGCAACTGAATATTCTAAAACGTTTGGGACCTTATCTGGACAGACTCAGCAAGCTTACTATCTTTCATACTTTCATTCTTAGTAATTTCAATTTTTGCCCTTTGACATGGCATTCTTGCACAGAGAGAAATTCTAAAAAAAATTTGAAAAAGTGCAGGAACGAGCACTCCGTTTTGTGTATGAGGATTATTTGAGCTCATACGAACAATTATTAGAAAAGGTTTAGGTGCCTTCCCTACAGATAAGCGTCAGCGAACAATGGCATTAGAAACATTTAAAATTATTAATCAACTTACTCCAGTATGTTTACAAAATCTGGTTAATGTTAAAAAATCTGAATATTCCTTCAGGTATAACAACATTGTGGATATTCCTCGGGTAAAAACGACAACCTATGGTAAGAAGAGTTTTCGCTATGCAGCTGCTGAAATGGGGAACAGCTTCCCGGACCATTTCAGGACTGAGAGCAGTTTTTCCCAGTTTAAGAGTCTCATACAGTCCTGGAATGGGACAGAGTGTCGCTGTTCTGCTTGCAGATAAGCCAAAATTGCTTCATTTTTAATTTTTATGTTTATCTTCATGCTTTTATCTGCTTATTCCTACCATGTTTTCAATTTTATGTTGCTTTATGCATGTAGCTTATACCTAGTGCTTCGCTTATCTGTGTTTTATAGCTCTTTTTATCCCCCGCGATAGCGGTGGGGGATATAATAATAGCGGCCGTCCGTCTGTCCGTCTGTCTGTCTGTCTGTCTGTCTGTCCGTCCGTCCGTCTGTCCGTCTGTCACACTTTCTTGTTTACACGATAACTTGAGTAAACATGGATGGATTTGAATAATTTTTTGCATGTGGCTTGTAATTATCCTTATCCTGGATGGGTTCTTACATGGTAATATTTGAAGCAAGGGTTTTTGGGGGGAAATGTTAGTTTTTGTTTGAAAAATCACCAATTTTGAGAATTGTGTCTAATTGTTTACGCGATAACTTTAGTAAACATGGATAGATTTGAATAATTTTTGCATGTGGCTTGTAATTATCATTATCTTGGATGGGTTCTTACATGGAAATATTTGAAGAAAGGTTTTGGGGGAAAATCTTAGTTTTTGGTTGAAAAATCACCAATTTTGAGAATTGTGTCTTGTTTACGCGATAATTTCAGTAAACATGGATAAATTTGAATAAATTTTTGCATGTGACTTGTAATTATCATTATCTTGGATGGGATTTTACATGGAAATATTTGAAGCAAGGGTTTTGGGGGTAAATCTTAGTTTTTGGTTGAAAAATCACCAATTTTGAGAATTGTGTCTTGTTTACGCGATAACTTCAGTAAACATGGATAGATTTTAATAATTTTTTGCATGTGGCTTGTAATTATCATTATCTTGAATGGGTTCGTACATGGAAATATTTGAAGCAAGGGTTTTGGGGGAAATCTTAGTTTTTGATTGAAAAATCACCAATTTTGAGAATTGTGTCTTGTTTACGCGATAATTTCAGTAAACATGGATAGATTTGAATAATTTTGTGCATGTGGCTTGTAATTATCATTATCTTGGATGCGCTTTTACATGGATATATTTGAAGCAAGGGTTTTGGGGGGTAATCTATATATATTTACATCAGAGGTTTACACAGTGTTCAAAGTGAAGTACTTCCTGCATATTATTCAGATCATGCTGCAATATACTCCATCCTTCAATAAAGTATGTTATACATTAAGACTGTAAGGCTGCTTTCTATAAATGTATAAAACTAATTATTTTGCAAGTGCGGGGGATACGTCGCGCATTTATGCGCTAGGCGGTTCTTTTATTTATTTTAGTTCTGCTTGCCATTTATGTTTGCATGTCATATGTGTTTTAACGTTATGTGTTTGATTATATTCGGTAAAAAGCTCATTATGTTTGTATTATGTATCATCTATGTGCTGAATCAAAATAAAGTTTTCGTATTCGTATGTTGTATATGTACGGAAATACTTGTCTGAACCAGCACAATTTAAATTTAGTTTCATCATTTCCGGAATTATTATTTCCCCGCGAACTAACGAGGTGGTTTGTCTGAAGTGAACACTAAAGCAGAGCAGATGTATGTTTCACTCAAATAATTACTAGCTTTACATAAAACAAGTCTTGCTCTTCCCTTCGCTAATGATTTCGATTGTTTTATATACGTGGAACTAGAAGTAATTATAGATTAAAATTCTACCTGCCACAGTCCAAATCCAATTCAACTTCTGTAAGTGTAAATAACCGCTACAAATTTACAAACATCGTAGACGATAATGGGCTTGTCCAAATAGTAGAAGAGCCAACACGTGGAGAAAATACTCTTGACCTGGTAATAACTAACAACCCATCAAGATTTACTAGAGCAGGGATTTAGCCAGGATTTTGAGACCATTAGTCACTTGTGTGGAACTTGATTTTTTTGGGGATTAATTATGAATAAACAAGAATATAATGAGCTTAATCTTATAATCAGTTACATTGCCTTATTGGTTTGTAATGGAGATTGAAAACCTCCTAGGATGGGAACATACTCTGCAAATTAGCAATCAACTGATAAAACATAACATTGCCACTATTTTGATCTCAATACCACACAAATTGTAATACCCCCTTATTGTAATATTACTGTGCTTTGGTCTAATACCACAACAATTGTAATAATTCGTATTTGTGTAGTCTTCAGCAGAATTTTTGTTTATGCCAGTTTGCCCAATGGTCCAACTTCTATCTATATTCTCTGTAGGAAATCAGTATAGAACAAACGTCAAAAACTGAAGCAAGTTGTAAAATAAATAATTATTTCTCAGACCACGTAATCAAATTGCAACAATTGGAATAAAAATACTGTAGTTATTTCTTTTAATTGCAGACACGTGTCTGTTTGTAAATAGTTCTATAAATAGAACGCAATTGTTACCCGGATGCGTCCTCGTGCAGTGCATTTCAACGAATTGAATGGCCAACCTTTGCATATAAATGACCATATTAAATATGAGAACTAAGATTTCATTTCACAGAAATGAGAATAAATACATCAAAAGTTTGTTTGGTTAAATGTAGCTTCAGTGGATTGCGAACTCCTGTTGATCGTGCCATTTTTGTCTAGTCTTTTCTTTAACCAAAGTTTATTACTTTTCGAGAAAATCACTTTCAAAATACTTAATGGATACGATAGATTTCAATAAACATGATATCGACATTTTCATAAATTTGGTAAAAATAGTTCATTATGGCAGACATTGCAGAGACGAATCATGCAATGAACAGTCATCGACTTTAGCAGTGGCCCACGGCCAGTGAAAATTGATTCAGACCAGTGACTTTTGCCAAATTTTTTCAATAGAATCTATATAAATATTCTAATTTTGAAATTTGCTGGCCAGTAAATTCGAAAGTCTAATTTCGAAGACTGAATGAATGACGATTACTATTTTGACAGCAACTTTCCCAATGCGAAATTGCGCCCATATGACGATTACAAAAATATGTTCTCTTTAAATACATACTGTGGCATTTTGAGTACATGTCATGACTATAAAAAAATTATTATCGTTGATTGAATTCTTTGTCCAGGTAAATCAAGCCAGGTGAGATCAAAGATTACGCAATCAAAACAAAAATTCTATAATCCGTCGATTGGCTTGTAACATGTAATAAAATTGTCATTATCAGTGACTAATTAGTTTTAATCGGCAAATGAAGAAGATTGGATTGTTACAAACATTTTTATACGATTTTTTGAAAATTCAAGTGACGAATTGGGTACGGGAAATACTCGTCACTTTCGAAAATCAATCGTCAATGACGAAAGTGACGAGCACTAGCTAAATCACTGCTAGAGCTGAAACCATTCCTGGAATATCTGACCACGAAATAGTATTTTCAGAACTAGACATCAGAGTTAAAAAAAATCACAAAAACCACGTACTATCCCTCTTTACAAAAAAGCAAATTGGGATACCAGAGAAGAACTGAAAAAAGTACATGAAAACATTATCGAAAGGGACTGAACCAACATAGGAGTAAATGGCATGTGGTGCACCTTTAAAGTTTGAGGAGCTAATTAAAAAACACGTTCCACATAGAACAAAAGACAGTCTACCATGGATAACTTCAGACCTTAAAAAACTAATACGGAAAAGAGATAGGCTTTATAAAAGAAAGAAAAAATCTGGAGATAAGAAAACAGCGAAAAAATTTAAAGAAATCAAACGAATAGTACAACGTGAATTAAGAAGAGCCTATTAGAAGTATATAGAGAGCATAGTAACACCACAAGAAGATGATAACCAATACATGTATACTGGCTCCAAAAGATTCTGGATTTTTATTAAATACATGTACATGTAGAACCAATCAACGTCCCATAAAGGACATGCTTGTATATACAATAAATATTTGACATCGACATCTTGAATCTAGAAACAGACTATTTAAAATTATTACTCTTCATGTAAGAAACTTTCATTATAATTGACATGATATTATCGAAACATAATTTTACAAAGAATAAATAGCGTCGTTGTACTATGCACTCGCATAGTACTATTGTTGGAGTCACTACTATGCTGATGGGCGGAGCTTAAAACAATGTTACGTCATTTAAATAGGCGGGGTCTAAACCAGATTACCTGAGCGCTTTTAACAGTGTACAATTTACAATGTATTATACGTTTTTCTTTAACGTTGATGCTGTCGTCTGTCAAAACAATGGCCAGTTCCAGGTTTGGGAATTAAATATTTGACAGTTCATTGTTATTGTTGAAATTAAATATTTCTTGAATTTAAATGAATATGATTTTCCAATCTTTATACTATCAATACATTTTAGACAGATTTCATTTTTTTAAATCACCAAAGACATTCAGAGTAATAATAACAATAATATTGTGTTGTCCATGTTATATGCCGAAATATGTCCCAAGGTTAGAAGGCATAATGCACTCCCCTTCCGGGTCGTGCATTATGTCTTCTAACCTTGGGACATATTTCGGCATATAACATGGACAACACAATATTATTGTATAAATATGTCACGATTTTGATTCAATGAAAATTAATTATTTTGCAGGATAGTTTATTAATCTTTAGATTTTACTTGTAGGAGAAATGGTTGACAGCTGACATAGTCTTATCATGGCTTCTGATTCCTCAAGGTATTGTATGCCAACAAAATAGTCTGCCTTAATATTTTTCACATACTTGCCCGAAAGCCAAATTTCTATTTATTCAAACAAATTCTTTCATAATTTTCACTTGCCTGAATCTAGTTTTACTTGTTCTGGACTTCGAGCAAGTGGGCTAGCGCGAAGACTGTTTTGGGAGTTTATTTGAATATTTGTATTGCCATTTTAGCTCGCCTTGCCAAAGGCAATGTGAGCTTTTGCCATCACTTGGTGTCTGTCGTCCGTTAACTTTTCACATTTTATTCTTCTCCTCTGAAACCCCTAAGCCAAATGAACTGAAACTTGGTAGGAAGCATTTATAGAAGGTCCTCTATAAGGATTGCTCATTTCGTCCCGATCCATTTACAAACATGACCGCCACAGGCAATTCTTGTTTCTGATTGCCGATTTTTTTAAATCTTCTCCTCTGAAACCGCTTGGCCAAATGAACCGAAACTTGGTAGGAAGCATTCATGGAAGGTCCTCTGTAAAAGATTGCTCATTTCGTCACGATCCGTTCACAAACATGACCGCCACAGGCGACTCTTGTTTCTGATTGACTGATTTTTTAAATTCTTCTCCTCTGAAACCGTTTGGCCAAATGAACTGAAACTTGGTATGAAGCATCTATGGGCAGTCCTCTCTAAATATTGCACATTTTGTCACGATCCATTAACAAACATGCCCACCACAGGCAATTCTTGTTTCTGGTTGGCTGATTTAAAAAAAATCTTCTCTTCTGAAACCACTTGGTTAAATGAACCGAAACTTGGTAGGAAGCATCTATGGAAGGTCCTCTATAAAGTCCCGATCAGTTAACAAACATGGCCGCCACAGGCAATTCTTGTTTCTGATTGGTTGATTTCTAAAAAATCTTCTCCTCTGTTAAAAGAAAGATAACTCTTGCCATTATCTCCCTTAGAAATTAACTAATGCTGATATAGTGTAACATGTTTATTCTATACATTACAAGTAGGTATTCACATTTTAATATTCCCTTTAGCAAACCTTGCCAAAGGCAATATGAGGTTTTGTCGTCTGTCATCTGTTTACTTTTCACATTTTAATCTTCTCCTCTGAAAACCTTCAGCCAAATGAACTAAAACTTAGTCAGGGATCGACATTAACGGTTGCCCGATTGCCCGGGGCAAGTGAAAACGGCACCCAACTTGTCCGAAGGGGCAAGTGAAAATTATTCTGTGATATGTTCTATTCCTGAAGAGCAAAATGATTAATATTGAATTATTCAGTGTTGGAAGTCGTGGCGAATTTTACCTAAACAACGCGTTGTATATATCATGTATTTTTACGCCATTTTGTTTTATTTTGTCGAACACTTTATATATATGCAAGAAAATGGTAACTCTTTAAAGTGTACTAGTAAGTATATATCAATCATATATAACATGTCTGCTTCATGTATAGAATCTCTCCATACAAGAGCTGTATTAAATTTTGTAGGAGATCTGTTAAAATATATTAAATTTTGTAGGAGATCTGTTAAAAGATATTAAATTTTGTAGGAGATCTGTTAAAAGATATTAAATTTTGTAGGAGATCTGTTAAAAGAAATTAAATTTTGTAGATCTGTTAAAAGATATTAAATTTTGTAGGAGATCTGTTAAAAGAAATTAAATTTTGTAGATCTGTTAAAATATATTAAATTTTGTAGGAGATCTGTTAAAAGAAATTAAATTTTGTAGATCTGTTAAAATATATTAAATTTTGTAGGAGATCTGTTAAAAGATATTAAATTTTGTAGGAGATCTGTTAAAAGATATTAAATTTTGTAGGAGATCTGTTAAAAGAAATTAAATTTTGTAGATCTGTTAAAATATATTAAATTTTGTAGGAGATCTGTTAAAAGATATTAAATTTTGTAGGAGATCTGTTAAAAGATATTAAATTTTGTAGGAGATCTGAAAAGATATTAAATTTTGTAGGAGATGTGTAAAAAGAAATTAAATTTTGTAGGAGATCTGTTAAAAGATATTAAATTTTGTAGGAGATGTGTAAAAAGAAATTAAATTTTGTAGGAGATCTGTTAAAAGAAAGTCTGTGGCATCAAGTGACAGTGGTGCTTCGTCTGCGAAACATGTGAGAAGATGTGAAAGGTCAGGATGTCCTGCTAGAGCACCCATTTGTTTTGCATCTGCATCAGAAAGGTATAAGATTCTCATTCTGATGCCTGTGGATTACGCTATTTCTACACTTGATGTCGAGCTTTAACGAGACCATTAAAATTTTTAAATTTAGCTATTGAGAAATATCGTAATCCACTGGTAGTAGAAGTATAATATGTTTCTCCTATGATCAAAACAAAGACATTTTTAAGTTGTTAATTTCTGTCATCATTGACCATCTGCAGAAATTTGGTGGGAATTCTCGTACAGAAATTTCATCTCCGTGGTTACTGAAAATATAACAAAAAGTTAGCCAATTTGTTAAGCATGCTAAGAATAAGATAAATTTATCTAAACTTGTATTATTTGTTATATTTGTCTGTGACGAAAGTTGCTGAAGGCAACTGTATTTACAATGTCAAGTGATTAGGTCAGTTTTTCCATTTACATATAACATATGCTCACTATACTTGGTCCATGCATTGATCATGGAGGGTTAATGTCAACTGGGTATGTTAAACCTGACCTTGACCTCATTTTCACGGTCTACTGATTTGTTAAATAAAACCCAATTTTTTCGTGATTAGGTCAGTTTATCCATTATCAAATATTTCACACAAACAATTTACACAGGGCATGCGAGATATAGATCTGTAAACACTTGTTTAGTGTATTTTGTACCTGTAAAACGATTGGTTAATTGGTTATATTTATATTATCTGCCATTTCTCGTTTTAACTTTTTATTTACAAACTGTCAAGAGAAACGTTCCACTCATATCCTTCTGTTGTTAAGATCATTGGATCAGCCATGAATTTGTTGTGATCTTGTTTAAATTACAGAAACTCTTAATTTTTCTCACTTTCTAGGTGTTCAGGAAATGGTTACACTTCACGATGGTACCACTTATCTCAAGCTGAACATTTTTGTAATGACTGCTTTGAACATTATTATAGAAGGTAAATCGTATGTAGATTTTAATGAGTGAACGATTGTTAAATGCCAAGTGAGCAATTTTTTTACAACCTCAAAAAAAATTGTGGCCCTATTATGTTATTGCGCTGTCGTCGCCCGTCTGTAGACAGAATGATTTCTGTATGATAACTTTTGTTATAGTTTACATAGCCTTCTGAAATTTTGGGGTCCATCGTGGTTGTGATTGTATTGTAGTTGGATTCACAACTACCTATGCAATCGGTGTCTATCACCGCTAAAGTTGTGAGTTCGAATCCCCACCCATTGAAAGGTGTACTCTATACAACATTATGTGATAAAGTTTGTCAGTGACTTATAACAGTTGGGTGGTTATCTCCGGGTACTCTGGTTTCCAATAAAATTGACCGCCACGATATAATTGAAATGTTGTTGGAAGTGGTGTTAAACACGATAAAGCAACCAACCATGTAACCCTTTAGTTCTGCCTGATTTATTCCATGATAACTGATTTTCAACTTGATATTTCAAATAAATATATGATTGAAAAATGCGCATCGGTGGTGTAATTTTACTTTAAACATATTTTATTGTCAAACAAATACAGACAATGGATCAGACACAAGTTATAAACTTACGAGGTGTTCTCCGTAATTGTGGTGTAATGGTTAGCATGCTCACCTCGGGTGCTGTAGATCGTGGGTTTGAGCTCTGATCGGGTCAAACCAAAAAAAAAATTGGTATTTATTGCTTCTCTGCTAAGGGCTATTCCAGAAAAAAGTGTCTCCTGGGGGCAGAACGCCCATGAAATTTAGGGGTACCACCAATAGATTTAAATTAAAAAACACACCCCCACCAACTATTTCACATTTTGGGTAAACCCCCCCCCAACAAATTTAATACATCTACACGTGGGCTGGGCAACAACTGCCGCCTTTCGATCACTTCATTACATACTTATTACACATCACTCGTCATCAGTGCTACCGACACTGCATCTTCCTCTGCCGGTGTCAATTTATATTCAGGGTAGAGAAAGTCACAGACGGTCGAAACACAAGCAATATATACAAGGACACAGTGTCAAAACCTTAGACCTTTTCCTGAACATCATATCTTACATTGTTACTTACCAATAAATTTGTCCTTGTAATGTTCCAGGCCATTTCTGGCCAGAAACATGGTTACTTGATCTTGCGTCCAGGACGCCATTTTCATGTAATAAAAATTTCGTACATATTAACAAAATACACCAAAATTCGGTGTATTATCGCACTATAATTATTAAAAGGCCAGTGCTTCAACAAATATAATTATTATACCGCCCGCAACGAATTCTGTAGACAAATCCTATGTCGTACGATAACTTGAGTTGTGTTTCTTAGAATCTTTTAAGATTTTATCAGCTGTTTACTGGTGAAGAGAGGAGGATCCCTTTCTTTTTTGACGATTTTCACTTTTGACGTTCCAGAGTTATTGGACTTGATATGACGGAAAATAGGATTTTTACCCTATGTCGTTTGATAACTTGAGTAGTGTTTCTCAGAATGTTTTGAAATTTTATCAACAGCTTACCGGTGAAGAGAGGAGGATCTCTTTCTTTTTTGACGATTTTCACTTTTGACGTTCCAGAGTTATTGGACTTGATATGACGAAAAATAGGATTTTTACCCTATGTCGTATGATAACTTGAGTAGTGTTTCTCAGAATGTTTTGAAATTTTATCAGCAGCTTACCGGTGAAGAGAGGAAGGTCCCTTTCAGTTTTAGTCGGAACAATCAGTAAAGTTTTGGTTATGGAAATAGGTTGGACAGATGTGGGGAGCGGGGGGTATATCTTAGTGAGCTGTGCTCACAGTAATACTAGTTTGATATGAATTTCACTATAAAATAATGAAACAACATGAATTTTTATAAAGCGCGTTTTGTCTTTTTCTTCGCGAGCGATCCGTAAAATGTAATTACTGACCAGAAAATATGAAAAGGAAAAGAAACGAACGATACAAAAATAATAATAAAACACGAGACGCGATTTACTGATACAAACCTGCTGATAAGAATACAAAAATGCGCGATCCACGACTTGAAGGGACTTTACACTCATCTAAAAAATCACTGTAACCCCCCTCCCCCTCCCCCCCCCCCCCCCCCCCCCCCCCCCCCCAGTACATTCCTTTTCTTTGTTCACACCCCAACCAGCAAATTTCAAATGCAGTTTTATCCCCCACCAAGACAATTTTATATCGATGGCGTTCTGCCCCCAGGAGACACTTTTTTCTGGAATAGCCCTAAGCACACAGCATTAAGGATTCAGGATACAGCATTATGGATTGAGGATAATGTGTCAGAGTGGGGTGACATGTCTATCCGCGGACTGTTGTTTCAGTGAGCTAGCACTAAATCTAACTAAGAATGTTGGTCTAGTTTTTAGTGCAAAGCAAACTTGATCATCATTTCATTGAAAATTAACTTGTTCTCGCCATGATATAGTGGAAAAAATGCTGAGTTGGCGTTAAACAACAATCAATCATTCATAATTGAAAAAAAATGTTATCTTTTTATTTAAGTCATAAAGACGGTTATGAAGGCTTTACTATTTGGAAACGGAAATGGAGCACCTACGGTACGACAGAAGCTACCATTAGAACATTTATGTCAGAAACGCTGCTACCGTATTGGGTTCAATGTAAACAGTGTTCTAAATGGCGCCAACTGTCAAAGGATGCTAAACCCTTGCCTGATTTTCAAAAGAAATATGTCTGTGGAATGTCTATAAGTGGAGTTGCGGTATGTACAATTAAAATACAAACACCTGTCGTGGAATAGAGTAGAAATAAAGATTATCCATCTGCTATCAGTGGATTACGATATTTCTCCACTCACGAAGAAATTTGAACATTTAACCAAAACAGTCTTCGTGCTAACCCACTTACCCGAGGACAATTAAACCTGGATTCGATCAAGTGAAAGTTATGGAAGAATTTGTTTGAATAAATAGATTTTTTTTTTTCTAAATTTGGCTTTCGGGCAAGTAGGTGAAAAAGTTAAGGTAATGACTGCCAAAATGAGATGAGAAATATCATAATCTACAAGTGGATTACTATATTTCTTCACTCAAGATAGTAAAATTTGTGTTATAGCTAAAAATTAACTGTGAGATTTTTGTTACTCTCCCAATTTTTCAGCCCGATCATCCAGCTTCTTAGAAATAGACTAGTCTCATACAGGCTATGATTTCAAATTCTGAAATAATTCATTGAAGCCATATATTTATTGGAGATTTTACTGAAAATCTTAAAAGAAATAAAAATGGTAAATTACAAGGCTACCGTATAACCGGTAATTTCTGCGGTTTTGGTCTAAAAAGAAGACATTTAATTATTGCAGATATTTTTTTTCTGCGGATTGAAAATCTCGGCACCGAAAAAAAAATGTTTGTATTACAGGAAGCGATGTTACGATAAACAACTGGTGCACATCACAGTGACCATTAGAAGTAAAAACATATTCAATTCTTTGGAAAGTTTTCGAAGCAAAGGTTACAGCTTCTGAATATGCATTTGGTTAACTTCAAATTTGTCTTAAGAAAATATTTTTTCACTGTTTTCGCGATCTATTTTGTTGACAGGAAATACAAAGTCAATAGTTGGATCGACATCGGTATTAAATCTTTGATATTTCGGATATATATTTTTGATGTCGAATCTTCATACTTTATCATATAGCTTCTTTTTTTTTAAAAGAATTATGATTAAAAGCAATTATATTCAATTCTTTTAGTATAATGTAATAAAAACTCAGGTTAACCGGAATTCCACTACCCTATTTGTTTGGTTTTTAGATGAATCCTGAGATCACGCAGTTTGATATTGTTCAATCGAAGCTACAACAATTAAAAAAAAAACCACCAATGTTAATTTATGTAATAACAATTTTAAATATTGCTTTAATAAACTTTATTATGATTGTAAACATTAATTCATGTGATTTTTCAATTATTGTCGTTCTCAATTTGGTATATATAATCACATTTCTTTATCTGGAGTAATTGTAATTGACAGTTAAAAATCATCAGGCCACAGCTAAATAACCTTTAATTGTTGTGTAAACATTTATATAGTACCAGTTGTTTTTTTAATCTGGATATAGTAATTAGGACTAATTAAATATTTGACACTTACGGCGGAATTGGAGTTAGAGTTTGAAAAGGTATTTTGTGCGGGACATTCAACATTTATTTTACATAATATTCTGCTATTTTAATTTCTGTTGACTGCAGAATACTGCAGAAATTACTGGTTATACAGTATTTAGTCCATAATCAGTGTTAAGGTGCATAACTTGTACAACAAATTATGATAATCATCTTCAAACACAGGGACCGTTGTGATCGTATGGTAGTTTGATTTACAGGCTTTCAAGTGGGTCCTTATTTTCCTAATTTTCATTATTTTTTGACAGCAGCCCTAATATTCCTTATTAAAGCTTCAAAATCCTAAAAAAAATCCCTAATTTTTTGGACGGAAATATCAATATTTGAAATATAAGAACAAGAATCACTCCGGAACAGACACGTAAAAATTATCGGATATCAATTTGGTGCCCAATTTAAACTTGTCTTTTGTGCAAAATACGATAGAGGACTTGATTTTTGGGAAATATTGAAACCTTTGAAATGGACAAATATTGCAAGCTTTTTCCTGATTTGGTTGAAAAGATCCACTAAAATTGTTATTTCTCTGTGAATTTAAATAAAATACTTTGCTTTATTTATATCACTTGTTTCTGGTAAAAAAAATATACCTAGATACTGGTATATATAGTATCTAGGTATATTTTTTTATACCAGAAACAAGGATTTATATGACACAAATATGAGTTATTACAATTTGTGTAGTATTGGATCACAACACAGTAATATTTCAAAAGGAAAAAGGGGGGGGGGGGGGTACATATAAAAATCACTGGTATGCAAGACTCCAATCAAGGTAGACAGAATAAAAATGTGACATTGATTATATGTCCTTAAGGTAGTTATGAATAAAAAAAAACCCACAACAAATCAGTTCAGGTAGCTTTGACTATTTACTAAATTTGGGCAGGGTAACGTCAGAGGGGTCGCGAAACAATGTTTCGATTAATCGCAATTGACTTCTCCCAGAAGTCTCCCCACTTCTCTCTGAAAGAGAAGTCACTTCTCCCTCTAATTTGAAAGTAGTGGGAGCCCTGGATAATTATTCTCTAGTTTTTGTAATTTTTATTAATTTTTTCGGACAGCTAAAAGATTGAGTTGGACAAGTACTTTTTTTAGTTAGTTGTCCGAAGGAACAAGTTGAAAAATATGTTAATGTAGAGGCCTGAATTATGAAAACTTGTTTGTTTCATAATGCAGCTTAAATGGAACTCCGCAACTACATATCCAAATATTGTGGGGAAAAAATAGTGCTCCAAAGAAAATATCCCAATATATGCATAATTTCCCTGTATATTATGTATGTAACCACTTTCTACATAAAAAGTATTTTTCATTTTCCTAAAAAGAATAATTTTATGTTGGTAACACCACGGACTGAAAGGTATGAGGGGGTGCTACATATCTAGAAATATTTTTTTTCATGGTGATTTTCCCGACTGCATATTATGTGAATATGTCATTGTAATGTAGGAAAAACTAATAGGCTAAAGCAAAACGGGAACGAAAATATGAACAGGAAAAAGTGCATGTATTTTGAAAATGACCCTGATATGCTGAATATCGCTGTTGATGACCATTGGCATGATCTTCTGAGTTGGTAATTAGCTTTTGTGTTTATGTTCTCCATGGAGGTGAGTACAGAATGTTTTTCTATATATATTGATTATTGAATTTCAGCCCTTATTTTTGTCAAAAAAGTCCTAAAAATAGCCGTTATTTTTATACTCTTGTCTAAGACGGGACGTATTATGGTTTACCAATGTCCTTCTGTCCGTCCGTCCGTTTCACATGTCACGCTCTAACTTAAGAACCCCTTGGCCAATTCACTTCAAATTTCACAGAGTTATTGGAATTGATGGTCTTACGGTCTGTATACTTTATGGTGAAATTTCGATTTTTCATTCCAGAGTTATGGGACTTTATTCATCAAATTGTAGGTGATTTTTCGTATGTCGCGCTGTAAATTGAGAATCCCTTGGCCAATTCACTTCAAACTTCGCATAGTTATTGGAATTGATAGTCTTACGGTCTGTATACTTTTTGGTGAAAGTTCGATTTTTCATTCCAGAGTTATGGGACTTTATTCATCAAATTGTAGGTGATTTTTCGTATGTCGCTCTGTAAATTGAGAACCCCTTGGCCAATTCACTTCAAACTTCGCATAGTTATTGGAATTGATAGTCTTACGGTCTGTATACTTTTTGGTGAAATTTAGATTTTTCATTCCAGAGTTATGGGACTTTATTCATCAAATTGTAGGTGATTTTTCGTATGTCGTGCTGTAAATTGAGAACCCCTTCGCCAATTCACTTCAAACTTCGTACTGTTATTGGAATTGATAGTCTTTACTGATTTCTCAAAAAATGTGTCGTATGTATAAATGTTCCAATTCATGTTTATGGTGCAGCTGTTGGTGAAATTTAGAATTTTCATTCAAGAGTTATGGGAAAGAAAGTCTTTACAAATATTGTATAAATGTTGATGATGGGCGTATCATGCGCTCTTGGTGTAGCTGTTTATTTAAGAATTTTGCCCTAAGAAAAGTCCTTATTTTTCACAAAATCTTGCTTGAAAGCCTGGATTTACAATTACCAGTGCAATCAGTTCATATCACCACAAACGTTGTGGACACAAATCCTGCTCATGGCGAGTTGTACTCAGTACAACATTATGTGATTAAGTTTGTCAGTGACTTGTGACAGTTCAGTGGTTTTCTCCCGGGTACTCCGGTTTCCTCCACCTATAAAACACACCGCTACAACATAGCTGAACTATACATGTAGTTGAAAGTGGCATTAAACACCATAACCCTAACCCTTTCTTCAAACTGGCTAGACATATCAATGAGAAAAATCCTATGTCATTGTGTAAATAAAATTCAAATCTTGACAAGAAATTATAGAGGTAGCATGTTAATAAGGCCATTCTGTGCATTATCACCATTAAGCCCATAGAGTCTTCAATTTTCAGTAATAGTGGGTCTGTGCAAAGCTTTCCCTTAAAATGGTTGAAAAATCTTTTATGTATTTAGATTGCTAAAGCACTTATAACTAGGAGATAACTGTATTGTATTTGAAAATTTCATGACATCAGTTGGAAATTTGATGGTTGCAAATTGAGTTTACTGGCGACGCATTAGCGGATCCAGTAAACGGATATTAACGATCATTAAATCGACAATTGATGCCGTGCAATTTTTCAAATACAATAAAGTTATCTCCATTCTAATGCAATACTGAACATAAAAATGTATTCTTGCATATCCCCGAGTCTAAAAATCATACAAATTAAAATTCCGCGAAATATTGTTGACGACTTTGGCACATAAACAACATGACGTCATATGAAGACTTCCTGTTTAAAATGTTAAGATCAGACGTTATTTGGCTTCGTGTACGCTTCAATTTTGATAAAAAAATTAACTAAAATAAGTTTTCGAGGTATCCATTTTAATTATTTTTGTGTATTTTGTATCTATGACATGTAGGATTTCACATTTTCAAGATGGCGGATTATTCCTGCTGAACCCCTTATTCTAAAAATATCTTATGCTATTTCAACCGTGGTATTGATACTGTGAAATTACAGCATTGTCCAATCACAAACCAGTAATATTAAACAACTACATTAGAATGTAACCTGTTTGATAATTTACCATATTCTGTATAGAAATGAAGTCTTTGTTCTGTTTATCCATGTGTACCTAAGCTTTACATTTTGCTATCTAGAACGAGGTATGATATTTTTTAATTAAATTTTGAATTAAAAGTAGATCTCACAAATTTTAGTATAAAGATTGGAAGTGTTTTTAGCTCACCTGACCAAAGGGTCATGTGAGGTATTGCCATCACTTGGCGTCCATCGTCCGTCCGTTAACTTTTTCATATTTTAATCTACTCCTCTGAAACAACTGGGCCAAATGGAACCAAACTTGGCAGAAAGCATCTATATAAGGTCCTCTATAAAGTTTCTTCATTTCGTCCACAAATATGGCCACCAAGGGCAGTTCTTGTTTCTGATTGGCTAATGGTAAAAAAAATCTTCTCCTCTGAAATTGCTTGGCCAAATGGAGCCACTGTTACTAAAAATAGAACATATGGTAAAATTGCGCATTTTTGGTAATAACTCAAAAACCGTTAATAATATCAGAAATTATTGCCCTTTTTTCATCAAATTTTCAAAATTTTAATACTTTTCGTTTTTTATTTCAAAAACTATAAGAGATAGATGTTAAGTTTAGACAGCAAACATGTTCAGCATGTCGAGATTTACCTAGCCTGCAATTTTAAAGTAAATCTGATTACCCATCTTGAAGTTATTGCCTTTTTTTCATCAAATTTTAAAAATGTTAATACTTTTCATCCTTTATTTCAAAAACTATAAGAGATAGATGTTAAGTGTAAACTGAAAACATGTTCAGCTTGTCAAGATCTACAAGCCCTGCAATTTTGAAGTAAATCTGAGTACCTGTCTTGGAGTTCTTGTCCTTTTTTCATTATTATTTTGTTTAATTTAAACATTTTTGTCTGATATTTCAAAAACTATTAGAGATAAAGTTTAAGTTTAAATTTCAAAAATGTGCAGCATATCAGGATCTACCTACTCTGCAATTTTAAAGTTAAACTGAGTACCCAATTTGGAGTTCTTGCTCTTTTTTTCATCAAATTTTTAAAATTTTAATACTTTTTGTCCTTTATTTCAAAAACTATAAGAAATAGATGTTAAGTTTAAACTGCAAACATGTTCAGCATGTAAAGATCTACCTACCCTGCAATTTTTAAGTAAATCTGAATATCCATTTTGGAGTAATTGCCCTTTTTTCGTCAAATTTTCAAAATGTTAATACCTTTTGTCCTTTATTTCAAAAGCTATAAGAGATAGATGTTAAGTTTAAACAGCAAACATGTTTAGCATGTCAAGATCTACCTAGCCTGCAATTTTAAAGTAAATCTGATTACCTATCTTGAAGTTATTTCCCTTTTTTCATCAAATTTTAAAAATGTTAATACTTTTCATCCTTTATTTCAAAAACTATAAGAGATAGATGTTAAGTGTAAACTGAAAACATGTTCAGCTTGTCAAGATCTACATGCCCTGTAATTTTGAAGTAAATCTGATTACCCGTCTAGGAGTTATTGCCCTTTTTTCATCATTTTTTAGCGCCATATGAGGTATTGCCATCACTTGTCGTTCGTCCGTTAATTTTTTCATATTTTAATCTTCTCCTCTGAAACAACTTGGCCAAATGGAACCAAACTTGGCAGTAAGCATCTATGTAAGGTCCTCTAGAAAGTTTCTCCATTTCGTTCCATTCCACCAACAAATATGGCCACCAAGGGCAATTCTTGTTTCTGATTGGCTACTGTTTAAAAAAATCTTCTCTGAAACTGCTTGGCAAAATGGAGCCAAACTTGGCAGGAAGCATCTATGTAAGATCCTCTATAAAGCTTCTTTCATTTGGTTCCATTCGGCAAACAAACAGGGCCACCAAGATTAATTCTTTTTTCTGATTGGCTAATGTTAAAAAAATCTTCTCCTCTGAAACAGCTTGACCAAATGGAGCCAAACTTGGCAGGAAGCATCTATGTAAGGTCCAAACCTGGCATAGATGGTCCCTGGGTGTGTCCCTTTCAAAATTGTGTCCGACAGCCCCACCCTCCATTCAAGATGGCTGCTGTTTTTTAAGGTAATGATTATCTCCCTTTGAAATTTGCTTCAGTATCATTCTATTGTCAGGTGAGCGATACAGGCTCAGTGGGCTGAGCCTCTAGTTTATTTAAATATGATTTTATTGACACAATTGAAAAATATTTTATGATCTACTTGGAAATTGTGTGGATATATCAGTGTTTCAGCTAGACTTTGAAATCTTCTCTACAATTTCCAGTTTTATCAAGAAAAAATTCAGAACATTCTTTTATAATTAAATTAATTTTTATAAAGTTCTTCAGGATGATTTGAAAAATAAGTGGACAAATGTCCTGAGACCAGTGCCTGGCTGAATCACTGATATTTTGGAAGTGTGTGTATATTTCAAGTAGCTTATCAACCGTACTTGATATTCGGTAATTATCGGTAATTTTGATCTCACTGCATGATATCGTCAGTATCAACAAAATCATCAGTCTGTGTGGCATCAAGCACATTATGATGTTGCTTATAAAAACAGCAACATAAGTTTTAAAGGACTCATCAGACTTCTATACTAGTGATAATGTCTGACTCAACCTTCAAAACTGACATTGTTCTACATTTTCTTTAATTTCTCTTGATTTTTGAATTAAACAGGCCGTGATCGTATGGTTGTTAGAATTATAAATACCTGTGCAATCAGTGCCTATAGCCACTAATGTTGTGAGTTCAATTCTCGCTCAGGCGAGGTTTACTCGATACAACATTATGTGATAAAGTGTGTCAGTGACTTACGGCAGGTCGGTGGTTTTCTCTGGGTACTCCTGTTTCTGCCACAATACAGGGTTTTCCATTAAAAATATTTGAACAGATCAAATTTGAATTCTAACAGGCCAAGTAGGCACACACCCTGGAAGGGGGTTTGCCCCCTGCAGAAAAAATTGAAAATTTAGATGCAATCTGGTGCATTCTAGACTTTTAAAAGTGATTTTTTACTGTGTTTTCTAGCATAAGCCTGATAAATTTCTTTGACTTGATCTGCAGCTCCACTCTATATCTATGTGAAAATTAAGCAGTTGTAGTGAAAAACACATAGGGTATCCAGGGCTCTACAATTCATACCAGCACCCACTAGTCCCTGGCTAGTAGGGAGATCATTTTTACTCACCAACAAAAGAATGTTACTTGCCATAATTCGTACTATATATCTCCAATATGTATTTATTTGTACATAATTATTAATACCCTGAATGAGGCAGAAGATACTAAGTTGACAAATGGATTTTTTCTGATAACCACAGTACATTGAAACATTTTTCATGTTTGAGACTTTTAGTTTTATTATGATAAACAGGACTTTCACATTTTAACTTTTTTCCAGTGACAAATTTGGTTTTGCCAGCAATATATCTGAGCCTGCCTTTCTGCAAACAACAATACATAATGTAGTTATTGGAATCATCAATGAGCCACGAAAACTCCGACTTCGAGACATCTTGGAATTTACGCTTTTCAGCTTTAGAACCTGAATCTTCATCAGTATTTTGGCTTATACCTCCGTCGATGTTGCATCAGGCAGGCCAGTTTCGTAATCAGTTGATTCAACCAGTGTATTTTTAGCGATAAATTTTGTGAGAAAGTTTTGTTTTTTGCTAATCATATCTACTTGCAAGTGTTAAAAGTACGTGACTTAAAAGTTTTATGTCCAAGTCAAATGCGCGGTTTAAAAGACCGGAAAATCAAAGTCGGAATTTAAATTGAAAAAAAATATCGGTAAGGGAATGAAAATGTTCCGGAAATATCAACTCGCCGACTGGCTATCAATACGGAATTTCTACTCGCATTTTTAAAAAGTAACTCGTTTTGGTCACATTGTAGAGCCCTGGTATCACCTTCATTCATGATTGCACCAAGACTTGGTACAGTGGAGATGATTATACTTATGGGAAATACTGAGATGTGAAATAAATGTCCATGTGACAATGATCCACCAAAACAGCAAAATACAAAATCTCATATAGAGAACGCCTAGCAGTCTTCAACAATGAACAAATGTCCACACTGCAAGGCAGTCTGTATATGGCCCCAGACCAGACAAAAACCAATGTTAGTATATCAACACCAGACAAAAAATATTCAACAAAAAGGAGACAGAGACAAACAAAGACCTTGACAACGGTTCCTTCATCAACTGTTTTTATAACAACAAATGCTGGGTTTGCACAGAGCAGAATGCAGCTGTTTTAAAAGAAGTTACTATATGATATTCATATTATAGAAAAAGAAGTTACATAAACATTTCATGAAGTATAAATTCATGTGGAAAGACAAATTTTCATTTTATTTTTCAAAATCATTTTACAATGATCAAATGGGGAGGATTCCTTGACTTTAAAGGTGCATGACCCCAAATCCTAATAAAATGTGTTAGGGACCACGTAGGCCTAAAATTAGGGTAGGAAAGGAAACCCTATACACACATATATTTTTTTGGCTTAAAACAGTCCTTACTCTTCTCAAACTCATGTCTCTTTATTTTGAGTTCTCTCGTGTTCAAATATTTCTATGTGGAACGTGTCCACCGACTTTTATTTCTCGTTCATCTTGTTTGTCAATCACTATTTTACAGGTATGAATATTTAGTTGGCAAAAAAGAAAAATTCTATTAAATGTATGCTAGGGTAAAAAAAAACTATGTACTAGGACAGATTATTACAGTTTTGAAAAACCCTATTCTCACACTACCACACAAAACAGCACATTGTACTAATAGACAAGCATGTAATCCAAGAATTTTATCTCGTTTATCAATCCTGAGCTGAAGTGCTATAGTATCTGAGGGCTTACTAAATTATCAATGGATTATGCAGCAATCATTTGATTTTTGCCGGTATTTTACATCAGTTTATACAAAATTTGCATTACTTATTTATTAAACATGGGATTTGTTTTTTAGTTTTTTTAGTCTTTCCGTTGATGTGCCCCTTTCCCTCCCAATTGAAAAAACAAATGATTGCTTTCTGTTTTAATAAACTGTAACAAACGTGCCAAGCCGACAATTACATGCATAACAGTCAAACAAGACAACGTGGTTAATCTACCTTTTCGGCGCTTGGCCGCAAAAAAGCCATAAAAGGCGACTGTTCTCTTCATTTACACATTTAATTTTCAACACATGCTTTCATTTATGTTTCCAAGAACTCAGAATAAACATACGAGAGATACCGAAGATACAGCCAATCAAAATTGTCATTACATCTATTAATTGGTAAAACATAAGCAAAGAAGTAAATCGGCCACTGTTTACCTTTGACGGTTACGGAGAACGAAGCAGAAATAGTTATTATTTCTTACTCATTTTTTTCTTTCTCTCTCTTTTTTTTTGTTTTTTTTTTGTTTTTGTTGCCATTTGAACCGGCCAGAAATTCGTTCAAAACGGTCAATTTGGCCGGCAGTCGGTTCTTAGGGAAAACACTGAAAAATTGTTGAAAGTGGCATTAAACACCATAAACCTGAGAATTAAACAGGATTTTTTTCTTTGTTTCAGAAAAACAATCAGAAGGATGCATGTGATACACCTGAAGATTATGTGAGTTTTTATTGTTGTTTTTTTATATAAAACTGCTAAATTCTCTTTGTTATTTTCCATATCTACCACTGATTAAAATCAGATCTTTCACCTGCTCTCCTTTCACAGCAATATGGAGAAAAAGTATGGACTGGTTGGCTCGGAATCAGAATAATACTAAGCTCACAGCAATATGGAGAAAAAGTATGGACTGGTTGGCTCGGAATCAGAATAATACTAAGCTCACAGCAATATGGAGAAAAATCATAGAATGGTTGGCTCGAAATCAGAATAATACTAAGCTCACAGCAATATGGAGAAAAATCATAGACTGGTTGGCTCGGAATCAGAATAATACTAAGCTCACAGCAATATGGAGAAAAAGTATAGACTGGTTGGCTCGAAATCAGAATAATACTAAGCTCACAGGAATATGGAGAAAAAGCATAGACTGGTTGACTCGGAATCAGAATAATACTAAGCTCACAGCAATATGGAAAAAAAGTATAGACTGGTTGGCTCGGAATCAGAATAATACTAAGCTCACAGCAATATGGAGCAAAAGTATGGACTGGTTGGCTCGGAATCAGAATAATACTAAGCTCACAGCAGTATGGAGAAAAAGTATAGACTGGTTGGCTCGGAATCAGAATAATACTAAGCTCACAGCAATATGGAGCAAAAGTATGGACTGGTTGGCTCGGAATCAGAATAATACTAAGCTCACAGCAATATGGAGAAAAAGTATGGACTGGTTGGCTCGGAATCAGAATAATACTAAGCTCACAGCAATATGGAGAAAAATCATAGAATGGTTGGCTCGAAATCAGAATAATACTAAGCTCACAGCAATATGGAGAAAAAGTATAGACTGGTTGGCTCGAAATCAGAATAATACTAAGCTCACAGCAATATGGAGAAAAATCATAGACTGGTTGGCTCGGAATCAGAATAATACTAAGCTCACAGCAATATGGAGAAAAAGTATAGACTGGTTGGCTCGAAATCAGAATAATACTAAGCTCACAGGAATATGGAGAAAAAGCATAGACTGGTTGGCTCGGAATCAGAATAATACTAAGCTCACAGCAATATGGAGAAAAATCATAAACTGGTTGGCTCGGAATCAGAATAATACTAAGCTCACAGCAGTATGGAGAAAAAGTATGGACTGGTTGGCTCGGAATCAGAATAATACTAAGCTCACTGCAATATGGAGCAAAAGTATGGACTGGTTGGCTCGGAATCAGAATAATACTAAGCTCACAGCAATATGGAGAAAAAGTATAGACTGGTTGGCTCGGAATCAGAATAATACTAAGCTCACAGCAATATGGAGAAAAAGTATAGACTGGTTGGCTCGGAATCAGAATAATACTAAGCTCACAGCAATATGGAGAAAAAGTATAGACTGGTTGGCTCGGAATCAGAATAATACTAAGCTCACAGCAATATAGAGAAAAAGTATGGACTGGTTGGCTCGGAATCAGAATAATACTAAGCTCACAGCAATATAGAGAAAAAGTATGGACTGGTTGGCTCGGAATCAGAATAATACTAAGCTCACAGCAATATGGAGAAAAAGTATAGACTGGTTGGCTCGGAATCAGAATAATACTAAGCTCACAGCAATATAGAGAAAAAGTATGGACTGGTTGGCTCGGAATCAGAATAATACTAAGCTCACAGCAATATAGAGAAAAAATATGGACTGGTTGGCTCGGAATCAGAATAATACTAAGCTCACAGCAATATAGAGAAAAAGTATGGACTGGTTGGCTCGGAATCAGAATAATACTAAGCTCACAGCAATATGGAGCAAAAGTATGGACTGGTTGGCTCGGAATCAGAATAATACTAAGCTCACAGCAATATGGAGAAAAATCATAGACTGGTTGGCTCGGAATCAGAATAATACTAAGCTCACAGCAATATGGAGAAAAAGTATGGACTGGTTGGCTCGGAATCAGAATAATACTAAGCTCACAGCAATATAGAGAAAAAGTATGGACTGGTTGGCTCGGAATCAGAATAATACTAAGCTCACAGCAATATAGAGAAAAAGTATGGACTGGTTGGCTCGGAATCAGAATAATACTAAGCTCACAGCAATATAGAGAAAAAGTATGGACTGGTTGGCTCGGAATCAGAATAATACTAAGCTCACAGCAATATGGAGCAAAAGTATGGACTGGTTGGCTCGGAATCAGAATAATACTAAGCTCACAGCAATATGGAGAAAAATCATAGACTGGTTGGCTCGGAATCAGAATAATACTAAGCTCACAGCAATATGGAGAAAAAGTATGGACTGGTTGGCTCGGAATCAGAATAATACTAAGCTCACAGCAATATGGAGAAAAAGTATGGACTGGTTGGCTCGGAATCAGAATAATACTAAGCTCACAGCAATATGGAGAAAAAGTATAGACTGGTTGGCTCGGAATCAGAATAATACTAAGCTCACAGCAATATAGAGAAAAAGTATGGACTGGTTGGCTCGGAATCAGAATAATACTAAGCTCACAGCAATATGGACCAAAAGTATGGACTGGTTGGCTCGGAATCAGAATAATACTAAGCTCACAGCAATATGGAGAAAAATCATAGACTGGTTGGCTCGGAATCAGAATAATACTAAGCTCACAGCAATATGAAGAAAAAGTATGGACTGGTTGGCTCGGAATCAGAATAATACTAAGCTCACAGCAATATGGAGCAAAAGTATGGACTGGTTGGCTCGGAATCAGAATAATACTAAGCTCACAGCAATATGGAGAAAAATCATAGACTGGTTGGCTCGGAATCAGAATAATACTAAGCTCACAGCAATATGGAGCAAAAGTATGGACTGGTTGGCTCGGAATCAGAATAATACTAAGCTCACAGCAATATGGAGAAAAATCATAGACTGGTTGGCTCGGAATCAGAATAATACTAAGCTCACAGCAATATGGAGAAAAAGTATGGACTGGTTGGCTCGGAATCAGAATAATACTAAGCTCACAGCAATATGGAGAAAAAGTATAGACTGGTTGGCTCGGAATCAGAATAATACTAAGCTCACAGCAATATGGAGAAAAAGTATAGACTGGTTGGCTCGGAATCAGAATAATACTAAGCTCACAGCAATATAGAGAAAAAGTATGGACTGGTTGGCTCGGAATCAGAATAATACTAAGCTCACAGCAATATAGAGAAAAAGTATGGACTGGTTGGCTCGGAATGAGAATAATACTAAGCTCACAGCAATATGGAGCAAAAGTATGGACTGGTTGGCTCGGAATCAGAATAATACTAAGCTCACAGCAATATGGAGAAAAATCATAGACTGGTTGGCTCGGAATCAGAATAATACTAAGCTCACAGCATTATGGAGAAAAAGCATAGACTGGTTGGCTCGGAATCAGAATAATACTAAGCTCACAGCAATATGGAGAAAAAGTATGGACTGGTTGGCTCGGAATCAGAATAATACTAAGCTCACAGCAATATGGAGAAAAAGTATGGACTGGTTGGCTCGGAATCAGAATAATACTAAGCTCACAGCAATATGGAGAAAAAGTATGGACTGGTTGGCTCGGAATCAGAATAATACTAAGCTCACAGCAATATGGAGAAAAAGTATAGACTGGTTGGCTCGGAATCAGAATAATACTAAGCTCACAGCAATATAGAGAAAAAGTATGGACTGGTTGGCTCAGAATCAGAATAATACTAAGCTCACAGCAATATAGAGAAAAAGTATGGACTGGTTGGCTCGGAATCAGAATAATACTAAGCTCACAGCAATATAGAGAAAAAGTATGGACTGGTTGGCTCGGAATCAGAATAATACTAAGCTCACAGCAATATGGAGCAAAAGTATGGACTGGTTGGCTCGGAATCAGAATAATACTAAGCTCACAGCAATATGGAGAAAAATCATAGACTGGTTGGCTCGGAATCAGAATAATACTAAGCTCACAGCAATATGGAGAAAAAGTATGGACTGGTTGGCTCGGAATCAGAATAATACTAAGCTCACAGCAATATAGAGAAAAAGTATGGACTGGTTGGCTCGGAATCAGAATAATACTAAGCTCACAGCAATATAGAGAAAAAGTATGGACTGGTTGGCTCGGAATCAGAATAATACTAAGCTCACAGCAATATAGAGAAAAAGTATGGACTGGTTGGCTCGGAATCAGAATAATACTAAGCTCACAGCAATATGGAGCAAAAGTATGGACTGGTTGGCTCGGAATCAGAATAATACTAAGCTCACAGCAATATGGAGAAAAATCATAGACTGGTTGGCTCGGAATCAGAATAATACTAAGCTCACAGCAATATAGAGAAAAAGTATGGACTGGTTGGCTCGGAATCGGAATAATACTAAGCTCACAGCAATATAGAGAAAAAGTATGGACTGGTTGGCTCGGAATCAGAATAATACTAAGCTCACAGCAATATGGACCAAAAGTATGGACTGGTTGGCTCGGAATCAGAATAATACTAAGCTCACAGCAATATGAAGAAAAAGTATGGACTGGTTGGCTCGGAATCAGAATAATACTAAGCTCACAGCAATATGGAGCAAAAGTATGGACTGGTTGGCTCGGAATCAGAATAATACTAAGCTCACAGCAATATGGAGAAAAATCATAGACTGGTTGGCTCGGAATCAGAATAATACTAAGCTCACAGCAATATGGAGAAAAAGTATGGACTGGTTGGCTCGGAATCAGAATGATACTAAGCTCACAGCAATATGGAGAAAAATCATAGACTGGTTGGCTCGGAATCAGAATAATACTAAGCTCACAGCAATATGGAGAAAAAGTATGGACTGGTTGGCTCGGAATCAGAATAATACTAAGCTCACAGCAATATGGAGCAAAAGTATAGACTGGTTGGCTCGGAATCAGAATAATACTAAGCTCACAGCAATATGGAGAAAAAGTATAGACTGGTTGGCTCGGAATCAGAATAATACTAAGCTCACAGCAATATGGAGAAAAAGTATAGACTGGTTGGCTCGGAATCAGAATAATACTAAGCTCACAGCAATATGGAGAAAAAGTATGGACTGGTTGGCTCGGAATCAGAATAATACTAAGCTCACAGCAATATAGAGAAAAAGTATGGACTGGTTGGCTCGGAATGAGAATAATACTAAGCTCACAGCAATATGGAGCAAAAGTATGGACTGGTTGGCTCGGAATCAGAATAATACTAAGCTCACAGCAATATGGAGAAAAATCATAGACTGGTTGGCTCGGAATCAGAATAATACTAAGCTCACAGCATTATGGAGAAAAAGCATAGACTGGTTGGCTCGGAATCAGAATAATACTAAGCTCACAGCAATATGGAGAAAAAGTATGGACTGGTTGGCTCGGAATCAGAATAATACTAAGCTCACAGCAATATGGAGAAAAAGTATGGACTGGTTGGCTCGGAATCAGAATAATACTAAGCTCACAGCAATATGGAGAAAAAGTATGGACTGGTTGGCTCGGAATCAGAATAATACTAAGCTCACAGCAATATGGAGAAAAAGTATAGACTGGTTGGCTCGGAATCAGAATAATACTAAGCTCACAGCAATATAGAGAAAAAGTATGGACTGGTTGGCTCAGAATCAGAATAATACTAAGCTCACAGCAATATGGAGAAAAAGTATGGACTGGTTGGCTCGGAATCAGAATAATACTAAGCTCACAGCAATATAGAGAAAAAGTATGGACTGGTTGGCTCGGAATCAGAATAATACTAAGCTCACAGCAATATGGAGCAAAAGTATGGACTGGTTGGCTCGGAATCAGAATAATACTAAGCTCACAGCAATATGGAGAAAAATCATAGACTGGTTGGCTCGGAATCCGAATAATACTAAGCTCACAGCAATATGGAGAAAAAGTATGGACTGGTTGGCTCGGAATCAGAATAATACTAAGCTCACAGCAATATAGAGAAAAAGTATGGACTGGTTGGCTCGGAATCAGAATAATACTAAGCTCACAGCAATATAGAGAAAAAGTATGGACTGGTTGGCTCGGAATCAGAATAATACTAAGCTCACAGCAATATAGAGAAAAAGTATGGACTGGTTGGCTCGGAATCAGAATAATACTAAGCTCACAGCAATATGGAGCAAAAGTATGGACTGGTTGGCTCGGAATCAGAATAATACTAAGCTCACAGCAATATGGAGAAAAATCATAGACTGGTTGGCTCGGAATCAGAATAATACTAAGCTCACAGCAATATGGAGAAAAAGTATGGACTGGTTGGCTCGGAATCAGAATAATACTAAGCTCACAGCAATATGGAGAAAAAGTATGGACTGGTTGGCTCGGAATCAGAATAATACTAAGCTCACAGCAATATGGAGAAAAAGTATAGACTGGTTGGCTCGGAATCAGAATAATACTAAGCTCACAGCAATATAGAGAAAAAGTATGGACTGGTTGGCTCGGAATCAGAATAATACTAAGCTCACAGCAATATGGAGAAAAATCATAGACTGGTTGGCTCGGAATCAGAATAATACTAAGCTCACAGCAATATAGAGAAAAAGTATGGACTGGTTGGCTCGGAATCAGAATAATACTAAGCTCACAGCAATATGGAGAAAAATCATAGACTGGTTGGCTCGGAATCAGAATAATACTAAGCTCACAGCAATATGAAGAAAAAGTATGGACTGGTTGGCTCGGAATCAGAATAATACTAAGCTCACAGCAATATGGAGCAAAAGTATGGACTGGTTGGCTCGGAATCAGAATAATACTAAGCTCACAGCAATATGGAGAAAAATCATAGACTGGTTGGCTCGGAATCAGAATAATACTAAGCTCACAGCAATATGGAGAAAAAGTATGGACTGGTTGGTTCGGAATCGGAATAATACTAAGCTCACAGCAATATGGAGAAAAAGTATAGACTGGTTGGCTCGGAATCAGAATAATACTAAGCTCACAGCAATATGGAGCAAAAGTATGGACTGGTTGGCTCGGAATCAGAATAATACTAAGCTCACAGCAATATAGAGAAAAAGTATGGACTGGTTGGCTCGGAATCAGAATAATACTAAGCTCACAGCAATATGGAGCAAAAGTATGGACTGGTTGGCTCGGAATCAGAATAATACTAAGCTCACAGCAATATGGAGAAAAATCATAGACTGGTTGGCTCTGAATCAGAATAATACTAAGCTCACAGCAATATGGAGAAAAATCATAGACTGGTTGGCTCTGAATCAGAATAATACTAAGCTCACAGCAATATGGAGAAAAATCATAGACTGGTTGGCTCTGAATCAGAATAATACTAAGCTCACAGCAATATGGAGCAAAAGTATGGACTGGTTGGCTCGGAATCAGAATAATACTAAGCTCACAGCAATATGGAGAAAAATCATAGACTGGTTGGCTCTGAATCAGAATAATACTAAGCTCACAGCAATATGGAGAAAAAGTATGGACTGGTTGGCTCGGAATCAGAATAATACTAAGCTCACAGCAATATGGAGAAAAATCATAAACTGGTTGGCTCGGAATCAGAATAATACTAAGCTCACAGCAATATCGAGCAAAAGTATGGACTGGTTGGCTCGGAATCAGAATAATACTAAGCTCACAGCAATATGGAGAAAAATCATAGACTGGTTGGCTCGGAATCAGAATAATACTAAGCTCACAGCAATATGGAGAAAAAGTATAGACTGGTTGGCTCGGAATCAGAATAATACTAAGCTCACAGCAATATGGAGAAAAATCATAGACTGGTTGGCTCGGAATCAGAATAATACTAAGCTCACAGCAATATGGAGAAAAAGTATGGACTGGTTGGCTCGGAATCAGAATAATACTAAGCTCACAGCAATATGGAGCAAAAGTATGGACTGGTTGGCTCGGAATCAGAATAATACTAAGCTCACAGCAATATGGAGAAAAAGTATGGACTGGTTGGCTCGGAATCAGAATAATACTAAGCTCACAGCAATATGGAGAAAAATCATAAACTGGTTGGCTCGGAATCAGAATAATACTAAGCTCACAGCAATATGGAGCAAAAGTATGGACTGGTTGGCTCGGAATCAGAATAATACTAAGCTCACAGCAATATGGAGAAAAATCATAGACTGGTTGGCTCGGAATCAGAATAATACTAAGCTCACAGCAATATGGAGAAAAAGTATAGACTGGTTGGCTCGGAATCAGAATAATACTAAGCTCACAGCAATATGGATAAAAAGTATGGACTGGTTGGTTCGGAATCAGAATAATACTAAGCTCACAGCAATATGGAGAAAAAGTATAGACTGGTTGGCTCGGAATCAGAATAATACTAAGCTCACAGCAATATGGAGAAAAAGTATGGACTGGTTGGCTCGGAATCAGAATAATACTAAGCTCACAGCAATATGGAGAAAAAGTATAGACTGGTTGGCTCGGAATCAGAATAATACTAAGCTCACAGCAATATGGAGAAAAAGCATAGACTGGTTGGCTCGAAATCAGAATAATGTGTCCAAGTGGAGTGACGTGCTACCGAAGAATTGTTGTTTCATGATCAGTGATCCAGTACTATAAAAATCAAAGTTTGTGTGTTGATCTTATCATCTAGTACAAAGCGGACCTCATCATCATTTCATTGAAATATAACTTGCTCTCCATGGTATTAAAAATCAATCACTAACTCACTCACTCAAATAATTTGAGAGTCTTTGAGAACAAGAAAATTTAATAAGGAAAATGTTAGAAATATAATTATTGTGTTTTATGTGTCATGTTTCTATATTTGATTGATTTTAGAGAGTGGCATTCACTACAGAGTTGAGCTGGCTGTCGTCTCTAGTATCTACACCTTACTTAAAGAATTCCGCAGCCTTCCCGTTCCTGTCTTCTTACTTTCCTGACGGTGTAGGAATGTCGGCAACTGACGTTGAAATCTTCAGCCAATTAAAAGCTCCAGGTTAGCTTTTTTTAAAGGTCAATAGGTCAAAGTTTACAGAAGTTACATCTACATGTATTCGATGAAAGTAATTTTTGTTTCTATGAACCCATATAAACACCTTTCTAATATGCTTTCTGTTGTAGAATTAATCATTTCTAATGAGGATTCAGAAGGGTAATGATGAGTTATGACCTGCAGGTCTTTCAAAAAGGGGCAGTACTTTACCTGCCTAAAATGGTATTTAGTACCTCCTGATTTTAAAGAATGTTGTATAAGATATTCATAATAAAATTTGAAATTTTAAATAAAAGTAAATAGGGAGGTACTGCTAGACTTGAAAAATATTGGACCTGTGACTTCAACTGTTTTGAAAAACAACTTCCGACTGTTGACTTCAGCTGTTTTGGAAGGGCGACTCAAGCATATCAGACCAGCATATATTAATATCCATTTAGTTCTAAAAAAATAGTGCTATCTATTTATTTCTAAATACATTTTGAAACATGAGAACAGCCAGAGTGACATCACAAATCTTAACACATTTTAGTTGAAGTAATATTTCTAAATTTTCTCTGACAAACCAGTAATTCTTTTGAAAGTACTGATAGTCTTTGTTGAAACGTGATTTACATATTATAATTATTCTATATGTATGTATTTCCAATACGGCGTGGGTTCGCGCCCGGCTTTGTAAATTACAAAAAAGGGTGCACTCGACTCGCAGTGATAAAGTTTACCAGTTGCTTGCCCATGGTTGGTGGTTCTCTCTGGGTACTCCGTCTTCTTCCACCACTAAAACTGGTCGCTATGATATAGCTGAAATATTGCTGAAAGTGACGTTAAGCACAATAAATCAAATCAAATGTATTTCCAGAAATGCCAAAATATCTGTCTCCCTTTGTAACTAATGAACAGTCAGAATCTGCAAGATGTTTTCAGCCAGGAGAAATGGATGCGTCAGAAGTGATAGAATTTCCAGAGTTTGCTAAGCTTCCCACTGTATATCTCGCTATCAGGAATGTTTGTGTCACGCTTTGGAACCTGAACCCAAAGGTAAATAATAAATGTATAGGTCTGATAAAACCATGTTATCTGAGGTTTAGTTTCTCTGCTGTCAGAGTTACAACCATTCCAAAATGGTCGGCTGCTATATGTATAGCAGAGATGAAAGTTTTCCCCTGATCAGCTGATTTCCTCTTTTTTGAACAAAATATATTTGGAAAGAAAATGTTTCAAACTTGGTGCGAACAGCTAGGGCACTATATAGGGGGTTTCTCTTTTTTCGTAAGGAACAACTTTCTTCTCTGGTATAGGTCTGAGAAAACCATGTTATCTGAGGCCTAGTTTCTCTGCTGTCAGGGTTACAATCATTCCAAAATGGCCGTCTACTAGTTGTGATGGATGAACCTAATACAAACTTTACCTTTGGAACAAAGGGTGTAAATGAATGCAAAACTCTTTCTCAGAACAGGACGTAAATGAATGTTATGCTCCTTGCCCCCAGAACAGGACATTAATGAATGCCAAGCTCCTTGCCCTCACAACAGGACATTAATGAATGCAACGCTTCTTGTACTCAGAACAGGACACATTGATAAATGCTATGCTTGTTGCCTTCAAAACAGGACATTAATGAATGCCGTGCTCAGTGCCGGATTTACCATTGTGCTTAGGCACATGCTGAAACACAGGGCCCCTCTGGCCAAGGGGGAGGGAGGGGGCCCATCTTCCTGCCAAACTAATTTTTTTACAATGGATTTTTGCTTACATGTGGTGCAATTTTAAATTTGAAGGCATTCTGTTTTGGAGCGATTCCAGACATAATGGTAGAGTTGATAGTCTGGGAGTGTGCCACAAAGCAGGCAGTCATGACAGTGGCTCAGTGGCAGAATTCTTTGTGTTCATTATGTTTGTTTTTATTTCGTTGCAGGAATGGTTGAGTGTGGAGACCTGCGCGTCACATATTATATGTCGTGGAATGATGCGTGTTTGGTGCGTCAGTAATATTGGCAATGTTTTATGGTACTTAACAAGGCAGGGCTTGATCAATTTTGGAATTCTTACCATGCCAAAAGAAATTGACTTCATGCCAAAAGAATTAATTCCTCAGGTACATATATGCAGACAGTGTCATTAGGTCATCAAGAAAAAATGATGAAATGCTTATTTTTTGTAAATATTTATTTTCCAACTTGTAAACATTGTTATTATTATTTGAAGCAAGATTCATGATCATCTCCCTCAGGCGTAGGTAATATTGATGTTTCTAATCCATTTGGTTTTCTTCCTACTGAAAGGGGGCTGTTGTGGTCGTGATCGTATGGTAGTTGAATTAATAACTACCTATGCAATCAGTGCCTATCACCACTAACGTTGTGAATTTGAACCCCGCTTAGGCAAGGTGTACTCGATACATCATTATGTGATAAAAGTTTGTCAGTTACCTGCGACAGGTCGTTGGTTTTCTCTAGGTACTCTGGTTTTCACCAGTAATAAAACTGACTGCCATGATATAACTGAAATATTGTTGAAAGTGGAGTTAACCACCATAAACCTAAACCATAATGCAGTTTGTAAACATTGTTATTATTACTAAAAGTAAGATTAATCTCTCAGGCGTAGGTAACAAACTGATTTTGGCTATCCCGTTTCTAAGGCCATTTTGTTTTTTTCAATCTTTTGACTAGATTAGATATATACATTTTTGATATGCCAGGTGTTTTCAGCTCTCATGGTCCATCATCGCATCAGTGGTGTAATTGTTAGCATGCTCGCCTCTAGTGTGGGAGATCGTGAGTTTGAACTCCTATCGGGTCAAACCAATGACTATAAGATTAGTATTTACTGCTTCTCCTCTAAGGAGTAAGAACAAAGACTAGTTGACTCTGATTCAGGATAATGTTTCAGTATGGAACGATATGTCCAGGGGCGGATCCAGGATTTCAAGTTGGGGGGGGGGGGGGGGGGGGGGGCAGTTAAAAAAATTGCGCCAAGCGGAGGGAGGCGTGAATTTTTTTGGGGGGTATTTCGTGTAAAAAATCATATTTTTTCCAATTTTAGGGGGGTTACCCCCCCTGGATCCGCCCCTGATGTCTACCTGCAGACAATTGTTTCAGTGAGCTATCACTATAAAAATCTAACTAACTGTTATCTCATTAAATGTAACTCTCGCTATGATATAGCTGAAAGAATTGAAAAATTGCTCATTTAGTATTGAACAACTATCACTCGGTCACTCATTCAACATGATTATCATTTGTTTCATTTTCAGAACAATCATGTTTTAATCATAGGAGCAGGAATTTCTGGATTGGCAGCTGCACATCAGATGAACCACTTTGGTATCAAGGTAAGATACATATATAAATTAAATAAAAACGCTAACCCACGTGCCCGAAGCCCGGGACAAGTAAAGCTGGATTTGGGCAAGTGCAAATTATGAAAGAATTTGTTTGAATAAATATAATTTTTTTCTAAATTTGGCTTTTGGACAAATAGGTGAAAAAAATTCGGGCAAAGTCTACAATAATATAGATAACAACTACACCTTTTGATCTGGACGCTTCGGCAGAACACAGCATGTCTCACCAGAAAATTTTATTGTCATGTGTTTCTGTCAAGTCATTGCAATAATAATTTCCACTGAGAAAGGCTGTGTTCAGCCAAAACATCCGAAACAAACTAAAGTTTCTTTTTATATATATATATATATATATATATACTATAAAAGTCTAAATAGTGTAGTACAACAAATGTGTAATAAAAATACACTAAAAAACAACAGGGTAGTTGGATTTATAACTACCTATGCAATCAGTGCCTATCACCATTAACATTTTGAGTTCAAATCCCGCTTAGGCGAGGTGTACTTGATACAACATTATGTGATAAAGTTTGTCAGTGCCTTGCGGTCGATGCATGGGTTTTTCCAGGTACTCCTGTTTCCTCCACCAATAAAACTGACTGCCACGATATAGCTGAAATATTGTTGAAAGTGGCATTAAATACCATAACCCTAACCAACTATAAAATACTACAAATTTTTCACATAACGGGTAAGCTTCATCAGTATCACAAGCCATACACATGGAACAAAAATATGTCAGAACGTCTGGCTTAGATTTCCTAGGCTTGACTTGTCTGTTCAATTCTTTGAAGTGGTTCATACTAATGCAGTTTATGTTGTCGGCCATGACTGTTTAGTTGCTAGGGGCCGTTATGGTTGTGATCGTATGGTAGTTGGATTTACATATACCTGTGCAATCAGTGCCTATCACCACTAACGTTGTGAGTTCGAACCTTGTTCATGGCGAGATGTATCCGATACAACATTTTGTTATAAAGTTTGTCAGTGACCTGCAGCAGGTCGGTGGTTTTCTCTGGGTACTCCAGTTTCCTCCACCAATCAATCTGACCTGCACGATATAACTTAAATATTGACGTTAAACACCACAACACTAACCCCTGTTTTAACTGCTAATTTGCATGTTCTAATTCTAATGTAAATATTTCCTTTAATTTCCTCAAGATTAAACTTTCTTGTTTATATTAAGTAAAATACATAATTTTAGCTGAACGGGTGAAAAGTTTTGTCAGATCTTCTAATCGTGTGCTGTCTTTATTTAGAATTTCATATTTTAATCCTCCTCGGAAATTAATAGGACAAAATGGTCTCTGTCAGGGCTCTATAATACATACCAGCACCCACTAATCCCTGGCTAGTAAGGAAAAAAAATGTACTCTCCAACAAAAGAATGTTACTTGCCATAATTCGTACTATATATCTCCAATATGTATTTATTTGTACATAATTATTAATGCCCTGAATGAGGCAGAAGATTTTTAGTTGAGGAATGGGTTTTTTCTGATACCACATTGAAACATTTTTCATGTTTCAGACTTAGTTTTATTATGATAAGGCCCCACAAAAATATATGTGTGTTTACTGTCACATGTCAAAAAAATCTAGGGTCGGTCGGTCGGCATTAATTTTTTTTTTAACCACCAGTTTTTTCTTAATAATGTTGTTTAACTATCGGCAAAACCGGAAATAGTCGTGCCCGGTTTCGAAATTTCCGGTAAGCCGTCATTTGTTTTATGACGAGTTACACAGTTTTTCTACCTTCTTTGCTCTCAATTTCGACAAAAAGCTAGCGATTGAATAAATAAAACATTGCTGCTGATTAAATAACAAAAATGGTTATCCGAATTCTGTGTAAAAATTGATAGGGTCGTTAACAAAAATTAGGGTGGAATAATTGCCGATAAAAAAGGTTAGGGTCGGCGGCTGAAAAAATAGGGTGGGTCGGGTGACCGTAAACACACAGATTATTTTTTTTGGCCTAAGCAAGGCTTTCACGTTTAAACTTTTCTCCAGTGACAAATTTGGTTTTGCCAGCAATATCTGGGCCCGCCCTTCTGCAAGCATAACAATACAGAATGTAGTTATTGGAATCATCAATGAGCCACGAAAACTCCGACTTCGAACTTGGAATTTACGCTTTTCAGCTTTAGAACCCGAACCTTTATCAGTATTTTGGCTTATTCTTCCGTCAATGTTGCATCAGGCAGGCCAGTTTCGTAATCAGTTGATTCAACCGGTTTATTTTTAGCAAAAAAAATTGTGAAAAGGTTTTGTTTTTGGCTAATCATGGTCACTTGCAAGCGTTAAAAGTATGTGATTTAAAACTTTTATGTCCGATCAATTGCGCGGTTTAAAAGACCGGAAAATCAAAGTCGGAATTTAAATTGGAAAAAAATATCGGTGAGGGAATGAAAATGTTCTGGAAATATCAAATACAGAATTTTTACTCGCATTTTACAAAAGTAACAAAATGCTAGTGTTTTGGTCGCATTGTAGAGCCCTGTCTGTTTAAACTAAAAAATAAAATGTATGCAAATAGTTAAAACTTCTATTTTTAAAAGTCAGAATTGACATTAAAATTAACCTTTTACATTAGAGTGATTTTGCATTGAGTATGGTAAATTGTGGGTTTAGACTATACAAGTGGTGTTTTCTTCTTCTCTGTTAATCATGCAACATTAAGGAGCAAGAGCAAAGACTGGTTCGTTTGGAATCAGGATAATTCTGTCCGTAGTTGATCGACATGTGGACTGTTGTTTCATTGGACTAGCACTAAAACAAATCTGAGGTGGTTTCAATATATGATGCCACATAATAATAACACTTTCAGAATTTCAAACACTTTCATTACAGTCTCTATTTATTTTGTTATAAAAAAAGAATGAGTGATTGTTGCTTAATGCCAATTCAGTTGGTTTTTTTCAGCTATATCATGGCGAGAACAATTTAATTTGCAATGAGATGATGATGAGGTCCGCTTTGTACTAGATCAACATGCTAAATTGGATTTTTATAGTGCTAGGTCACTGAAACAACAGTCCGTGGGGAGACTTGTCACTCCACTCGGACACGTTATTCTGATTCCGAGCCAAACAGTCTTTGCTCTTTCTCCTTAATGCTGCGTGCTTAGCGGAAAAGCAACAAATATCAATTTTATAATCTTTGGATTGACCGTACCAGGGCTCGAACCCACGATCTACCGCACTTGAGGCGAGCACGCTAACCATTACGCCACTGATGCGGTTAGAATGCCTTGAAGATAAAGATTAGAGGGGGAAATATTGCAGAATATAATATAGTTATAATAACATTTCAGACTACAGTGTTGGAGGCTAAGGACAGAATTGGTGGCAGAATCCATGACAATTCATCACTAGGTGTCGCTGTAGGCAATGGAGCACAATTATTAAATGGCTGTACTAATAACCCACTCATTGTACTAAGCCACCAGGTAAAAAAAGGCCAAGCAAAAAAGTACTTGTGTTTCTGCTAACATTCTTGAAAAATATAGGGTACCGACTTAATTACAGTGAAATCTTTGTTAAACTGAACCCTGAATAACCCGGAATCCTGTATAAACTGAACTTTAAATAAAGTCTCATTGTAGGCTAGGTGTGTTAGAGACTTTAAATAAAGTCCCATTGTAGGCTAGGTATGTTAAGAGACATCTTTTTGCCTCTGTTTCTATGATTATTATATTATATTTTGTAACTGTTCTGATGGTATGGTATTTTGTTTGTTTTTCATTTTATTTGCGGACAGTAAATCCCGAGATTGATGTCCGCAAAGCTTAAAATGCAATACAGTTTTTGCTAATTGTCGTTTTAGTAAAATTCATGATGTTTGATATCTTGTTTTTAAGTTTTTAGAATATCCATGATAACACCCGTATGATTTGCTCTAAGTATCACTGTTGTATATGAAAACTGGTCATAAAGAACACAGAAACCAATTGTATTGTGACAACAACTTTTAATAATTTAATTTGAGTTGAATACTGCAATCTATTATCTAATTGGCTGATCCTCCTGCAGGAAATTTTGGTTATACTCGATAACCTGGGTTGATATTGTGACGTCACCAGCGTATTCATTCACCAACGATAAATTCAAATATTCACATGAAATAATCGTAATTAATATCGAGGGATCATTAAAATGTGTTGTAAAAATTAAATTATAAGGAATATTTGAAATTTTTGAATGCTTTTCATAAAACGCTTCTCGGTTTATTAAGCGTAAACTGTCCCAAACCAGGTTATATTGTATAACCTGTTCAAAAATTTCAAATATTCCTTAAATATATCATTCACACATATATAAATAGAAAATATTACATGTATGTTACGATTTATATTACTTTGTCAGGACAATGCAAAAGAAGGCGGTAACATCTTAGCACATTGATTTTTGTGATCAGTTTGCTATTGAAGGAAGCAAGGATGATTTTTTCAGTTATTTGACTGATTTCAGCTTTTTTTTTTCTGAAAGTTGTAAGACATAGTCAGAACAGGTTAAATATGGACCCGTTGAAAGGGGGTGTGTCTTGATGGTTTCAGATATTTATCATTTATTTTCAGATATTTTATTTTCTAGCTAGAATCATCCCTGAAGAAGCAAAAATTAAAAAAAAACTATTTTTTTGCAGGCAGGTGTTCCTGTCCAAGAATTAAGTGAGAAATGTTGTTTGATTAAACACAATGGGGAAAAAGTCAATGAAAAAATGGATAGTCAAATGGATTTTCATTTCAATGCCATTCTGGACATTATTGCTGACTGGCGACGGAACAAAGACTCGGTCATGGATTTAAGTTTGCTGGACAAATTTCGTGAGACACATCAACACTTCCTAGATGAATCACAATTATCATTTACAAGGGAACAAGAGACCTTACTTAATTTTCATATTGGAAACTTAGAATATGCTTGTGGAGCAAGTCTTACGAATGTTTCTACTTTGCATTGGGACCAAAATGAAGACTATCCACAATTCTCAGGGAAAAATGTTTTGTTTTCAAATGGGTTTTCTCAAATTTTGGAAAAGATGGCAGATACAGTAGATATTGTATTTAACACAGAGGTACGTACAGACTGGGAGTGAAGTTCTAGGTCATGTTACAGGGTATCATCAGTAATCAATGGCTGTTCACTCTCCAGTACTCTCTACCCGTGGGTCAACTGACAGAGAAATCTGTGTAGTCACATGATTCTTCATCTGGAATCTGATTGGGTCCATTGAATTTAAAGGAGTTGTTATTTGCACTTATACTACATTTTACTGGACCAGAAAATTATTTTGCTCTACTTTAATACCTTATTTGGATAGTACATGAAAAAAGACATGGTTTTATATATTAATTATTTAATTATTTTTGTAACCTACCGTCCAATCGAAAATTTGATTAATGTTAAGTTGCTGCAACAACTCCTAATTGCCTCATCAGTAACTGAACAACTCGGAAACAACTGTAATTGCTTCAAATGACCCACAGGTGATGATTAGAAAGTATTGGGGGTGTGGTCAGCTGTGTGTTGCCAATGATGATGAAAGGGGTTCTTCATTCTTAGGGGGAAATGTTTTGTATTCAAATGGGTTTTCTCAAATTTTGGAAAAGATGACAGATACAGTAGATGGTGTATAAGACAAAAGAGGTATGTATAGATAGGGGTTAAAGTTGAAGTCAGGGCTCGCCAAACCAGGCGAAATGAGCGACTTCTTTGCCTTGGTTTCAATGAAGACACCCAATTTCTGTCAAAAAGCGATTTTTTAGTCGCTCCCATGTTCCTGAAATGTGACCCATACAGGGTTTGATGTTCAATATTTTATTCCAAACTCGTTAATTGCATCCTTTTAAGATCATTGTTCGTTTTTCTGAAAGGTAGGGGAACATGTGGTAGCGGGGAAAGAAACGTTAAAATTTGGATCGATTTTTGGAAGTCTCCCAGATTTTCTCTCACTTCGCCCTTAAGTCAAGAGAGAGAGAAGTCAAGTCGCCCTGTTTTTACTATGTGCGGTGAGCCCTGAGTTGAAGGTCATAATAAAGAGGGTCAAATGGGTTCTTCCTACCTATTCACTAAACACACATCATAAAGGAGGTAGAGAAAAAGCTGAACAAACTGGAATAATGTATCACCTCCATGACAAACATGTTGTTGTTCCCGCTGACAAGACCCCTAACAAGATTGTTTTTATGTGTAATGTTTCCTTGTGTCTATCAAGCACTAAAAGTAGTCTCCCACGTGTAAGACCACTACTACCAAAGGCCTGATTTCAGATGCACTGAGGTAGTAAAATACTATTAAATTGTCCACCTCAACAGAGACCATCCCACTTTATTAGACCAGATTTCAGATGAGCTGAAATAGTAAAATGCTGCTAAATTGTCCCCCCTCAATAGAGGCTTCTTATTTATAAGATCACTTTTTCATTGCAGAAGGACAGGCCTTGTAAGACCGCATCGATAATGTAATGGTAAGCGTGCCCACCTCGAGTGCAGTTAAGTTCGTGGGTTCAAACCCCGATTGGGTCTAACCAAAGACTGAAATTGGTATTCGTTGCTTCTCGATTAATCACGCAGTATTAAGGATAAAGAGCAAAGATTGGTTGGCTCAGAATCAGGATAATGTGTTTGAGTGGGGCTAAATGTCTATCCGTGGACTGTTGTCTCAGTGAGCTAGCATTATAAAAATCCAACTAAGCGTGTTGGTCTAAAGCAAAGCAGATCTCAACATCGTCTCATTGGAAATTAACTTGTTCTCGTCATGATATAGTTGAGTTGGCGTTAAACAACAATCACTCACTCTTTATCGTTTTGATATCAAATTTTTTGGTGTATAGAATTTTATTTCTCATATGCTGGTTTATTATCAAGAAAACAAAATCGTGTCAGTTGAATTTTATCCTTTGATAACTTGAATCCATGGACACTTAGAAGTAAAATTACTGTCGCCTTCAACTTCAATGTAACGATGTTTGATTTTATTCTTAAACACAGATCACACTTCCTTTTGGGGCCCAGGTGGCTCAATGAGTTAGGTAGTTGGATTACCTAACAACTCATTCAAGCCTATCACCAATACGGTGTGGGTTTGCGCCCGTCTGTAAATTACAGAAAAGGGTGCACTCGACTCGCAGCCACAAGTGATAAAGTTTACCAGTTGCTTGCCCATGGTCTGTGGTTCTCTCCGGGTACTCCTGCTTCTGCCACCACTAAAACTGGTCGCCATGATATAACTTAAATATTGCTGAAAGTGGCACTAAACACCAAAAATCAAATTGTTTCCTTTTACATATATATTACTATTATTAGTCACATGACCATTACATTCTATTTATAGATCACCTCAGTTGATTATAAAGACAAGGTGGTTGTCACCTCAGCAGACGGACAAACGTGGACAGGAGATAAGGTCAGTTAATGGAGGGGATTTTAGATATACATGGATTTATGTAAAATGTCTTTATTTGCCTGCTCCGTTATTTCTTTGTCAAAAATAAATATTGAGCTTTAGTATTCTCATGTTTTAGTTCCAATTCATTCTACATGTATATATGATATCTTGATGACATTTAAGAATTGGCTTTTGCTCACAAAGGGGCCATCGTGATCGTATGGTAGTTGGATTTATGACTACCTATCCAATCAGTGTCTATTGCCACTAGCGTTGTAAGTTCGAACCCCACTCAGGCGAGGTATACTTGATACAACATTAGGTGATAAAGTTTGTCAGTGATTTGCGACAGGTCGGTGGTTTTCTGCGGGTACTACTTTTCCTCCACCAATAAAACTGACCGCTGCGATATAGCTGAAATATTGTTGAAAGTGGCATTAAACACCATAAAACCAACCAAATCAACCTTTTGCTCACTTTTGACTAAGTTTTATGAAATGTTACAATATTGGTGTATTTTCAACTCACATATACCTTAGTGTTATCACTTTGATTCTGTTGTCCTACAAAAACTCTTAAATCTACTTTTCTCAGAAACTGCAGGACCAAATCACATGTAATTGAACTTTGCAGTCCTCAATATATTGTGAGATTTTTTTTATGGAAATTCTACCTGGTTGCTATAAACATCAATTAAGATTTCTGAACACTTTTCTTCTTGGTTTGGTTTGGGTTGGTTTATGGCATTTAATGCCACTTTCAACAATATTTCAGTTATATCATGGCAGTCAGTTTTATTGGTGGAGGAAACCAGAGTACAAGGAGAAATCCACGGACCTGCCGCAAATCACGGACAAACTTTATCACGTAATGTTGTATTGAGTACACCTTGCCATGAGCAGGATTCAAACTCAAAACTTCAGTGGTGATAGACATTGATTGCATAGGTAGTTATAAATCCAACTACCAGACAATCACGACCATGACAGCCCTTGTCTACATTTAACAATAGATATTTCTTTCAGGTGATAATAACACTGCCTCTAGCTGTCCTGAGGAGTAAAAAGGTCAAGTTTAGACCACCACTGCCACAGAATAAGATTACAGCTGTGGAACAACTTGGTATAGGCTTTGTGGAAAAGGTAATAAAATATCTACAGTCAAACCTGTATTAAGAGGTCACTTGTGGGACAAACAAAAAGTGACCTTTTAAGACAGTTGACCTATTAAAACAGATTCAATTCATATAAAATTTCCTATGACAGGACAAAAAAAAGGTGACTGCTTAATAGAGGTGACCATATATTACAATTATGAAAAGAAACTTTAAATACGGATTGTCAATAATTCCACCAATATCAGCAAAACGAACAATCACCTCTGACAACAAATCATTTAACATAGGAAAAAGACCACGACATCCTGGTTCGAAATATGGGCAGGGTTAAACTGGTTTATATTTATGCTTGTAATATGTTCTGCCTGCAGTATTTTAATTACTGCTAAATTCCATTTATTACATACAGTCAAACTTGTCTTGGTGACCCACATCTGTATAACCACTTCCTTTGTTATCCGACCTTATTTATTCCTCTCCAGCGTTTTCCCGTGCATTTGACCTTAATGTAACGACTCACTGTCTAACGTGACTAACCGCATCGGTGATGTGTTAGAAGATTGTTATCAAACAGGAAGTTAGATAATAAGTAAACAAATACAGTCCTGACTTTGGAACAATTTATATCTATATTAATAAAAAAATAAATTTCATTTTATTTCCGTCTTGCCCAGCTGATTCAGCGATTGTTGCCATTATCCCTCTAGCCGATATTTGCATGATTTACTGACAGCATTGATGTTTCCTAAACCCTCACTCCCAAAAGTACATGTTTACAAAGTCCTGTTACTAGTTCATAATAATAGATTTTTCATATTAAATGAAGCCACGATAGCCTCATTGTGTACAACTGCCATTTTATTTACAGGTATCTGTAAGTTGCACAGGTGATAAAAATAGATTTATTATTGTTTTTTGTTTTGTTTATTTCCTATTTATATCAAATATTTAAAATTGCTTACAACAGAAAATATCGTTTTAATCTTTCACTTTTATAAATAAATAATCAGGTTTTTGAAAATTATTGAATTATGAAATACTGGTTCTCGGGAAATATTTCTTTAACATTCATTTAAAGTGTGGTGACAGATCGAGGTAAACATGGGCTGATTGTGTGATGAGGCTATTTATAGCTATCGGCGAGTGATTGACGTTGAAAAAGTTTTGTCAGTAAATATCATTCTTCTAATCTGTAATCATAATGTTTAATTGTAATTACTATAACAATTAAGATAACAATAGCTGTTGAAAGAAAGTAAAAAAGTCTAACATTTAATATAATTATTTTTTTCTTCTAAATGTCACCCACAAAGGATGGCAATATTTAATGATAATTGACCACATTTTTCTTCCCAGATTTTAATCTTTATTCACGCATTTGTCCTCCACACGAATGGGTTAAAAGTTGATGTGGATTATATACCCGAACTAGGATTTTTCTCTTGAGATTTTGGGAGCAAATATCATAACCTCTATATAAAGACTCCCTGTCTTATGCGACCTCTTTCAGAATTTCCTTCAATGGTCGCTAAAGGCAGGTTAGACTGTAGTAGTAATCCATTGACTATACATTTTTCTTGTATTGCACCAGTATTCAGCACACATTCAGAGATTTAGTTTTGAACAAGACCAATTAAAGTTGTAATTGACAGCAATAAGCTTTTTTCAGTTTTAGGTAAAATATTGTTTCCAAATAGATTTTAGAAATACATGACTTGTTTAAAGACAAAGTTATCAGTTATTTATAGACAAAACAATCAGAACTAGATAGTCAGAACTTCAGTGCTTTGTTTTTTTTTCTTTAACAGATAATTCTGCAGTTTAAAGAAAGATTTTGGTCAGACATATCAGTAGAAGTTTTTGGACGTGTAGAGACAGACTTTGATTACAGGGGTCTGTTTGGTGTATTTTATGATCTCTCTAAAGTAAGATTTTAAAATGGTTCGTCCATTGTTGTCTTCGTCCGTTAGCTTTTCACATTTCAATCTTTTTTTCTTTCTTGCAGCAAATAGAACTAAACTTGCTGATTATTTGTGATTTTTGTTCATTTCAGATATTTAATATGGCTGATAGGCCAATTATAGGGGGCCGTCGTGGCCGTGATCGTATGGTAGTTGGATTTACAACTGCCTATGCGATTAGTGCTTATCACCACTGATGTTGTGAGTTCGAATCTCGATCAGGGAAAGGTGTACAACATTAATTTGTCAGTGACTTGCGACAGATCTGTAGTTTTCTGCGGGTCATCTGCTTTCCTCTACCAATAAAACTGACTGCCACGATATAACTGAAATATTGTTGAAAGTGGCATTAAAAACCATCAAACAAACAAACAAACAAAGCCAATTATACATTCTGTTTAGCTGAAAGTTCTTATATCTTCTTCTCAAAAACCTCAGGTGTGAGGGGATTGTTGCATGCTTGGCAGAGAAGCAGCAAATACCAATTTTATAGTTTGACCTGACTTGAACTTTACACTCAAGTAGAGTACACGTAACCATTACACTACTGCTGCCGTTAAGAGATAAAAAGATCAAACACAATTTTAGCTTGATGATGAGCAACATAAAATACTGATCAGACTTGAATGCAGATCAACAAATACCGTATAATTGGGTTTTTTTTGCAGGAGGCAAATATCGTGATTTTCTTCCAAGTTTGTGGAATTTTTTTAGCGGTATTTAATTTTCACGATCCCAAGTTTAAACCAAATTCAAATTTTAGCGGATTGACAGTTATATTAGAATAACTATCTGAACTGTTTGACCAATAATTCAAAATAGGAAATGTTTTAAAATAAATTGAGTAAAGAGCTTTTTGTATGCGATCAGCGGTATTTTAGAATTGTATACATGTTCATTAATAGAAAATTGCCTAAAAGGCATTTAATATAATTTTAGCATATATGTATTATTACAACACATTGATAAAAATTAAACACAAATAAGTCTCATTACAGACTTACAGGTAATTAAAAATCAGTGAATGGAAATGCTAATATTAATTAAAAAAGGTGTGTTTACACAGCAATGACTATTCATGGTAATTAGTGTTTTAAAGATAAAAGGGCAATTAATTACAGGTATTATAATTTACCTGTTACATTATATTTATCACCAAGTGCATTGTTTTCGGGAAAGATTTTTTTCCCCTTTGTTAGATATTTTAAAAGCGTCATTTCAACAATTTTAAGAATGGCAGAGACCATATAAATAATTGTTAAATATTCGCTATATACAGTCATACTAGGGGAGACCAATCTTGTACGATTATTTAAGAAAATAAAGAAATTTATTAAAGGGCAGAATTTTTTTTCGCTGATCGATGACTATCACGAATAAAGCGAAAATTTGGTACCCGTGAAAAAAAACACTTATACGGAATAATATGCGTACAACAAATTTCAACAAATTTGAGAGGTGAAAGTTCAAATAGAATTTTAAAACCAAGGTTTGTGTATGTAAATTATAATATTGAGAGGTGAAAGGTCAAATGAAATTTTAAAACCAAGGTCTTGTGTAAGTAGATTATGATTTAAATTCATTAATAAAAAAAAATTCTGATTAAAGATCGTTTGGTTAGCATTTTAAAAAACATTGTCTACTATAACATACTCTATGATGGTACAATTTTGTTTGCCAACACTTGGAAGAGCAGTGTGCACTTTGGCATACTTTTCTGATGTTGCAATTTTTGATTGTTAGTGAAGCTGTGGTCGAATGGTAGTTGGATTTACAATTATCAGTGCCTATCACCACTTACATTGTGAGTTTGAATCCTGCTCAGGCGAGCTGCACTCGATACAACATTATATGATTAAGTTTGTCAGTGACTAGTACCAATAAAACTGACTATCACGATATATCTGAAATATTATTGAAAGTGGCGTTAAACTTCATAACAGTACCCTCAATTTGTAGGGTTGTGGTAGTGATTCATATATATTGTCAACTCACATTACTGGTGATGCTATCAACTTCATCAAGGACAAAACAGATGAGGAGGTGGTCAATATGTGTATGGAGGTCCTTAGGAAGCTGTTTCCTGATAAAGTATGTATATACTAATTGTACGAAAGCACTTCCGAATCTATTTTTCAACAACAAAAACCTGTATCTTACCTTACAAAATTTTTGAAATAAATTCATTCTTATTACAACCACAGAAAACTACCTATTAACCACATTTCTAGTATTGAAGCCAAATTGCATATGATTGGACGGTCCTAGATTACTGAAAGGTTACCTGACATGACCTCTTACGGTATGCTGTTAGGTTTTAGATTCAGTTATGATATATATAGGGGCCATCGTGGGATTTATAACTACCAATGCAATCAGTGCCTATCACCACTAACGTGAGCTTGAATCCCGCTCATGGCGGCAGGTCGTTGGTTTTCCCTAGGTACTCCGGTTTCCTCTACCAATAAACTGGCCACCACGATATAACTGAAATTTTGTTGAGAGTGGCATGAAAGAACATCCTAACCCCCAATTATGATATACAACCCACAGAAATGGATATGTACCAGGTCTTTCAATAACAGGCAGTACCAGGTACTTTACCCACCTAAATTGGTCTTTGGTACCTCCTGTTTTTAAAGAGGGTTGTATAAGATATTCATGAAAATTGTTCAAATTTAAATAAAAAGTACCACCTGTGAATAGTGAAGTACTGGTAGACTTGATGTACATATATATCATTCAAAGTCTTAATACAGTAGTTTATAGTTTAAAGCGATTTAAGAGTTCAACGTTTTTCAAAGACTCCGGGGGAAATGGTTTGTTTTTGCAACATTTTCAAATTTTGAAACAACATTTTTATGTCCCCGCCACTAAGTGGCCGGGACATATAGTGTTACCCATGTCTGTAATTCCGAAATAAAACAGTTGTGACCACTTTTTTTTAGCTCACCTGGCCATAGGCCATTTGAGCTTTTGTCATGGCTAAGCATCCGTCGTCCGTACGTTAGCTTTTCACATTTAAATCTTCTTCTTTGAAACCACTGAACAGAATTGAACCAAGCTTGCCAGAAATGTTCATTGGATGGTCCTCTACCAGATTTGTGTTTTTGGTGCTGATTTGAAATCCAACATGGCTGCCAGGGTCCATAATGTGTTCTCATTGGCTGAAATTTTAAAAATCTTCTTGTCAGAAACCACCAAGCCAATTGAATTGTGACTTTGCAGGAATGATCATTGGGTGGTCCTGTACTAAACTTGTGAATCATTTGCCGATTGGAAATTCAAGATGGCCGCCATGACTCGACTTAGTTTTAACAGGACCCTATGGAAAAAATGTTTAAAAGTCTTCTCCTCTGAAACCAGCAAGTCAATTTAAAGCAAACATGGCATGAATGGTCCTTAGATGGTCGCCGTCAGCGGACATAGTTTTAACATAGGACCCAATGGGAATTTTTATTTCCCCCGCAACAAAGTTGTAGGGGGGTATACTGGTTTCACCATGTCCGTCCGTCTGACGGAAAATAGGATTTTTACCGTATGTCGTATGATAACTTGAGTAGTGTTTCTCAGAATGTTTTGAAATTTTATCAGCAGCTTACCGGTGAAGAGTGGAGGATCCCTTCCATTTTTGACGATTTTCACTTTTGCCGTTCCAGAGTTATTGAACGTGATATGACGGAAAATAGGATTTTTACCCTATGTCGTATGATAACTTGAGTAGTGTTTCTCAGAATGTTTTGAAATTTTATCAGCAGCTTACCGGTGAAGAAAGGAGGATCCCTTTCATTTTTGACGATTTTCACTTTTGCCATTCCAGAGTTATTGGACTTGATATGACGGAAAATAGGATTTTTAACCTATGTCGTATGATAACTTGAGTAGTGTTTCTCAGAATGTTTTGAAATTTTATCAGCAGCTTACCGGTGAAGAGAGGAGGGTCCCTTTCATTTTTGGTCGGAACAATCAGTAAAGTTTTGGTTATGGAAATAGGTTGGACAGATGTGGGGAGCGAGGAGTATATCTTAGTGAGCTGTCCTCACAGTAATACTAGTTTTTTGTTTTTTTTCCTCTGAAACCAGTAAGCCAATTTAAAGCAAACATGGCATGAATGGTCCTTAAATAGTCAACTTTCAAAATTATATCCAGTGACCCAGACCTCCATCCAAGATGGCTGCCATCAGCGGAAATAGTTTTAACATAGGACCCTATGGGAAATATGTTTAAAAATCTTCTCCTCGGAAACCAGTAAGCAAATTTAAAGCAAACATGGCATGGATGGTCCTTAAGTGGTCAATTTTCAAAATTGTGTCCGGTGACCCTGACCTCCATCCAAGATGGCTGCCTTCAGTGGACATCGTTTTAACATAGGAACCCTATGGGAAAAAATGTTTTAAAATCTTCTCCTCTGAAACGAGTAAGCCAATATAGCAAACATGTCATCGATGGTCCTTAGGTGGTCAACTTCCAAAATTGTGTTCAGTGACCCCAATCTCGGTCCAAAATAGCCACCGTCAGCGAACATAGTTTTAGCATCTCCTCTGAAACCAGTCGGCCAATTTAAAGCAAACATGGCATGGATGGTCCTTGGGTAGTATACTTTCAAAATTGTGTTCGATGACCATGACCTCCATCCAAGATGGCTGCCATGAGCAGACATAGTTTTAACATAGAACCCTATGGGATTTGAATAGTAACTTATATGTATTCAGCATGCAGACATTCTTAAGAGGACTTATTTATGTCAGGTGAGCGATACAGGCTCACCTGAGCCTCTAGTTTCGCTATGCTTTGAGATATTGACTTGATATTTGGTATGTGGGTGTATAATGATAAGTTACAGATCAAGTTTACGTTCCGGTCCAATGATTTGTTGCCGAGTTATGGCCCTTGGACTTTGAAATTTGGCCAAATATTTAGTTGTCGCCACTTTTTTTCGCTATGCTTGGAGATATTGACTTGATTTATGGTTAATGAGTGTATAATGATGATTTACAGTTCAAGTTTACATTTCGTTCCGGTCCAATGATCTTTGGTCGAGTTATGGCCCTTGGACTTTGAAATTTTGTCAAATATTTAGTTGTCACCACTTTTTTTCGCTATGCTTGGAGATATTGACTTGATTTTTGGTATGAGAGTGTATAGACAAGTTACAGATCAGCATTGAAATTCATTCCGGTTGAACGACTTTTGGCCAACTTACAGCCGTTGGGCTTTGAAATTTGGCCAAATATTTAGTTGTCGCCACTTTATTATATGCCCGTATGTGATTGGGTATGGCGGACGGTCGTCCACACAGGTTTCCGCACAATAACTTTAGTTCTGTATATCGGATCATTACCAAACTTGGCCACATGATTCCCCTGTGGAAGGGGAAGATCCCTATGTATTTTGGGGTCATTAGGTCAAAGGTCAAGGTTACTATAAATAGAATTTTTGACAACAGGGTCGTTTCCACATGATAACTTTAGTTCTGTATATTGAATCTTTACCAAACTTGACCACATGATTGCTCTGTGGAAGGAGAAGAACCCTATTTATTTTGGGGTCATTAGGTCAAAGGTCAAGGTCACCATTACTATAAATATAATTGTTTACCGTTTGATAATTTATATAGACGGGCGTGTTTTGTGATGCACACGTTTCTTGTTTCACTCTGATTTGAGATATTGACTTGATTTTTGGTATGAGAGTGTATAATCATAAGTTACAGATCAACTTTGAAATTCATTCCGGTTGAATGATATTTGGCCAACTTACAGCCATTGGGCTTTGAAATTTGGCCAAATATTTAGTTGTCATCACTTTTTTTTTCACTATGATTTGAGATATTAGCTTGATATTTGGCATGTGAATTTAAGGAGGCTTGAGGATACAGATCTTAAACAATAGTTTGTTGTTCTTAGCCTATTACTGAGGGAATTAAAAAAGGGTGAAACATTTGCGAGCCTCCTTAATATTCACGGCGGGGACATTCGTGTCGTTCCGACACATCTAGTTTCTCATTGTAGCGCTGAAAATTTATGTGTAATGTGATGTGAGATATTTGTATATCCACTAAGGAGAAATAGCAAATACTAACCGCCGCGATATAACTGAAATATTGTTGAAAGTGGCGTTAAACACCATCAAACAGCAAATACTGGTGAGCTCGGAATCAGGAGAATGTGTCTGAGTGGGGCGACTTGTCTAGCCGCGGACTGTTGTTTCAGTGAGCTAGTGATTATAAAAATCCAACTAAGCATGTTGGTCTAGTACAAAGCGGACATCAACATCATCTCATTGAAAATTAACTTAATATAACTAAAAAATTACTGAATTGATGTTGAACAACAATCACTCACTCAATCAAACCGTTACCCTTATTATATTGAGTGAATGAGTCCTCACATTTCTCTAAATGTCTGTAACACATGTACAATCATGTGTTACATAGATCTCTATCTACACATGTGTTACAATGAATATTTCTGTTACAGAAAGTACATGAACCTGAGAAGTATATCGTAACAAGATGGTACGAAGACAAACACATACAAATGGCATACAGCTACCTACCAGTGGGAGTCAGTGGGGGTCTGTATGATGATCTGGCTGCACAGGTGGAAAACACGGTCTTCTTTGCAGGGGAGGTAATTCATACCATCTACCTTTTTAGCTCACCTTGCCAAAGGAAATGTGAGCTTTTGTCATCACTTGCCATCTGTCGTCTGTTTTATATACAGTCAAATCTGTCCATGCTGTCACCTGTATTAAAAGGTCACCTTTTTCTTGTCCTGTCTTGTAAAATTTCATATGAATTTAACCTCTTTTAAGAGGTCACCTGTCTTATAAGCCACTTTTTCATTGTCTCAAAGGTGACCTCTTAATACAGGTTTGACTGTACATTGTCTTTCATATCTCATATTTAACATGTAAGCTCACCTTGCCAATGGCCAAGTGAGTTTTAGCTATCAGTTTTATATTTTCATTTCTTCTCAAAATCATTTTTGTTTTTCAAGTTACTTTTCAAATCGCAGAAGGGAAGGGGTGCGTTGTGGTCGTATGGTAATTGGATTTACAACTACCTTTGCAATTAGTGCCTATCGCCACTAACGTTGTGAGTTCAAACCTTGCTCATGGCGAAGTGAACTCGATACAACATTATGTGATAAAATTTGTCAGTGACTTGCGACAGGTCAGTGGTTTTCTCCGGGTACTCTGGTTTCCTCCACCAATAAAACTGACCGCCACGATATAGCTGTAATATTGTTGAAAGTGGCAGTAAACACCATAAACCAAACCAACTACTTTGGGGGAATCTAAAACAAGATGCCACATTTCTTATCATTTGACAAGCAATATGGCTGCTTTGAGGAATAGCAGCTGAAATATGAAATAAATCTCAGAAACCTCATAAAATATACATCTTTTTGTGATGTGAATCAAAATTTGATAGGAATGATTAATAGATATTATTAAAAAAAAAAAATTCTCATTTCGTTTTAAATAGATATCAATCAGTTATTGTTATTGTAAAAGTGGGAATTTTTTTTGCTGAAATTGCATTTCACTAAAATGTGCAAAAATAACCAATACACAAGAAGTTCTAAACCTAGGTACAGAAAAACCTGTCTAAACCGAACCACATTTGGGTCTGAAGAATTTGTTCGTTAAGATAGGTGTTGGATTTACACGGGTTCAAATTACATAGACATTGAGTAGATGGGACTGTAAAGTCGGTCTGGTTAAGGCAGGTTTTCTCTTTACTCAGGGTTCAGTAGATGGGACTGTAAAGTCGGTCTGGTTTAGGCAGGTTTTCTGTTTACTCAGGGTTCGGGTAAGACAAGTTTCACTATTTAACTGGAAACACTTGGCGTTAGACAACAATCACTACAATTATCAATTTAAAAAAAAAATTAACATAGACTGTAAACACAGCATATTCTGATATATTTTCTAATCAGACCAATAGGTAACCATGGCTATGTATTTACTTGAATAAAATATTGTATACACTAATCAGGCCATTCATTAACAACAATCAAGTTTGTTGAGTTTTCTTCCCTGTTTCTGTAAATTTTATTATTTACAGGTGATTCTTGAATCCATTGAAGTTATAATTATGTTCAGGAGACATATACTTATGTTTTTATCATTACCCATGTCCGTACATCCATCCATCCATACGTCAGTCCATCCATTTAAAAATAGGTCCCACATTTTGTGTTTGTTCAATGTCTTAAGTTCCCCTTAAGCAAATCATTTGATATTTATATACCAGTCTGAGACAGGGACCATAAAAGGAAGGTCAAGTTCAATTTTGGACTTTACCACTTTTTTCCTTTCTGGAGTTATGCCCCTTGAATTACCAAAAAATAGCTGTTTACTTAGCTGTAAGTGGGGGATATTCGTGTCCTAAGAACACATTCTTCCATTTTTGTTTTATAAATAACCTTTAACCTTTATAGTTAGTTGTAGGAAAATGAAAGCATTAAAACTATGAATGAAACAGTAAATCTTTTGAAATTTTTCACTTGTTTCATTAGGATTTTCAGATCCCTGAGCTCAATTGTTTCATATTTAATTCGAAACGCATGTTTTTATGACTAGCAAAATTCTGCTAGTAATAATTTTAACCACTAGCAAAATAAAGGCAAATCAAAATTACAGCTAGCTATTTGCCTGCTTGCTAGTGTTAATTTCTAGTCCTGATTATAAATAACCTTTAATATATTTTTTTCATTTCAGGCCACCAATCGTCAACACCCACAATCTGTAACGGGGGCGTATCTTAGTGGTGTGAGGGAGGCAGAAAAAGTATTCTTGTCTTTAACAGAGGGCAGATGATAATGACAGAAATTGCTGATTATCCCAGACGAAACTTACTCTTTGTCATCAACAGTAAATGGCTGAACAAATGAAATTATCCACTTAGATTAGCATGAAACAGCTTATTACCACAAATATACAGCAGACAACTATGTATAGAATTTACCCTCAATGTTGGTTGTTTACAGATGCACTGTAGATACGTGGCAGATGATCAGTTATATGTATAGAATTTACTCTCAATGTTGGTTGTTTACAGATGCACTGTAGATACGTGGCAGATGATCAATTATATGTATAGAATTTACCCTCAATGTTGGTTGTTTACAGATGCACTGTAGATACGTGGCAGATGATCAATTATATGTATAGAATTTACCCTCAATGTTGGTTGTTTACAGATGCACTGTAGATACATGGCAGATGATCAGTTATATTGATGGTTCTTAGTTAAATAAATTAAAAACAAACATATTTTTACCTAAGTTCGGGTTTTCATATGTAAGGACTTATATGTAAGTTCGGGTTTTTGTATGTAAGGAAATGTCACTATGAAGTTTAAGTACATGTGTATGGAAATTAAATTTAGAATGTTACCAACAGACACTCATTGTCATATCAACGTTTAAACCATGTCATGACGTTGTATCAATGTTTTTTTAAGTACATGTGTATGCAAATTAAATTTAGAATGTTACCTACAGACACAATGTCATATCAACGTTTAAACTGTCGTGACGTTGTATCAACATTTTTAAGTACATATGCATGCAAATTAAATTTAGAATGTTACCAACAGACATGCAATGTCATTTCAACATTTAAACTACTTCATGATGTTGTATCAATGTTGTTTCAATATTTAACACTATGTCATGACATTGTATCAATGTTGTTTCAATATTTAACACTATGTCATGACATTGTATCAATGTTGTTTCAACATTTAACACTGTCATGACGTATCAATGTTTTTTCAACATTTAACACTATTTCATGATGTTGTATCAATGTTGTTTCAACATTTAACACTATGTCATGATGTTGTATCAATGTTGTTTCAACATTTAACACTATGTCATGACGTTGTATCAATGTTGTTTCAACATTTAACACTATTTCATGACATTGTATCAATGTTGTTTCAACATTTAACACTGTCATGACGTATCAATGTTTTTTCAACATTTAACACTATTTCATGATGTTGTATCAATGTTGTTTCAATATTTAACACTATTTCATGATGTTGTATCAATGTTGTTTCAACATTTAACACTATTTCATGATGTTGTATCAATGTTGTTTCAACATTTAACACTATGTCATGACATTGTATCAATGTTGTTTCAATATTTAACACTATGTCATGACATTGTATCAATGTTGTTTCAACATTTAACACTGTCATGACGTATCAATGTTTTTTCAACATTTAACACTATTTCATGATGTTGTATCAATGTTGTTTCAACATTTAACACTATGTCATGATGTTGTATCAATGTTGTTTCAACATTTAACACTGTCATGACGTATCAATGTTTTTTCAACATTTAACACTATTTCATGATGTTGTATCAATGTTGTTTCAACATTTAACACTGTCATGACGTATCAATGTTTTTTCAACATTTAACACTATTTCATGATGTTGTATCAATGTTGTTTCAACATTTAACACTATGTCATGACATTGTATCAATGTTGTTTCAATATTTAACACTATGTCATGACATTGTATCAATGTTGTTTCAACATTTAACACTGTCATGACGTATCAATGTTTTTTCAACATTTAACACTATTTCATGATGTTGTATCAATGTTGTTTCAACATTTAACACTATGTCATGATGTTGTATCAATGTTGTTTCAACATTTAACACTATGTCATGACATTGTATCAATGTTGTTTCAACATTTAACACTATGTCATGACATTGTATCAATGTTGTTTCAATATTTAACACTATGTCATGACATTGTATCAATGTTGTTTCAACATTTAACACTGTCATGACGTATCAATGTTTTTTCAACATTTAACACTATTTCATGATGTTGTATCAATGTTGTTTCAACATTTAACACTATGTCATGATGTTGTATCAATGTTGTTTCAACATTTAACACTATTTCATGATGTTGTATCAATGTTTTTTCAACATTTAACACTATGTCATGACATTGTATCAATGTTGTTTCAATATTTAACACTATGTCATGACATTGTATCAATGTTGTTTCAACATTTAACACTGTCATGACGTATCAATGTTTTTTCAACATTTAACACTATTTCATGATGTTGTATCAATGTTGTTTCAACATTTAACACTATTTCATGATGTTGTATCAATGTTGTTTCAACATTTAACACTATGTCATGACATTGTATCAATGTTGTTTCAATATTTAACACTATGTCATGACATTGTATCAATGTTGTTTCAACATTTAACACTGTCATGACGTATCAATGTTTTTTCAACATTTAACACTATTTCATGATGTTGTATCAATGTTGTTTCAACATTTAACACTATGTCATGATGTTGTATCAATGTTGTTTCAACATTTAACACTATGTCATGACATTGTATCAATGTTGTTTCAACATTTAACACTATGTCATGACATTGTATCAATGTTGTTTCAATATTTAACACTATGTCATGACATTGTATCAATGTTGTTTCAACATTTAACACTGTCATGACGTATCAATGTTTTTTCAACATTTAACACTATTTCATGATGTTGTATCAATGTTGTTTCAACATTTAACACTATGTCATGATGTTGTATCAATGTTGTTTCAACATTTAACACTATTTCATGATGTTGTATCAATGTTTTTTCAACATTTAACACTATGTCATGACATTGTATCAATGTTGTTTCAATATTTAACACTATGTCATGACATTGTATCAATGTTGTTTCAACATTTAACACTATTTCATGATGTTGTATCAATGTTGTTTCAATATTTAACACTATGTCATGACATTGTATCAATGTTGTTTCAACATTTAACACTATGTCATGACGTTGTATCAATGTTGTTTCAACATTTAACACTATTTCATGATGTTGTATCAATGTTGTTTCAACATTTAACACTATGTCATGACATTGTATCAATGTTGTTTCAATATTTAACACTATGTCATGACATTGTATCAATGTTGTTTCAACATTTAACACTGTCATGACGTATCAATGTTTTTTCAACATTTAACACTATTTCATGATGTTGTATCAATGTTGTTTCAACATTTAACACTATGTCATGATGTTGTATCAATGTTGTTTCAACATTTAACACTATGTCATGACATTGTATCAATGTTGTTTCAACATTTAACACTATGTCATGACATTGTATCAATGTTGTTTCAATATTTAACACTATGTCATGACATTGTATCAATGTTGTTTCAACATTTAACACTGTCATGACGTATCAATGTTTTTTCAACATTTAACACTATTTCATGATGTTGTATCAATGTTGTTTCAACATTTAACACTATGTCATGATGTTGTATCAATGTTGTTTCAACATTTAACACTATGTCATGACATTGTATCAATGTTGTTTCAACATTTAACACTATGTCATGACGTATCAATGTTGTTTCAACATTTAACACTATGTCATGACATTGTATCAATGTTGTTTCAACATTTAACACTATTTCATGATGTTGTATCAATGTTCTTTCAACATTTAACACTATGTCATGACATTGTATCAATGTTCTTTCAACATTTAACACTATTTCATGATGTTGTATCAATGTTGTTTCAATGTTCAGATTACATTACATGCCTGAAGTACTACAATGAATTAAAGAATTTACCATATTTTACATCAGAAATTGTTATACAGTAAAACCTGTCTAAACTGAACACCTTTGGGACTGAAGAATTTGTTCAGTTTAGACAGGTGTTTGGTTTACACAGGTTCAAATTACATAGACATTTAATAGATGTGACTGTAAAGTCTGTCTGGTTTAGGCAGGTTTTTGGTTTACTCAGGGTTCACTGTATTATGACCTTCCTGTACTTGTATGTCTTTTGAAGTCTGTTTTTTATGACTTCTTGTAGGTCATCAAACATTTCAATAGCTTGGATGTTTTGACATACAGTAAAACCTGTCTAAACCGAAACCTGAATAAACCGAAATCCTGTATAAACCGAACTTTATATAAAGTCCTAGTAGGAAATCTTTGTTAATTTAACCTGTATAAACCAAACACCTGTCTATTCTGAACACAAAAGTAGGTCGCTTGGAAGTTCGGTGTAGACAGTTTTCACTGTATTACCAAATGTGAGATTTTGAAATTATTTACTTAATAATATTGTAATTTGTTATATGTTATTATTTTTTAGGTATTTAATATTGCCTTTTAAAAGATTATCTGTCACATAGGGTATTGTCATCAACTTGCATACAGCGTTATTGGTAAAATGTTAACATTTTAATATTTTTCCAAAATTCTGGAAAAAAATAGAACTAATTTGGATGAAAAATGCTACCTGGATACTCCTCAACATTTTTTTTGTGTGATTTTCATTTCATATGTAAATTTAATATGGCTGCCTGGGACAACGGTTTTTGATTGGCTCAGATTTCAAATATCTTTTCGTAAACCACATATTCTGTGGAATTGTTGCATGGTTAGAATGTTAAAACTCTGTACAATGTTCGTGTTTAATTTGCCGATCAGAAATCCAAGATGTCTGCCATCAAAGAACAAAATACAACATAGCAACCAAGTGGAATATGAATAAATAGTTTGGTTTTTTTTTATCAGAGACTACAAACCTTATTGAACCTAAACTGTGCATGAATAACAAGGTGAACAATACAGACGCATGTGTGCCTCTTTGCTATTTTTATACTTGTACATATTTTTTTGAGTTTAGAGCTCATCTGTATTTTTTGAGTTTAGGGCTCATCTGTACTCAAATATTGTTTAATGCATGAATTCCTTTGCACTTTTTTAAGGTTTTCTTCAACAACCTTGTTATCTTGACCGTTGATAGGTCATTTCCATGGAGATCTCCAAGTTCAATTTGGGTTTATTTTTGTAGTTTTCACCTGAATTTGTCCTAGATAAATAGAATGCTTAAATATTTCTAAGAAAAATCGACCCGATTTCTTTGATTTCTACACGACAAGGTGTGACTGTATAAATTGTCTTGTATATAAGGCAATGAATAGATATGTAGTGTTTCGACACATAAAATATTGGACAGAATAAAATTATAGACAGTCATGAATTGCATTTAAAAATACATTGTAGATGTTTAGTGTTTTCCTTCATAAAATTTTTGACGGCCAACAATCTGATTTAAGCCATCAGTGGAACTTTCGCCTACAATCAAAACCTGTTCAAGATTTTTTCCATCCTGTACAAGCAGGGAATTCACACGGGTGATTTTCACTGGACTGAAAAAATTTTGCATTACACAAATTTACTTCGCAAATTTAAAAACAAGAATTCTAGATTATAATTTTCTGATTGCATAGGTAGTTGTAAATGCAACTACCATACGATCACGACCACGATGGCCCCAGTATCGTTTTTAAGAGAAATACTAGTTAAATGAGTTGGCTTACAGAGAGAGATCCCATTATTTATTGCAAACTTAATAATTAAATTATTTTTTTTTTCAATTAAATTTTACCAAAAATATTTAATTTTTAAATCGCTTAAAATATTTTTGTATTGTTTACAAATATACATGTAAATATGTAAATTAGTTCTTGATTTCAAACAATCTGATTAAAATCAGTTGTTATACACCGTGCTCCTCCTAACATCTGACACAACCTGATTAGAGGTCATATCCAGATGAACTTACGTATATGAATAATTATAAAAAAAAAATTAAATCAACCAATCAGAGATCTCTACATTTGTGATGCAATAATAAACAAGCATTAAAAGCACTGTTAAGATGATCCCTTTCCCACAGCGTTTTCATTGGCTGATCTTGAGTTCATATGGACATGACTTCTAATCGAGTTCCGTCTGATGTTAGAGGGAGGGTATTATAACGGCTGATTTTACTCACAGAGGTATTTACTATTGCCTTTTATTCTATGTTTGTTTTGTATGTGTAAAGTTGTTGTTCGTTTAAAATAGACATAATGAATTTATTACTATGTATCTGAAAATTAGCTTGTTAGACATTTTTACACAATATTATATGAAATGGAAATGTTAAATATTCGCTAGTTTTGTATTTTGCAAATACAGTCAAACCTGTATTAAGAGGTCACCTTTGGGACAAAGAAAATGTGGCCTTCTAAGACAGGTGACCTCTTAAATGAGGTTCAATTCATATGAATATTTCTATGACAGGAAAAGAAAAGGGTGACCTTTTAATACAGGTGATGTGACCACATGGGCTGATTTGACTGTATATCTAATTGTCATAGTTCTAAAGTATGATAAAAAAGGGTGTAATAAAATTTAAAGTGTGCATCAATCAATCATAGCATAATTTAGCGATGCCCACAAATAGCCCGATTTTAAATTTTACTTTCATATACTTTACAAAATAAAATTTACATGGTTATATATTATATTTTTACTGATTTTTATGTATGGCCAGTTTTCTTTAAATAAAAATTTTGATTCCGATTTCATTGTAGTTAGATTTACATTTATTACTATAACTTACATGTAGAACAAATAAATCTATTGTCTAATACATGGTTATGTGACATTAATTAATTTGGTTGTTTTGCATCGAAATGCAAGGCCCGGTGAATAACCCCGAAACTGACAATGCCAGGTGAATAACCCTATTATTCACTGGTTAAAAACCCTTCATGTGCCTCACTTGCCATGAGTTAACTCCCTTGAAAAAATGACGTCGTCAGCGTTTGTAAACAAGATGGAAGAAGCTGCTGGTTCCTCACGGTTTATTAATTATTTTTTTTAAAGAGGCCACATTTTTCTTTAATATGTATACAAGATAAATGTCCTGTGTCTTGTGTGTCCTATGTTGTCAGTTTCTCTAGATTCTTCATTCTTCATTGCCTCTTTGGTTTTCTCTGAGGCCACATTCTTCTTTAATATGTATACAGGGTAAATGTCCTGTGTCTTGTGTGTCCTATGTTGTCAGTTTCTCTAGATTGTTCAGTCTTGATTGCCTCTGGTTTTCTCTGAGGCCACATTTTTCTTTAATATGTATACAGGGTAAATGTCCTGTGTCTTGTGTGTCCTATGTTGTCAGTTTCTCTAGATTGTTTAGTCTTGATTGCCTCTGGTTTCTCTAACGTTTATTTGACAATATATATCCCACAAACTCCCAATTATCATTGAATATGTTGAGGTCACTACATACCAGCTCTTCCACTAGTAAATTATAATATCTGTTTGTTCAATAAAACAATTACGTCCCATTGAGTTGGTGGATATCCCCCTCCTCAGAGTCACACTAAGCAATTAGTGACTGGAACCACTATAGTTCTGATTTATACAACTTGATGAAAGTTGTTATACCCCCACTCATAGCGAGGGGGCTATATTGCAATCACCTTGTCCGTTCGTCCGTCCGTTCACACTTTCGTAACAGATATCTCAGCTTCTACTGGAAGAAATGATTGCACATCTACTTCCTGTTTACCGTGCGACTTACAAATGAACGAGTGGGGGTATTCTTAGCATGACGTAGCGTGTAACATCTTGTTGGTGATTGCGGCAGGTCAGTGGTTTTTCTCCAGGTTTCGTGCTCCATTTTATTGTTGAAAGCGGCATTAAACACCATAACCCCAAAAACCCATCAATAAAACTGGCCACCACAATGAAATATTATTTTTTAAGTGGCAGTGAGTATTACTATTAGTAACCCATACCCATTGATTATTTTTCAGTCTAATTAAAATTAGATGTTCATATGAGCATTTTGTATCACTTGAAATATGTTTGTCCATCTGTCATTGACTCTTTAATCATCTTTTGCAATATCCATAGTGAGGAGCTAGTAGAGGCCTAAAAAGGGGAAGTTAAGTAAATCAATACTAACCTTTATTCAGTGCCAAGGATCATTGCGTTCAAGATTCAGGATCTGTAAACTACAACTTGAGGTGTCGCACGACAATCATTCCGTCTACAGACTGACGACAACGACAATCATTCCGTCTACAGACTGACGACAACGACAATCATTCCGTCTACAGACTGACGACAACGACAATCATTCCGTCTACAGACTGACGACAACGAAAATCATTCCGTCTACAGACTGACGACAACGACAATCATTCCGTCTACAGACTGACGACAACGAAAATCATTCCGTCTACAGACTGACGACAACGAAAATCATTCCGTCTACAGACTGACGACAACGACAATCATTCCGTCTACAGACTGACGACAACGACAATCATTCCGTCTACAGACTGACGACAACGACAGTCATTCCGTCTACAGACTGACGACAACGACAATCATTCCGTCTACAGACTGACGACAACGACAATCATTCCGTCTACAGACTGACGACAACGAAAATCATTCCGTCTACAGACTGACGACAACGACAATCATTCCGTCTACAGACTGACGACAACGAAAATCATTCCGTCTACAGACTGACGACAACGAAAATGATTCCGTCTACAGACTGACGACAACGACAATCATTCCGTCTACAGACTGACGACAACGACAATCATTCCGTCTACAGACTGACGACAACGACAGTCATTCCGTCTACAGACTGACGACAACGACAATCATTCCGTCTACAGACTGAAGACAACGAAAATCATTCCGTCTACAGACTGACGACAACGACAATCATTCCGTCTACAGACTGACGACAACGACAATCATTCCGTCTACAGACTGACGACAACGACAATCATTCCGTCTACAGACTGACGACAACGACAGTCATTCCGTCTACAGACTGACGACAACGACAATCATTCCGTCTACAGACTGAAGACAACGAAAATCATTCCGTCTACAGACTGACGACAACGACAATCATTCCGTCTACAGACTGACGACAACGACAATCATTCCGTCTACAGACTGATGACAACGACAATCATTCCGTCTACAGACTGACGACAACGACAATCATTCCGTCTACAGACTGATGACAACGACAATCATTCCGTCTACAGACTGATGACAACGACAATCATTCCGTCTACAGACTGACGACAACGACAATCATTCCGTATACAGACTGACGACAACGACAGCACCATAACATAATACCAATGCAAACTTGTTTTGCAGTCATATAAAAATCGAAAATTTGTGGGGGATTGTAAGTTCTAGATAACATTGCTTTTTGTATAAGCATTAAAACATTTGATTTCTCTACCTTATATTCTGCCATGCTGCGTGCAGGGTCGGATTATCCTATAGGCTAGTATAGGCTGCAATATAGGGCCACTAAAGCTTAGTAATGTCGAACAAATATTCAAAATGTGTGGGGGCTAGTTATAGGGTGGATCTGTCTGAGGGGCCCCCATAATTTCACTAGCCTAGGCATACCTGTTAACCCTCCCCCTTTTCGCGGGAGTCTCCCGCGTAAGAGCCTTATCTCCCGCATGGACTGGGTCTCATGCGCGTGAGACATTAATCTCCCACACACACCTTTTCCTCCCACACGATCTCCCCCCAACAAAAAAATCAAGTACAATAAAATCTTGACCTACATTTTGCGATCAATATTTCTGGAAATTCCCCATTTGGAACTCCCGCACTGATGAAAAACGCCGAGAGATACGAATGGTAAAGGTGTTTAAATGATATCCGGTTATTGATCCGGTCATAATCCGGCCCTGGTCACATGCCACGTGCGCGACTAAATCTATATTTGAATTGATTCAATATTGGTTTTCATATAGGTACCAGCTGTTTTTTATTAGTAGTGAAAAGTCTTACAATTTATCAAAAGCCACCCAAAATCTGATAATAAATGTAAACAGGACGAGATCATTCAAATGTTAGATTTTTAATCAATTTGGTGAACTAGTGTTTCAAACGGCGATCACTATTGATTCCAATGGGTAATAATTGTGCTCCGTTACTCGTTGATTTCTTTCTACATGCATATGAGTCAATTTTCCTTCAGGGGCTTCTCAACAATAGATACAGAAAATTAGCCCAACTTTTAATTACAGCTGGCGCTATATAGATGTTGCTCTGTGCGGTTGGTGTTACTCGATCTTTAGTTGTATGTGTATGTTTTGTAGACCGTTTTGTTTTGTCTTTTTTCTTTTGGTCATTTTCTTCAATTTACGGATTCTGATTACCCCTTTGGTATTTTCAAACTCTTCTCATGTCTCTGAAACAATTCGGTGATAATCTGCATCTCATCCAGCAAAGAATACTACTGACACTCATATGCCGTCTGCTTCTTACCTTGACCTTCACCTCGAAATCGACAAGGTAGGAAGATTAAAAACAAAACTTTACGACAAACGTGATTACTTCTTTTTCCAATAGTTATATAACTTCCCTTTCGTCAGTAGCAATATTCCAGCAGTACCAGTGTACATGGTGTGGGGTTTACACAACTCGTACGTTATTTTAGGGCTTGTGCCCCGTACAGGGATTCTCTGAACCGCGATTAGGTGCCGAGGCAAAATCTACTCAAGCAAGGGTACAGTGCTTCTAGGTTGTAGTCATCGCTACAAAAATTCTACAGTCTGTCATGACGAACTATTTGACCGTTACGAAATATCAATTTCTCAAATGGCAACCGATCTTTCCCCTTTTAGGTATATTTTTTCTTTCCTCTATCAACAACTGAACTGGACTACGAGTAACAGTGTGGCTGTCTTATAAAAAAACAGTAACTGTTTACCCTTTGCGAACACTTGGGTTCACCACTGTTGTTGCGTCCGTTATTCTCATCTCTTTAGATTTGTGTGTGTTTTTTGTTTTTTTGTCTTCGTTCTGTGTCTTTCCCAATGTTGTCTGTCTCTCTGGATTGTCTATATTTTACTACCCATTATGTTTTCTCTAACGTTTATTTACATTCTGTGTCTTACCCAACGTTGTCTATTTTTTAATACCCCCCCCCCCTCCAATAGGGTTTATCTTACATTTATTTACACGTTTATTATTTATTAGCAATTAAATACATGTATAAAATAATGTAACTAAGCAATAATGGCACTAAATCTTGACATACGTTTAATGTAAAAAAATGTGTAATTTTCACAATAATTGATCAGCTTCACATATGATGCTATGCTTCATTAGCTTTTGGGCTGCAATATATTGTTGATGGGAAGGATGCTCATCAGCCGCCGGTCGATAGATTGGGGTCCACACTGGATCTCCAACAAAAAATCTTTTTGCTTTTATGTAATTCTGGAAATAAAAACACATCATCAGATGTCTACTCGTTAAACAAATGCAAAGAATTAAAATGGCAGGTCAATAAATCTCTCAGTGTGCCCAGTACAGCGATTTTCTAGACAAGACTTCAACTACGACTGCAATAGTTACTCGTACAAGGCTTCGTTACTCCTAGGTTGAAGTCATTGTTATAAAAATTCTGCTATCGTCGTTGCAGTCTGATTGACCATTACAAAATATCACTTTTCCCTTTTACATAGATTTGTTTCTTTCCTCTATCACTGACAAGACTATAGTATTATTACGTGATGTTTTTCATATTGGCCTATTGTTATAGGTCCGAGGCCTGCTGTATTGGCCTGAGGCGCAGCCGAACGCCAATACAGCAGGCCTCGGACCTATAACTAGGCCAATATGAAAAACATCACGTAATGATACCTTTATTAATTAACCAGTTCAATATCTCTCGGGATTTTTTCTTGCAATTGTCGAAATGTCTAGCGGATTCCGATTTAGTTGTTATTGGACTGACTGGAATTGGGCCAATACAGAAAATATCCCTATTGGACTGGTTTTTGCCGTATTGGCCCAATGAAAGTTTTTATATTATATTGACAGATTTGATCATATAAAGGCTAATAAATCAAAGTTAATTAATAATGTTTGTTACCAGACTTGACTATATGAACAACATGGCCGGTGTCTTATAATAAACAGGAACTGCTTAGGCAACAACCATTTTCTTATCTGAGGGGGGCCTGGGATTTTTTTTGAAAAAAAATATTTTAATGCGCTAGCTGACCAAAAAAAAATTAGATTTTGCATTGTAGCTGAAAAAAAATTTATGCTGTCACCAGCTAGAATTTTTTTTTATGGAAAAAATGTATTTCTGTTCCACATGATAGGAAAACAATTTTTTGCTTTCCTTCTCATGAGAAAAAAATATTTTGACTGAGGAAGGTTCTGAAAATTTTTTTACGAGCACAATGAAAATCCCAGGCCCCCTCCCCCACCCACCAGATAAGAAAATGGTTGTTGTCTTACCTCCTGTTTTGTTTTGGTTTATGGTGTAAAATATTCAAAAAGAATGACAACTATTTCAATCAGCAACATTCTATCCTGAAGGCCAAACTCGTACTTTGCATGAGAAAGTTTGTTATGTACTTGCTGTTCAATTCATGATATGTATATATACATGTACTATATAAACAAGTCTCACGGGGAAATTAGTCTTATGCAGTCACTACTAAATACTTGTACTAAACTATTGAATATATTTGGATGTTGTTTTTTAACAAATCTATAAGTTTTTTTAATTAAAAGTGTTTAACAAGTGTAAATTATCAGGTTGAATACACAGGGGCTCGCTGTTATATTTTCACATCACCAGGTATGTGTTAAAAAGAAGAACGGAGGACACTTTTTGGGGGGCCAAACGTGAAAGTAGGGTTTGGCACCTTTTTTCGCTTCAAAAACGATTTAGTCTTTGTTCTTCCCATAAAATTAATGCAAATATTGTTGTTTTTTGCTGATTGACTGGTTTGCAGTGGAATAACACTCGTTTTTAAATTCCAAACGGTTTGGACAACTTCTTATCATACTCAATTCCGGTTTATATGGACTAAATATTAAGGTGAGTTTTCATTGGTCGAAGGATTTACGTAAATAAACTGGCATTTTTTCGGGAAATTATTTACTCAACCTTGTCAAAAAGATATTCTTAAAATGTTGTCTTCCTATATTTCCAGATTGATGGAGACAAGGAAAAAATATATTACAATTCAAGAGATTTAAAGAGGCGTTATCTGCCAAAATCGTAAATTTTTGTTACCCATAAAAACTATCAGATAAGATTGATGCCTTAATAAAACGTGTTTCTGTAACTTATAAATGTTATGAAATGTACGCGCATCGGCGAAAAAAGGTGCAACTGCTCGTGTTTTGAGATCGATCAAGAAATGGACGCCATCTTATTAATTATCGGCATTGTTTACGGAGTCTGCCGAATCGTCATTAAATCAGTACAACAATGCACTTATTTCTTATTTTCTGTGAATCTGCTTTTAGTCGGCGTTAATTACGGACAAAGAACCATGCAAGTTTGCAGTTAATAAGCGACAAAATACAAATTATTCGTTTTTACCTGTCACTAGTAAGGTCAGTTGCATACGGAGAAAGGGAGGTCAAATTATTTGCTTGCAAGGAAATAATAAATCGATGTTTAATGTGAAATATTTACCTTTATTTCATCATTTTAAAGCTATTTACCAATTTCCAAAACATATAATTTTTTGGTCAAAATCGTAGCCAATGCCTCTTTAAGTTGTCTTTTTATCCTACTTTTTTTAATTATATTTTCATTTTTTTATTTCTATCAATGAAAACTCACCTTATTATTAAGTCCGTAGAAACCGGAATAGAGAGTATGATAAGAAGTTGTCCGGACCGCTTGGAATTTAAAAACGAGTGTTATTCCATTGTAGACCAGTCAATCAGCAAAAAAAATCGATATTTGCATTAATTTATGGGAAGACCAAAGACTAAACCGTTTTCGAAGCAAAACAGGGTGCCGAAACTCTACTTTCACTTTTGGTCCCCCAAAAAGTGTCCTCCCTTTTTCTTTTTAACACATACCTGGTGACGTGAAAATATAACTGCGAGCCCCTGTGGTTGAATATATGAATGGTCAATAACACCGGAAATCTCCGAAATAGAGGCTTTAAAATCACTTCTGCCACACCGGAAGGAGGTGTTTCCCTCGAGCTCCTGGCAGACATTCCCGTAAGATTTTAAAGAATATATAGATCACGTAAATGAGAAATCTGGATAACAAGATGGGGGACTATTTTTACGTACAACACTTCACCAAATTAAATATGATTTAACGAAAATATTAAACTGAAACCAAATTAAGCCAACTGCAAATTTTATACGCACATTTTAAGACACGTATAAAAGAAAGAAGTACCTATTTACACACAAAACAACGGAGATCATTCAAAATGGCCGATATCGAGGACATGGCTTAGGCTAAATTCTGACGAAATAATAATCTAGCCTTTTTACGGAAATTTACTCAATAATGACCGCCATTTGACAAATCCCACAATGGGGACATACTAAAGCAAGTCCCAAGACGAACATGAGTCCCAAACAAGTCCCTAAATTAAATGAGCAGCTGTTTTCTCCGACTGAATTGCAGATTCTTCTACCGATAAACTAGCGGATAGCCATTATTAATTAACAAATTCTGACATTTTATACATATCCCAAGTCAGGACCTGGATTTCCGTGGACATGGGGTTATTTTGTTTGTGTTCAGTGATTTGATTTGAGAGGTTATTGTTTAATTGTTTTGTTGACATTGGTTGACTTGTTGACCATAGCGGATTAGGCTAGCAACATTTCTACACACTCGCCTTCTCATCCAGTGTAAATCTGTGATAGATCCCTGCTGGTAATATAATAAGGTCTGCTGGTTCTACCTCGATTCTAACCCACTCGTCCTTCTTGTCCCGTACATCAAAGTAGCCACTGCCTTCCAGGATGTAACGAATTTCTTCGTCAGAATGAAGGTGTTCTCTAAAGAAGCTCTTTAACTGAAGACAAAAAAGAAAGGGTGCATTTAGCATTATTCATTATTTAAGACTTTTTTCTTTTCATCCAATGATAATTGCAATTATTGATCGCCATGTTTTCTGAACGATTATGAACACAGATTTCGGTGGGTTTTTGGTTGGTTTATGGGTTTTTAACGCTACTTTCAACAATATTTCAGTTTTATTGGTGAAGGAAACCGAAATACCCGGAGAAAACCACTGACTTGCCGTAAATCACTGACAAACTTTATCACAGATTTCGGAAAGATAATATACACATGTACATTGTGTTCAATAGCGAAAACTCTCCATACAATCTTCAAACTGGATTTTCAAAGTTTCAGGAGTGTTTACCTTTACCATTTCTATTATTCGTTGGGGGCCGTCGTGATCGTGATCGTATGGTTGTTTGATTTCCAACTACCTGTGCAATAAGTGCCTATCACCACTAATGTGAGCTCTAGCTCTGCGAGGTGTACTCGATACAATATTGTGTGATAATCACCACTAATGTGACCTCGAGCACTGCGAGGTGTACTCGATACAATATTATGTGATAAAGTTTGTCAGTGACTTGCGGTAGGTGTGTTGTTTTCTTCGGGTAAGACCGGTTTCCTCCACCAATAAAACTGACCGCCATGATTTAACTGAAATATTGTTGAAAGTGGCGTTGAACATCATAAATCAAACCATTTTTCGTTGATGACGGTCTTCTGTGCATTTAACCAGTTGTCATCGGGTGATTTTCTTCAAATGAGGCACCTTTGGGGTTATTTAAATATATTTCCGATTATTTGCCTTATTTTGAAAATATTAATATATTTTTCAATATCATTACAAAAAAAGTTTTAATTAATTTATTATCAGGATTGATCGAAATTATTTGTTTGGTTCATTCGAAATAATCTCGATCAGGTTGTACACACCCTTGCGTAACCCGGTACGCGGGTTACACGGCACAGGCACTTGTTTCATTCAAAAAATGTATGCCCCCTCCTCTTCCTTACTTCAAGGTAAACATCTGCCCTTTACCCCTTCCCCACTTCGCCTCAATATGTGTCGCTTATTTGTGATCCTTTCGCTGACCCAATTATATCGTTACACTCCCGAGATATTTCTCTTTTCGACTGCCACATAGACATTTAAATATAAATACCGGGCCCCCCTCAGATGAATTGGACAAGAATATTCAGCGAAAGTCGCATTTTCTATTTTTCAGTCACTGAAACGGATAGTCACTTCCGGTCCGTTCTAAATTGATTTAGAAACTAAAAAAAAGGTGTTTTAAAAATCAAATGTCAGTAATTTGGAGTTGAACATATTTTTATAATCAACATTGGAGCAATTATCTGTATTTTAAAGGCTTTCTTTACATTTGAGAGGAGATGATCATGATGGCATTGTTACACATGGCCGGTCTAGAGAATTCCGAATGCATATGAAAAATCCAGCGCAAACCGGAAGTGGTTGTATCCGTTTCAGTGACTGAAAAATAGAAAATACGACTTTCGCTGAATATTCTTGTCCAATTCGTCTGAGGGGGGCCCGGTATTTATATTTAAATGTGGCAGTCGAAAAGAGAAATATCTCGGGAGTGTAACGATATAATTGGGTCAGCGAAAGGATCACAAATAAGCGAAAAATATTGAGGCGAAGTGGGGAAGGGGTAAAGGGCAGATGTTTACCTTGAAGTAAGGAAGAGGACGGGGCATATATTTTTTGAATGAAACAAGTGCCTGTGTTACACCATCTGCACAACCTGATTGAGGTTATTTCTTCATGAACCGAAGAAAAATTGTGATCAATCCTTAAATAATCCACCCCGCACTCATTTACAATAGGAGCGGTGTAGGGGGAAATTCCATCTTACTTTTTCATCGTAGTTAGGAAGTTTTTTTCAACTACAGAACGGTGTAGAGGGAAATTCTACCTTACTTTGTCTTGGTAGTTTATCTCTACTACAGAACGGTGTATGGGGGAATTCCGCCTTACTTGTTCATCGTAGTTAGGAAGTTTTTCTTTGCTACATTCTACTTGATCTTCATATGTGTAGTTCCTCTCCTTTCGGATTTTATCCAGTTGAACGGTGTCATCCACGGGAACCTGAAAAGTTGAAATGCAGAGAATACAACAAGTACCTGAAAATAACAGTGGAAAATAAGCACATACATTTGTCAACAGTTTGTTCCTGGTTTTACCACGACATTTAAAAAACAATGGTCGAATGACAATCGGCACACCTCGGGATGAATCCAGTGCCGGATTTACCATTGTGCTTAGTTGTACTTGAGCTAGGGGCCCATCTTCCTGCCAAAAACATTTTTACGATGGATTTTTGCTTATGTAGTGCAATTTTAAATTTGAAGGCGTTCTGACTGCTTGCGTAGGCCTACCGGGTCTACCTCCTTCAGGTCCCAAGTAAGAGGCCTCACAACTTAACTAGCACAGGGCTTCATTTGTCCTAAATCCGGCACTGGATGAATCCACTGTTATTCATTTTAAAGGGAGAAACACAATCGGCTGAGTTGTGACAACGTTTCAAATATGCCATAATTGTCCCTGCTTCACTAATGGAACCCGTCGTGTTACTTATGTTAAAGAAATCGGCGATAAGCCAGGAATGAGGAAAGAAAGACGCCTAAACGGTGCTTATATGCCTCCTCTATATCCTACCGTGACATCTGCTCGGTCATGCAATAAAGTCGGTCACTTGTTTTGATTTACAATTCTCGCGCAGCACGAGACCAATGACATCATTCTGTATATTCATAGCGTACATAAACACAGAGGGAATTCTTTTCAACGTCAAAATTACAAGATGAGATTAAAACAGAGAAGTTTGAATTGAATAAATTCCATGCAAGTAAAAAAGATCCTTTTTACTAATGTCTTTTTTTCCTGATCATTATGCTTGTTAAATATGTTTCCATCGATGGTATTCCCCAAGCATTTGTATTTTTCCGGTTTGTTAACATAATCGTCATCACAGTTCATGACCGTTTCTGGAATGTAGGCCAAGCAAATTGTATTTTAAAATACTTTGAAAATATGATGATTGATCATTCACATTCCACCATTTTCTAGAAAAAGGCCGATTTTACCGGGAAAATACATGCAAGTGCTCTCCATTAGTCACAAAATGGCAGATTATTTTGCATTTCCACTGCTGCTTTAATAACAAATATACCCCTTACTTCTTGGGGTAATGAAATGAAATTCACAGAGAAGATAGAAAAAGAATTAATTTACAGTAATAATCAAAATTTATAGCATAAATTGAACAGAGAATTAAATTAAACCAGATAGAAAAATGAGATTATCTGGGTAAAAAAAAACCTGTCATTATTACAAATAGCATCAACAAAACTGTATTGTTACCACTCTGTGATAATAAATGTGATTAAAATAAATTGAAATCAGTCATTAATTGTTTTACAAAAATATAGCAGAATGTAGTCAGTCTAATAGATTGTAATGACAAAAGCAAAAACACCAAATTCACTGGATTAAATACTTTATTATATGGGTAAGCAAGTTTAATATTTGCATCAAATAATTAATTTTTAATACTTCAATTTCAAACTATTTAAAAAAAACATGCTTTGAAATTTTTCAGACAAAACAATTACACTGAAAAAGCTAAAATACTGTACTTTCTTAATTGGTTTACTTTTTAAGTTTGGTTGGCCAATGACAAAATCATGTGCTTTATTGATCTTTGACGTGACGTAATAGGACGCCATTTGGAAAAAGGGTAGTAAACAAATATGGGTCAGTGTGCCATTATTATTGATCGAACTTTACACATGTGAGCAAGAATAGATGAGGAACATAATTAAAAAGAAAAAAATGTTTACTTTTCAAACAAGAAAAAAATAATCAAACATTATCCAATGACTGACCGACTTATTGTCAGACGAGGATATAGTTGTACCCCCGTCACCGTATTGAAAAAAGACTTACTTTTACAAGAAGTGACCCCTTCAAATTTTGTCAATTTTCAAACTTTCGACAATGACATCAGATTGTTGAACCTAAGCAAAACAGGAGAAGCGCCTTAACGGAGCTCGTGTCTCCTTGATAAAATCTAGTCGTACCCGGCATGGTCTCTTGTGTATTATTTTTAACTTGAGAGTGCCTACCTCCCACCCCCTTCCTCCATAATTTCATGATCTATGATTCAGTCTGTCAAAGATGACATTGGACTTTGTTGTTATTCTTCTTCTTCTTCTTCCAATAAAGTACAGGCTACTGTTGTGGATTATCGTACTGGCGCATGTGGTGCAAGGAAAACTGTACAGGTGAAGTAATTGTATATACAAGGTGCGATTAAAAACATCCAGTAGATCTAGTGTCTGATGGTGGTGGCCTGGATCTGGGACTTGAAGCAGTCGATAGTGGGAGCTATGACTGCTTGTGATGGTAAAGAGTTCCAGATACGAATGCCATCCGGGAAGAAGGATTTCTGATAGATGATGGTCCTTGCGTATGGCACCAGGAAAGTTATGTTATTGCCTCTGGGCGAGATGGTAGGTACCAGGATCTGAGATGGAATATCGATCAGCTGGTTCACAACACGGTACATCATGCACGCTTTTGCTTGGGCCCTGCGTTTTTGTAGAGTTGTTCATTGGAGTTGATTCAGTATAGTTGAAACACTGCTGGTTGTTTGGTAGTCAGCGTAGACCATCCGGGCAGCTCTACGTTGAATCATCTCCAGTTTTCTGATGTTTTCTGCTGTATGAGGATCCCATATGACTGCTGAATACTCTGTTAGTGGTCGTATCAGTGTCAGATAGCACAGTGACTTGGTTGGTCTTGGGCAATGATGGAGGTTGCGCCGCAAAAAGGCTAAGGTACTGTTTGCCTTTTTAGTCACCTGATTGATATGGTCGTTCCACTTCAGGCTCTTGTGTATGCTTAGTCCTAAATACTTTGCCGAGTCTACCACTTCGAGTGTATGGCCATGGATGTTATACTTATGGCTGATGATGTTTCTCTTGCTTGTGATGTTAGTTACTTGGCACTTCTTGGGATGGAACTCCATGAGCCAGTCTCTTTCCCACTTCTGTAGTTGTTCCAGGTCATCTTGGAGCTTTCTGGCATCTTCGGTGGTCTTAATATCCCTATACAAGGCACAGTCGTCAGCGAATAGTCGCGTTGTTGATCCCTCTGAAACTGCATCAGGTAAGTCATTAATATAGAGCAGGAACAACAACGAACCCAGGACACTGCCTTGGTGCACACCAGAATGGACAGGAGCAGTGGTGGATTTCACTCCTTCCACAAGAACTTGCTGTGTGAAGCCTTCAAGGAAATTGACTATCCACTGGTTAGTGCTATGTCTGATACCATAGTAGTTAATCTTGTATAGCAGACGCTTGTGCGGAACCTTGTCGAAAGCCTTGGAGAAGTCTAATAATATCAAGTCAGTTTGGCCTCGGTTGTCAATGTTCTTGGCTAAATCCTGGATGGTAAGGATAAGCTGACTTTCACAAGAGCGTCGCTTCCGAAAGCCATGTTGAGCATCGTGTAGGATTTTATGTCTGTCAAGATGTTCCATAATGCTGCTGCAGATGATGTGTTCCATCATTTTATAGACCACTGATGTCAGGCTTACTGGGCGATAGTTCTCTGCTTTGCTTTTGTCTCCCTTTTTAAATATTGGCACCACATTGGCAGTTTTCCAATCTGTCGGTGGAATGCCTTTGTTGATAGAGGCTTGGAAAAAGAGATGAAGGATGGGTGCTACTTCTGCGGACATCTCCTTTAAAATACGGCAAGATATTTTGTCTGGCCCTGTGGCCTTGTGAATTTGAAGTCGGTTGAGTATCTTATAGACTCCCTCCAATCCAATTTTGTTTATTATAATGTTATCTATCTGTCTACTCTTGAACACCTATATAACAACTTTCTTTTACAAACTCAGAAATGTGACATTTTGCTTTCGCAATTATTTTCTGGTTACTAATTTTAAGCGTTCTCGATATCGTGAAATAAAAAAGTGGCTGTCTTATACATTTTTTTCGGTTTTATGTCAGACCTCGTAATTGTTCACGGATAATGATTGTGCACGTGCCTTTGCATATTTAGAAAACAAATACACCTTTATTCTCATAATTATGATTTAAATTGCCATAGATTCACAAATCTTTAAAGATTTAAAAAAAATAAAACCCCGTGTAATCATTTTTTGAAGTTTTTATGTTTTAATATAAATTGCTAAAATCTAACATGCATGTGGGACAATAAAAGTGACTTTTTATGTTTATTGTTAGCATTATTGTGTATCTTTATTCTCATACAGCCAAATACAAAGGCATTCGTGGCACGGAATTACTACCCCCTTTCTGAGTACTTATTTATTTTCAATAAAATTTCTTTATTATTTCATCTCTTTTTCCTGAATTTATTGTGGATAATAGGGTCGACACACGTAACTTGCCGTTAACATAAGATTGTATAAATATGGATATGCACAAGTTAAATTAAGGAAAATGGTATGAAATAATAAAGGAATTTTATTGAAAATAAATATGTAAACAGAAACTTGATTAAATTAAAATGATTTTTAATACAATTTATTAAGAAATACCCATCACAATATCGTTATTTAGGTAAATACTTATTAGACTGATTTTTTTTTAAAACCAATTTTGTCTTTTTAATTGTTAACTGACCCAAGTTAGCCTAAATAAATGAAATGTGACTTAATGTGTTAATTATATAAATCCTTGCCTTCTATAAATTTTAATTTCTTATCTAATTCTTATTCTTATTATGTAACATTATGGTCAAGTTGTTATTTTCATTGAATGGCATCTCAAAATAGATGGCTTAACAGTAGGAGCTCTTCCTGTATATTGGTTACATTCTGTATATTACAACTGACAGCTAATGCACGACAAACAATTTTAATCAGCCATCAGTATCATAAAATACATTTTTTTAAATCTTTATTTTAATTGAAATTAAAAAATCATTATAAGAGTGAATTCAATTCAAGCTTTTATTTACTTTCCAACTTTGAAATAAAAATCAATATGTTTTAATATTTAAAAAATAGTAATTATTCATTTAAGTTTTATTTCATGTTTGGTTGTATTTATCCGGATATGTGTATTGCATACAGCATTACATCATCTGATCGCTCCATTGGACATTATTTACAAACACTTTAGCTCCTCTTGTTTTATGTCGTAATACCCATAAGTCATAGCGATTTACTATTTCCGGTTCGACGGATTTTTTCAATGAATGCATCCAGGCGTTAATGTAGCGACCAGCGGGAGCGTAATATAACGACTGGATTATTCGGGTTAGTTCAAGCACTCATCCAGCGATAGTGCCGATAGAGGGCGCAGTATTATTCAAGTTAGTTCGCCCCGGAAAGTGAGTAGATTCGCCCCACTTAATCGCTATTATATAATAATAGATGAAGACTCTTTCGACAATTTTTTGGTAATTATTGATTTATTAGTTGTATACAAAAAAAATAACATAAAAATAAATTCAAAATAATAAAAATATATGATAAACAACGGAGTTAACATCATCATGATGTTATATTATAATATTTAATAATTATTGGTCAATTATTGCTAATTAAACTGCAAAAAAATAATAAAGAGAAATTAATAAAAAATTGAAAATTGTAATTAGTTTATTCTTTGATTTGTCGATTACGCTACTACTTAATTGTTGTTACTACATGATCCTACATGCTTTCATAGGAATCTGTCCGACCCAAGCTTTTGCAAACTTGTGCAAGTGTTGTAACATTATACTCAGTTTGAGAAATTCTTTGATCTTTCGGCGAGTATATATAAAAAGGGGTGCTATGTCACAAGATTCATTAATCAAAATGCCATTCCCTTGTCTAGTTTGTGACCAGGAGGTTCGACCTCGACAGCACGCTTTAGAGTGTGAATATTCTATCAACTTCTACCGGGGAGGCTAGCGTGTGTATCTTAACTTGTAAAATAGTACTCCGAGCTTTTGAAGATCCTCCAAACTGATGTATTGTGGAGGATTTCTATGGTGAGGGGTTCTCTGGTCCTCCTCAGACGTGTCAATCATCCATGCTTGAACCATCTTCTTCTTCTTTCTTCCGTATAATTGTATCCAGGTTTGACCACCAAGTATAAATTTGTATTAATTCCTCTTTTTTTTAAGAGTTGCACTATATGCACCTTATTTACACCCACAGTATCGAATAATTAAAAATTTCGGATAAAAGGTAAAAAAACAATGCGGTTCTATTCAATATCCTATATATATACAGTTGATGGGTCGCTGAGAAGTTCAGCCAGTAAAATCTAAAAAGGATTCTTATGTACAAGTTCAATATATACAACAACTATTGTACGTGATGGTATCTTCACGGTAACTGGCTGCCACCCTCCACTAATTTCGCAATTTAAGCACATGCAGACTAGTGTCACTTCACAGCATATACTTCTATCTATATTATTATATATTTTTACATGCGAACATATATAAGCTTGTGCATCTGCTATTCATAATCTTTCATTTTCCAGACTCTGTGCACATGCATTTTGTAGCATAATTCCGTTGACTGGAGCATTATATTCTTTAATTTTGTATCAGAATCAAACAGATATCCAAATGTTGTACAATCCAGAATTAGTTTTACTAATGATTCCATTGAATTAAATGTTTGTGACCATGCGTCAGTTCCAATATACGAGACGACCAATTCTTTGAATCTTGTAAATTGATCCTTCCGTATACAGTGTAGTGCGTAGCACCTAGTCAGCATATGTTGTATGTCTTCGTCACCAACTCCACATAGTAGGGCATATTGGATCTACACGTCCATTTGAGAAACGATGTTTATCTTTTTGTACTAAATATGTGCCTGTTAACATTCTGCACTTTGTTATAACTTTCCTTATATTTGCTACATTCGATGGAAAAGAGGTCCAAACAAGATGTGTAGAGCCAGCTTTTAGATCCTTAGTATTCACGTTCCTTAATGATGTTTTATCCTGAAGCATTTTTTGTAGAATTTCAGTCCAGAATAATTTAATTGCTTTCTTACATATATTTTTCCAGTTTAATTTTATTCAACCCACCATTTCTTTAGAAATGCCTGTACCAAGTCAGGGTCATTACGGTTTTCACAGTTTTCCGGTTGTTGACTGATTTTGTCTGTTTATATAATTATGAGTTTTGACTTTCCCTTTGTAAGTTTGTTCGGAGTTCGGTAATTTTGTTATTACCCTTATTTGTTGGTAGATTTGTTTTCACCTCGGTTATCATTGGCAAGTTATACATTTCCAGAGTTGCAGAGGCCCTGCAGAAGAAGCTTTGTTTTACATTCATAATTAGCTGTCTGTCAGTTAGTGCTCTAATATTGTCTTTACTACAGTTCAGTATGTTGTGTAGGAAGCTTAACTCTCGTTTGGTGGATTTCAGCGTCAATTGGCATGGCTCCTATTAATAAATAAATTATTGCTGTTGCTGTTCTTATTGGTAGCGATTGAAATTTTCGGAGATTGTCTATGTGAAATTTACTTAAGATACCTAATTGCTTCTGATTTAGTGACAGAACTTCCATTCCATATAATAGCTTAGGCAGTACAAGGTGTTGCGTTTTTAACGAATCTCAGAATTTCAGAATAATTTGTAATCATAATTAAAATATACAGTACCCCTGCCTGTAAATATCAACAATTTATATATCATGATATTCGCTGAATATAGCAGATTAAGTTGAATAACATTTTCTTCTAATTAAATAAAGCATAATTAAGATTTATGAATATTAAACAGTCATGCACGTATTTTAAGTGTCTGTCACGCGTAACATTTTACAACCTTTACTATTATATCTGTGTAACAAAAGTATAGAACCCGTCGTCGGATTTTCGTGAAATTTTGTACAACACTTTCATATGACGGCATAATAGAAGGGTCGACGTCATTTTAGATTTGGACGCCAACTACGCCATGTCCAATAAAAAATCTACAATGTAAAATTATGTCACAATTGATGTACTATGAGTGATAAAGTGGAAACAGATGACAAATAAGTGATCAAAAAGTTTTCAGTAAGTAACCAAAATATTATGTAGTAATCCTTTTGTGATGACAAATTATTCAGCACAACTATTTGAAAAATGGTCAAGTATTTATTTTATTAGAGCATTTTATAGACGTCAGTTAAAATTGTCCAATGTGTGAATTTAATCCATCTTGACGCTAAGTATCGAAATTCACGCGTATGAAAAATACCGTATCTGATAATGAAAAAATAAATAAAATGACGCAAATACGTCTTTTTTTGTCATATATCATAATATGACAATGACTTTTGATTTTCACAAGAAATAGGAAAACTGCATAAAAAAATGTCCGTTATACAGAAATGTCCAATGTTACATTTTTCAACCAGAAACGTCATTCAATGTCTTCGCATGGTAGAATTAAATCTGACATAGCATGTTGAATTGTCCACGTACAAACAAAAGAAAATCATTCTCAAAATACGTTTTTGATCTACATTGTATAGTTGAAATTTCTTTGGAATTGACTGTAAAAAGAAAAAATTACAACGAAAAATGCTTGTCCCATGCAAATGTCCAATAGTCTCATTTTTGACGTCAAACGACATTAAAATTTAAAATCTAAAACCATATGGTAAAAATTATACGATCATAAAAAAATAATTCACACAACAGAAAAAAATATGAAAACATTTTAGAAATACGTTTTTTACATTAATTTCAAATTTGTACTTCTTTTTCGATGCACTTCAAAAAACAAAAAAATATACACGAAAATGCTTGTCCCCAAAAATGTCCAATATTGCACGCTGAACTGTGAACGTCGTCAAATATCAAAATATCTTGACGTAACAATTGAGTATAAACCTGTTCGAGACAATCGTAAAATTCATCATATTTCATCTCGAGTAATTTCTCCTAAAATTCTTTCTGTCGCAAATTTATCATGTCATGAATGTGATGAGTGTTTGTTTGATGACAATACCAAATGTACAAATTCGGAATACTGCAGAGAACGTAGAGTAATGGATGGAATGTATGAATAGAAAAGAACGCGATTCAAACGACTACATGTATGAAAACGAAATCGTTTCTGATTTGGTAACAATAGTAAGTGTGGCCGTACTAGCGGATGATGATGAATATGATTATTATTTGATGAAAGTTTCAAAAGTTCCTTTTCAGTTAGAACGTGTAGAAAATGATGACTGAGGAAACACATTTCCGGTGGGGGCTAATGTTGCAGGGGTTATTATTATAACAGAAGGAAACAAAATTCATTTAAATATGAACTTGTTCGAAGCACAGGCGCTCGTGGCACGGACCACCCCCCTTTTTCTAACTTTCTGTTTACAAATTTATTTTCAATAAAATTTCTTTATTTCTTTATTATTTCATCTCTTTTTCCCTATTTTAAACAAAAACAGGGGCGAAAAGATGCGTCTTTTAGGAATGGATACATGTCCTAGTTTGAATGACATAATGGAAATAATGTGCAATAAATGTACTCGAAGCGAGCAGGGGTACGATTTTTAAACCTGCCGAGTTGCATGCCTTGTGTATTATTAGTATCTATATAGGGTCGACACATGCAATTTGATGTTGACATAATATTGTATGAATATTGACACGAACAAGTTAAAATAAGGAAAAAGAGATGAAATAATAAAGAAATAAAGAAATTTCATTGAAAAATAAATTTGTAAACAGAAATTTAGAAAAAGGGGGGTGGTCCGTGCCACGAGCGCCTGTGGTTCGAAGAAGGGTAGCGATAGTTTATTCAGTAGCTATTCGGTACATTACGGATATTGAACCTCGTGACTCCATCTCTGTTCGTGAATGTGTGCATGAAGATATTCTTGAAAGCATGGAATCATAAAGTAAAAGATTTAATATGGAACGTAATTTGTTTCTTCTTTCTTCTTTTTTTATGCATGACTTGCTTTATATTTACAACTGCATAATACACGTTTGTCATCTTTATTTTTATGTGTTTTTCTTTCTTTTTTTTGTGTGGCAAATTTGGAAAACAAATCTTCCGAAGTTTGAATTCTTTATTCAGAAACAAGCAATGTATAAGTAAAAATTTTCTTTGATATATTTACTTCACACTTATTTTCAAAAGGCTGTTTATTTTTAATTTCACATTTAAATAAAACAATGTATTTTTATATTTTCTTGAAACGAAGAAAGGTAAATTTGACAGACGTTTATAATGCAAGTGTAAATTATGACATCCCAAACACACACAAAAATAACCTTCATATGGTCCTATATAAAATGGATTGAAAATTGCGCTAAAAAACAAGCAAAGCTTCAACTTTTAATTCTTATTCTAAACCATACGTTTATAACGTTCTTTTTAACGTTACGTTTGGTAACGCAACACCTTGCTTCATATATACGTAATGCTACACTTGGATTTATTCCGTTAGAGCCATGTAACCCAGTGTTCATGAGAGCATACATAGTTTTCCTTGCTGAGCTAATTCGATCTTCAATATTTGCTTCATTTTCTCTAGTTTCTGTTCTAATTATACCTAGATGGATTGCATGATTAGTTGGACTAATTTTTGTATCACCCAGCTGCCATTTTAGATTTGTTCTTGGTATTTTTGAGGTATTGTTTAATATGACGGCTTTTGTTTTTGTCGGTTGGATCGAAACCCTGTCTTGTCTTGAATGCCTGTGAAGAGTTAAGAGCATATCCTGTAATTCGTTAACGTTGTTGGACAGCAAAGCTATGTCATCCGCACAAGTTGGGCAGTCGACGTAGGTTCTGTCAATCATAAATCCTAATTTGTGGTTTTGTAAGCCCTGGAGTAATGCATTATTGTACACCTTGTAGAGAAAAGTTGAGAGGACTCCCATTGTCGAACACCTTGCTTAATTGGAAAACTTTCGCTTATGTCACCACACCACTTTATTTTTGATGTTAAACCATCATAGAAGTCCTTTACTATTGTCCACAGGGTTGGATGCACTCCAGTTTCATACATTTTGTCTAACATTATAATATGATTGACTACGTCAAAGGCTTTTTGACTGTCGACTGTGATGAGAAATAGTGGATCTACAGTTAATAATTTACATTCGGCCTTTGATTCTGAGATAAGTAGTGCCGATAGTAACATAGAGCAGCCTTCTGTAAAACCAAATTGTAATGTAGATTGTTTGAAGCTGTGTAATAATTTTGGGAGTAATACATATTCAAAGAGTTTTGTAATGACTGGTGTAACAGTGATCCCCGGTAGTTGTCCATTTGAGTTGCGTCTTTTAGTTTCTTCAGCACAGGTGTTAGGATACCAGTTTTAAATATCTCCGGGATTGTTTTATTCTTTAATATTTGATTGAATATTTTTGTAGCATCCCAGCTAGCACACTACGTATTCACAACGTTGCAGTTTGGTTGCTGTTTGGTCAGGTCCCTTTCTTACGTGAAAATTACGTTGCCACAACGTATTTTAGATACGTGATATGCAAGTCGTTGTGACAACGTATGTTCCAACGTTTTTGTTACGTACTGTTATGGTCTTGATGCTAACGTAAAAGCTCAAACGTAATGTGTACGTCCTGGTAACGTATTCAGAATACGCTATATCCAAGACGTTGTGACAACGTACTTTCCAACGTCTTTGTTACGTACAGATATGGCCTTGATGCTAACGTAAAAACTCAAACGTATTTATTACGTCCTGGTAACGTATTCAGAATACGTTATATGCAAGTCGTTGTGACACTGTAGTTTGAACGTTTTTGTTACTTACGGATATGGTCTTGATGCTAACGTAAAAGCTCAAACGTAATGTGTACGTCCTGGTAGCGTATTCAGAATACGTTATATCCAAGACGTTGTGACAACGTACTTTCCAACGTCTTTGTTACGTACGGATATAGCCTTGATGCTAACGTAAAAACTCAAACGTAATTATTACGTCCTGGTAACGTATTCAGAATACGTTATATGCAAGTCGATCGTTGTGACACTGTAGTTTGAACGCTTTTGTTACGTACGGATATGGTCTTGATGCTAACGTAAAAACTCAAACGTAATTATTACGTCCTGGTAACGTATTTCAGAATACGCTATATGCAAGTCGTTGTCAAACAACCGTACGTACTTATCACCAATCATTAAGGTATTTCTCTGGAAAAGGGAAAGGATCTTAATTAAAAAGTGAATTTTTCAAATTGAAAAGTATTCTCTAGACATGACTTTGAATTTGATAGTAGTTGATCTCCTGATTCTAAAAATGCATGGTTGATAAGAACTTTTTGCATTTCCAGGTTGATCAGTAAAAAATGTGAGGCTAAGTTGTGTTGTTATTAAGCTACATTTTTGCGTTAAGATGATGCAACTGGCTATAGTTGTATATCAATAGCAATAAAAAAAAAACATAATAAAAACGCCATGTACGAGGATCGTATCGGTGGCCTCTTGATCGTTAATCGTTCTTCTTTCCACTGAACTTAGTAGAACGTGATGAAGAAGGCAATATACAAATGTATCTCCAAGATTTAATTACTTGCAATAAAATTACCATTATCCAAAAATTAGAAGTACTTTTCCTCATAAATATTCGTCATATTTGAATTAGATTTTGATCACTGCAGTTTCAAGCTGAGTGGATCGTTTATTAGATTTGTCAAATAATAGTATACAATGCGGAAATTCAGTGTGTCCGTCAACGATTCGATAATAAAAAGTTATTGCTATTTCCGGAGTTTGAATTCCTACCAAAATTCAAATCATTTTGGTGTTTTGTGACAATTTTAACAACCTCGAGTTTAGAAGGTAGAAATATACAGTAAGGTTAGTCAATAGAATTACATCTATGAATGAGCAATCCAAATTGATTTAAGAAAATACTGTGAGTGTGACGCCAAATGTCATTCATTGTTAATTTTTTTGTCAAAAACAAACAAACAAACAAATACTTTATTGTCAATCAAGACGCCCCGAAGAACAGAAAAATCATCATTAATTTGTTACAATGATTAACGTGATTTAAGTGATTTTCAAACATTGAAATAAAATAAAATAACACAATAAAGGTTTACACTAATTTACAGCAAAAGTTTATAATCATACATGCCTTGTACATGTACAAAAATGTAGTTATGTCAGTAACCAAAGCAATGAGGTACAGAAACGTGCCAAAAGTATTCGGTCACTGTGATTTTTTACTATATATTTCATGTAAAACCACATTTTTTAAAAACATTATTCCAAAGTCCACTCTTGTTCGATTTTGATGATTTTTTTACCAACAAAAACAGAATTAAATGTAGTTTTACACTGTAATTTTAGTATAAATTTATAATCTATAATTTTTATGAGTTCACGATTTAAACACAAAAAATAATAGTAATAACCATTACACTTATTTAATTTTTTCTTGTCTCAATGTAAATAAGTTATCTCCCTCATTGGTCTCAATTTCATGTACAGAGACGTGCAACAAGTATTTGGTCACTGTAATTTTTTTGCTATACTTCATACAGGTATATAACCACAATTTTTCAAAACATTCCAAACTCAATTCTTGTTCGATTTTGATGAAATTTTTACCAACAGAACGTCAGAAGCGAGAACTATGTAATTTTCTGTGATTATTTTTAAATATTTTTTGGAAGCACAGATTTTAAATATTCATGATTTAAATGGAAACTTAAATTATTTGTCTTCAAATGTACTATCATTGTATTGTATTTTTGACGTTCAAAATTTTGTTTTGTGTTTAAATTGTGAACTCATAAAAATTATAGATTATAAAATTATGCTAAAATCACTTTGTAAAACTACATTTAATTCTGTTTTTGTTGGTAAAAAAATCATCAAAATCGAACAAGAGTCGACATTGGAATAATGTTTTTAAAAAATGTGGTTTTATATGAAATATATAGTAAAACATCACAGTGACCGAATACTTTTTGCACGTCTCTGTATTACAGACATTTTTACATAGACTCTTAAGATCAGATAAAGGTTAGATGCATCCGATTTTCATTTTGTCCAGGAACCTCGAACATTTAATTGTTATTTCATTTATTATTTAGCTTGATTTTAGCCAAAGGTATATAATTTTCAAGTTCAGAAAATAACATGCATGCAATTAGAAATTATATCTTTAATGTAGATCATATGAAAATTGCAGACTTCCCCATGATGTCCCCATCTTAGATATGCAAATTACCAAATGGTACCTCATTTCTGGCTACATGTATATACTTAGGAGGCAGGGGGAAGTAGCCTCTTTTTTTTATCGTTAAGACAGTATGGTCATTGATGATACCTGTACATTGTGTATATAAATGAGACTATGAATAAAATAGTTTAAATTTCTTCATTATAATTTCAGAGCTGGTTCATTTCTGTAAAAGTGGTAAACAAGTACAGTTGGATTTGAGGTTATAGCTGTTATGTGTACATGTATAGGCACATAGCTGATCTTGTGACTTTTCAACATATGGCAAACCAGTCGAAATAATTCCTGGCCCCATGTAATATTGGAAGCCACAGATGTCACCTGCTTCATGTCCTGTAATGTCAGACCGATCAACACATAGCTATAGCTAGACAACAGCAAATTTCACCATCATCTAATCAGAGGTATTCAATTTCATGTTCTTCTAGCTATAGGCCAGACAAGTCAACAACATTATATTTTACATTTTACTATCAACTAATCTAGTCCTGAGGCAATTTTATAGGGATTAAACTCAGATCACGAAAGCTACCATGATGATTTATTGATGAACCAGAAATTAAACTTCATGCACAAAGCCTACAAAATAAATGTATAATGATACATGCATACACTTATACATGTAAGTTATACCAATAGAGCTCCTCCCATATTTACAGTGTGTGGCTATCACAGAAACAAAGGGTTCTTTAGATGAACTTGTTACATTTAATTACATGTATGCAATCTACTTCAAATACAGAACATTTCTTAAGAAGAGATTTATGTTAAATATCATCAGTTACAGTTGACGATAAAATGAAAATAAACACATTTTGAAAAGATCAACCTATCTGATAGAGATCCCATCCCAAAGACAAATTAACTGTACCTGTAATGAAATTTTGAGAAATCAATTAATAAGGAATATAGTTATGTAAAAAAAAATGCAGAAAAAAATGCCTAAAATTCCCAAGAGTAAATAATTATAATATGATCCTTTGTCAGAGCTTTGTAACATGGACTTAATTTTTTGGTTCATTTCTACTTTTCTTTTTAAAGTTTTCTATATTAAGTGTAGAAATAATAAAAGTGTAATAAATGAAGATAATATTGGTCAGTAGAGAAGTACTGGGCATGGGTAATTATGCTATTTAATTAGGTCACACCACTGATTGATCGATATTTATCTCCTCCCCACTGATTATTTATATGTGGTTTTGTGATTTTCGTAATTTCTCATTAATGAAATGAGATCATGGAAAACATTTTACGGGATATGTTTATATCAACAACAAATATCAAAAACTGCAAGATAAGTGCTGTCTTAAATCAATTTTTAATCTAGAGATATAAGTTTCTTGCATATTAAGTGTAAGTTCCTCTCCGAGTCTAATGTTTTACATACTGCAAATGCTTCTTCTAAAATTAAGTATTAATTTTGATAATATTGTAGTCTTGCAATAGATCTAAATGATTGAACTGCACTTTTTTTGTACTATTTCTCTTCTAATTCTCTTCTGTTCTCATGTTTTTTTTTTTTACATAAATGGAGATGTATCTTTTCTAGATTTGTCCTATCAATAAAATTTAACGTATATGTTTGGTCACAGTTTTTGGATTTCTTTCTTTAGCTCTGTAATATATATCCATGCAATATATTTCCGAGTTATAATCAATTAATTATAGGTTTTACAATGTGTCTTCACTTACAGTCGCAAATATCTGTTTACCTAGCTACGATATGCGTCGCTAGGTAAGCTCATTTTGCGACCGTAAAACCGACGATTTACATCCGCAAAGCTTAAAATACAATACAGTTATCTCCTAAATATAATAATTTCAAGCTTCTGATCATGATCAAAATAGTTACTAAAAATATTTTCACCCCTAAAGTTGTTCCATTTAGCTGAAAATATTAATATCATATTATTTTTTTCAGAACCAATCCACCAATGAAGGGAGCTTTCCAGATGCTTGATGGAGAAAAAAAACTTTATAGTTGAAGGAATCCTTTCATTGTTCATTTAACTTTGTTGTTTTTTATATCTTTCATTTTTTTGCTGACTAAATGTTAGAATTTGTATGTGTTTTTTTTTGTATGCAAGTTTTGTGATTTATATATATCAGTATCAGTATGGTTGAGATAATGTGGGTTTGAGTTAATTATAAGGTTATGAGTGTTTAACACCACTTTCAACAATATTGCAGTTTATAAAGGTAGAAGAAACCAGAGTACCCAGGATAGTATTATATAATATAATGTTGAATGAAAGTTGATTGGTTGAATGAGAATCATGATTTGTATGCCAGTATTTTGAATTTTAATATGACATGCTGTTTTGGCCTTGTAAACAAAAGGGTATAAAAATCCCCGGTTTATTATGACTTACACACGCTAATGATCATGACGTATTTGGCTGTTTTATTATACCCTTTTGTTTACAAAGCCAAAACAGCACGTCATAGAAATAATTTATGGAAGGGGTAAGTTTGTTGGAGATTTTAATATGGGTACACTATTAAGGAATATGGATTAAATATTTACCGTATATGTCCTATTAGAATAGAAATAATTTATGGAAGGGGTAAGTTTGTTGGAGATTTTAATATGGGTAACATTATCTGTGCAAATTTTACCCCTCACAACTCACAACATTAGTGGTGATGTGCACTGATTGCATAGGTAGTTATAAATCCAACTACCATACGATCATGACTGTCCCCATATTTAATAATATATATTTTTTCTTTAAGAAAGAAAGAAAAATTAGGGTTATATTTTTTCTCTGTAAGGGGATGTGATATATTGGTTTTGATATTTTTTTTTTTGAATTGCTTAGCTTAAAATATTATTGTTCTTTGTTATATTTTTATATACATTAACAAGAATATTTTGGGGTTACAGCTTTCTCAGGATTGGGATGTGTACACTGGTACATTTGTAGATCTTACTATGAAACTAACGAAGCTTACGCTTCAGGCCTGGGGCCCCATATATCCCGGAAACAACTTTTTTAATGAACTAATTTTTCAACAAAATTAATGGAGTTTTTTTTTACTGTCTTTGTTATTAGAATAAGGCTATTTTAGTAATAGAATCATATGTCAATGGCTTAAAGTACTTAATATTGACCTTAGAATATGCTCCAATTCCAGTTTCATATGGCCTCAAAATGTCCCTGCAATTAGTAAAATTTTCAAATTTGCACCTGAATCCCAAGCTGTATGGGCTGCTTGACTTAGCCAGAATCTATTCATAGCCTACATTTTGGCAGTTGGATCCTCGAATCCTTTGTTGGTGCACAGCTTAATAGTTTGACAGCTCAGTCCTTATGTTAGAACCAATCGGAACCACAAACAGACATATGAATTCTTAGTTCAGGCTTGTGCATTCAAACACCAAAAATCAAGACTATCACCTGTTTATCCTAATGATCCCTCTCTAGTAATTTAAAGAATGAAAAAAATCTTTTTTCTGTGCATTGATCATCCTACAAATTTTTCTTCGTTTTTGGTAATTTTCGATTATATATTTTTTAGTGTTTAATTTTAAACTAAAGAATAGATTTATAGGTCAAATTGTTCTTATAAGTTTGGTCCATTGTTAGCAGGGTGATATTTTTATATGTATACATGTATTTCTGCTGTTTCCTTAGCCAGCAACTAGTGCTTCAGTTCCCATATTTATTAAGATATTTCTGTTTTCTAGCATAAAATGCTTATAACCCAGTACAGCAATTTTAATAAAAATCTGAGATATAGTGGTTAAATTAAAAACAAACAATTATCAGAATCTCCCATGGAACAACACCATTGAAGAAGATACCATCCGTTACTCAGACCTCTTTGCTGTTGTGAAAGGGATCAATGTTTGGCCCATTGTCAAAGACTCTACCCCAATACCCTGTTCATGGCCCTTTTGACCTTGTTGGTTATTCTTGCTGGCTGCAAAAGGGCCCACATAATAGTTCAGGGACCTTAAAATGTAGGTCCTCCACTGGATGTATACCTATTCATTACTTCTATAGATGTTATCTATATACATTTGTACATCTTTAATTTAGTCAAATGCAACTTTCACAAGATAAAGATTTTTAGTACATTTATTTTACATGTTTTTTAATCTGATATATTTATTATTACATGTACCTGACATATTTGTATAATAATTACATCTAAACATTTTGGCATCTTTAAAATAGATTATGGTGGGATGAGTCTGAGAGTAGAAAGAGTGTTTCATCATCTGTAAAACTTGCAATAATTTGGATTAATAAATGTTTAGAATTTTATATTTTATTAGTTAACTCAAAAAAATTAAGAACATCACAAAAGGTCCTTAAATACACAAAAAATAATGTACATTTTTGTAGTTGGTACCGGTAGTTACATGGTGTAACGGTCTTAATGTGATTATAGTTGCCCTACTATCCAAATTACGTTGTCACAATGCTCTGACAACGTCATTTGGCTATACAAGTCCTTTTAGGGTTGTACATTTTTTGTAGTTGTATAACTATATAGAGATGGTTGTAGTTGCGTCGTCTAAAGGTCTTTAGGTGGTCGTAGTTACATTGTATAAAGGTCCCTAGGTGGTCGTAGTTACGTTGTGTAAAGGTCCCTAGGTGGTTGTAGTTACGTCATGTAAAGGTCCTGTGGTGGTTGTAATTACGTCGTATAAAGGTCCTATGATGGTTGGTAGTTACGTTGTGTAAACGTCCTTAATTAGTTGTATTTACCTCGTATTAAGGTCCTGTGATGGTTGGTGGTTACGTTGTGTAAACGTCCTTGCATGGTCATGGTTGTCGTTTGGTTGTAGAAAGGTCTTTTACTACGTAGTACCACAACGTAGTAGTTACGCTTAGGGGAGTCTACAAATCGGCGTAGTTAAAACGTAAAATTCTTACGTTGTAACAACGAAAAAGTTACGTTGTCACTACGTTTTGACAACGTAATTTGGCTAGTAGGGATATGGTATTATTACTCCACCGGCCATCTTCAGATGTTCAGCTACGATGCCATATTCATCTGCTGCTTTTCCTGCATTTAATTGTTTGACTGCCTTAGAGACATCCTCTTCTTTAAATGGTTCAATTGGTGAGCTATCTTCAGAGTAGATTTGTGTTATTAGCTTTTGGCGGATGTTGCAAAGTTCCAGGTAACCATTATCATATCCTTTATCTTTTGGGATTGATAGGTCCTCGAAGTACTGTAGGAAACATGTTCTTAAATTTCGTAGTTGTTTTCTTAACTGGTTTTGTGCATTGTTTTTTTCTTTTTTGAGTTGATCATTTGGACGACCGTGTTGGTTCCATATCCTATATGTTAATTTAGTATTTGCCAGTAAAGAGCGTACAGTTGGTGAAGCTTTCCGTCGCGGGTCTCTCAGATTTACTATTCTACACCATCTTTGATTTTAAGATTGCCAGTTTTCTTCTTCTGTTTTCGTTTTCCCTCCAGTCTAGGAGCACTCTTTTTATCCACCATCAATTTTACTATGAATTTCCTCTACCAATTTATATGAATCGGGTATATGTACACAGGATTTATTTACAGAGTTATTTGCGGATCCCGCTCGGTCAGACGTAGCGATAAAGTTATAAATAATTAACTTTATAATGTCCTCCTGCTACTTGACTATTTACTTAATACTGTCATTAATAGTCTACAGCGCTTAGATTCCTCTAATTATCACAGAATTCAGATGCACCGGAATCGACCTATCCTATATATTGCACTTATAATAAAATCTAAAACTTTATTAATCTTAAAATCTAAAAAGCGGCTGTCTTTACAGTTTTGTACCGGTTAAATTCCTCTATTTAGAACAAAAACCAATTGTAACGGAATTAACCTATCTCGTGAAGTGAACTTATTATAAAATCTAAAAGCTCAATTATCGATATTCTGGTCTCGTACGTATTGTATCACACGCGGTGACAGAAAGGAATAAAAAGTGAGAACTTATTATACAATCTAAAACTCAAGTACCGATAAATTGATTTCTTATAGTATAACAAGCCGAAGCGGTGACAAAAAAAACCACCAACATAGAGATGTGGCGGATGTTACACAGAGACTGCCAGCCATACCAGTCTTTATTCAGCACACTTGAAGTTTAGTCTTCTTGTATGGATGGCATGACAAAGGTTTGATGCTGTTTCAATTTCGTGTATTAGGTCATCATTATTTGGCAGCAGACCTGTGACCACCGTTTTTGACAGTCAATGACTAGCTGGCATATAATATCCTTTTTGTTGAAGTTTCTTTTCCAACTATCAAAGCCAATAGAGGTTATAACAGTTCCTTTGATTTTCACAAAGTATTCTTTCCTGATCTCATTATAAACTGGGCAGCTTGTGATAACGTGAGTCATGGCTTCTGTTTCCAGTCTGCAGATTGGGCAGGTCGAATCCACCTCGACCTGGTTGAACTTGCTCTTTAGAGTTTGTAACATGTATGTCCCTGTTAGCATTCTTGCCTTCGTAATGGAGTTTCTCGCATCCCGGACTGAATTGTTGATCGAGTCCCAAACAATATGAGTTTTCCCCATCTCTAGCGATGTAGTGCTGAGCAGGCTCAAGGATGATTTGCTCTGACAGTCCTGTTGTAGCTTTGTAGTCCAGTAAGTGTTGATTGACTTTTTAACTATTCCTTTCCAGTCCAATTTTTTGAAGTGTCCACTCATTACTTCAATAAAGGATGGCAGTTCGTACTAGTCTAGAATGTCAACTATTCTGACGAAGAAGCTAGCTGGTCTGCCCGCATTGTACTGTCTCCAGGAGATTTCTCGAATTGAAACATTTTCACTCATCGCTATTTGGTGGAACAGGCTCAGTTGTCTTTTGTGCAATTCGGCGGATATTGGTAATATTCTCAACAACAGATAAACTGCGGAATTTGCTGTTCTGATTGGTAGAGACTGTAGACGCTTTAGTGTACTTTGATGGAAGCTGCAGAGAGTTGCCATATCCTTATTTTGTAGATTTAGTGTTTCAAGGCCATATTGCAATCTTGGGATCACGTAGACATTTGTACTATGAACTCCAGTTTTTATTAATGAGTATAGCGTTCTCCTAGCTAAAGCTATTCTTTCCTCTATGTTAATTCTATTTTCATCTGAGTTTGATCTTGTTAAACCAAGATGTGAAGTTTCCGATTTAATGTGCAGTTTATTATCTCCAAGTTTAAGTTCAATTTGATTTTCTGCTACACCGTCTATTTTTCTTTTTCCGACAGTTTTTATAAGGGACCGACCACTTAACTTGCAGGGGGGGGGGGGGGGGGGGGGGGGGGGGGAGGGGGGGGGGGGGGGTTATGGTTTTTTGTTTCGTTCAGAATTTTTTTTTCGGACAACACGAGAGTTAGAATATTTTTTTTTTTGTCACGTAAAGCGCGAAATTTTTTTCCAGTATTCAACATTAGATTATATGACAAAAACTCTGAATCATATTATTTTTTTTTTCCTCCATCAAAATCAGAATATTTTTTTCAGCAACATTGGGAATCAGAATATTTTTTAAGAAAAAAAAACATAACCCCCCCCCCCCCTTCCAGTTAAATGGTCCGTCCATAACGGAGAACTATAGAGGAATAACGATAACATCAGCTCATGGACAAGTCTTTGAATATGTACTACTGGAAAAAACAACAATAGCCAAAGATATCAAACATACAATTTGGTTTGACTTGTCCATGAGCTGATGTTATTCCTCTATAGTTCTCCGTTAGCATTTGGTCTTTACTTTTTTTAAGGATTGATGTAATTACTCCCGTTTTAAAACTTTGTGCTACTTTCCCTTCTTGGAATATTTGGTTAAATACATCTTGGTATATACTATAGTGTAAATTTCGCTTCCAGCAAACTTGACGTGTTCTGCGGTAATACCATACTCGTCAGCCGCTTTTCCATTGTTCAATTTCTTTTTCTCTTCAGATTTTGATATTTCTTTAATCAGATTGAATCGTCTTTCGCTGTCTTTCAAGTGTTGGTTGCTGAAATTAGGTGCATCTTTTGGAGTTGCTAGTTCTTCAAAATATTCAGCAAAGAGCTCTCGTTGTTCTTCTGGCGTACACGCAGTTTTCTCTCCCTTTTTAATGCAGTCTGGTATTTTTGATTTGACTTCCGCATGATTTCTCCGGATTAATTGGAAAAACGTCTTTTGGTCTGGCTTACTTTCTAACTTTTTCTCTTTCTTTTGCTCTTTCTTTTCGTTGCTGTTTTCTAAGAACCTTTTTTGCCTCTTTCTTGTCCAGTAATAATCTATGTCCATCTCTGGGTCTGCCAGCTTGATCCCACAGTCTATGTTTGTGTTTACTTATTCCTATTAGCTCTCGGACTTTTGGGGAAGCCTTCCATTTGAATCCATCTAGGCGAATTAGGCGTTTCGGTACGACTTGTTCAGCAGTTTCACGCATTACTCGTGTCAGATAGTCCAGTTTTTAGTCAATTGTATATTCTTCCCAGTTATCCATATTTTGTGTTAGAATACAGTTAAAGGTGTTTTTGTATTCCTGGCGACCAGTTTTGTCCCAGAGTAACTTATATGCTGTACAACTTGGTCTCGTTCTTATCTTCGTAGTTGCCATTCCGTTAGATAACTTGACCTTGACTGGGATATGCGTAGATGAGTTTAGATGGTCATTCTGCTAGATAACTTGGCCTTCACTGGGATATGTGTAGATGAGTTTAGATGGTCTTGATAAAAAAATATGATAGATTCTATTACATCGTCATTTGAAATGATGTAGTCGATTTGAGATTTTGACTTTCCGTCATGATGATAAAAAGTTGGTTGGTTTCTGACATCTGTGTGCAGGTGGAATTTATTTAGTTTCATAAATGATTTTAACTTGGTATCATGACTGTTGATTCTTCCATTACTGAGGCTACCATTCATATCCCCACAGATGATGACGGTGTGACAATTACGTACTTGTCGAGCATGGTCTGTAGTATGTCTAGATTTTCCTGATATTGGTTATCAGAATTCGCCATTTTGGTTGGAAGGTATACGTTAATCAGACATATTGGTTTATTTTTGGTTTGTATTACTTTAAACATATTTTATTGTCATACAAAACATGACAAATGGATAAGACACAATTAGTTGTAAACTTATGAAGTCTTCTCCGGTACATATATAAACATTAGCAATGACAATATATTACAAATACAGATAATATGAATAACTACTACAGCAAAAATTGAAGATAACATACCAGGACAAAAACAGTTCTATTGGTTGGAATATAAGTCAGTTTTGTATAATATTTATTTGGTTTGTATTTCAGCTGCAATTATTATTTCATTGCCATCAGTTTCTTGATGTACTTGTCCCATTCACTTGGCCACAGAATGGCTACCCCACCGTCTTGATGAAACCACAGGGGCTAGGTGCGTCCGAAAAAAAAAGCTATATAATACAACAAGGGAAGGAACTCATTTGCTTGCATTTTTTTAAGTGGTCGTGTTAAATTGATCGTAACTTCAGAACGCCTTAATATTTACAAAAAATGTTTTCACCAGTCGAAAGCCAAGTAATTTTCCTTTCCAAAGAGACCCCAATTGCTAGTGTATGCCTCCGAAATGCTGAGGTACCCTACACGAACCACAACAAAACGGCGTGAAAATCGAAGTAGGACAAATGCTGGGACAACCACCTCACATTTGTGTAGACTTTCCCATGCGTAAACGAGTCATTTTGACTAGCTAAATACTTTCATCCATTCAAATTACGTTAAAATGTTTTACCTTTCGCCAATTTATATGTTCTTTAAGTCTGTTTTTGAAATAAATCCCCTTTCCATCCTTCCCAAACACCACAGACTTGAAAATAAGGGTAATAACAAAATTACCGAACTCCGAACAATCTTACAAAGGGAAAGTCAAAACTCATAATTATATAAACAGATAAAATCAGTCAACAACCGGAAAACTGTGAAAACCGTAATGACCTTGACTTGGTACATGATGAGAGAGTTCTAACGGGCGTTTTGATTGGCTGAACAGATTTGACGACCTTCCCCATTTCATCAAAAGTCATGTAGAGTCTAGAGATGTTCGTAAAAAGTTGTTCCAGCATTTGTCCTACTTCCGATTTTCACGCCGTTTTGTTTTGGTTCGTGTAGGGTACCTCAGCAGTCCGGAGGCCTACACTAACAATTGGGGTCTCTTTGGAAAGGACAATTACTTGCCTTACGACTGGTGAAAACATTTTTTGTAAATATTCAGGCGTTCCGAAATTCTTCTTCTTCTTCTTCCCGGTATGGAGTGAACTCTTCTACGAGTGTTGAAACTCCAGTGCATGGTGGGTGAACAGCAGAAAATCACCCGAGTATGTACAATTAAAATGTCTCTATTTACAGTTAAAAGCAGTTAAAAGCAGCTGGTCCTGTTCACATGTTGCTGATGAGTTCAGGCATACTGATGGTAAGTATGTGATGCCTGAACAACTCAACTGTTGGCTGGCTTCACAACTCTGGTTACGATCAATTTAACACGACCACTTAAAAAAATGCAAGCACGCGAGTTCCTCCCCTTGTTGTATTACTAGTATATAGTATTATTATTTTTCGGACGCACCTAGCCCCTGTGGATGAAACCTGATTCTTGTTTGACACAGTTAACACTTATCTTTGCTATTTCATCCTGAACGATCACGTGGAGGAGCTACATTGTAGTTTATGATGTCAATGTCATTTATTTGTGTAATGTTGAAAAATATTACGGTACACACGATTAGCGAATGTATTTTCTCATACAGGCGCTTGTGGCATGAAATAACCCCTCTTTTTACAATCTTTTGTTTAATTTATTTTGAATATAATTTCTTAATTATTTCATCCCTTTTTTCCTTGATTTAACGTGTTCGTGTCTATAGAAATAATAGAAATAGAAATACTAAATATTAAACCAATTAAGGACCCTTGCTGGTTTATAATTTCATACAATGATTACAATGATTTCATACAATATACAACAACTAGTATATATAGAGGATCGAAAGAAAATGTGTAATTAGCGCGTTTATAAACATGTGTGTTAATCATAATAAACAAAACTTACCTGTGTTTTTTAAAGTTCGCACTATTTATGGAAAGACTACACTAGTGTAAATTTGCTCATCGTAAATTCTACACACCGGAATAAAAGTACACTTACATGTACACGCCTGATCATATTCTTTCATGTTGAAAATTTAAAAAAAAAAATGGAATTTTAATTACAGATCGACCTGTATCTGTACCTCATCTTTAATCAGTAGCGATATTCCAACAAACCATGCAACGAGTGGAGTTTACATATCATAAATCGTCCGTTGTTCTAGGGCCTGTGCCCAGTGTACAGTGAATTTCTGGACAGAGTTCCGCTGGTCAAAAGCTATTAAAACAAGGCTACGTTGCCCATAGATTGAATTAATTGCTAAGAAATCATATATGGTCGTCGTCACGAACTGATTAACAATTACAAAACTATATCCACTTTTCAAATGACAATGGAATGGATCTTTCCCCTTTTATATAAATGTGACACCATGCTGAACTGAAGCTAAATCCTTAATGATTTGTCAACTCAGAGCTCCCAGTTTCTATATTGATATCACAATTTCCTCATGAAAATGTCATGGCTATATCGACCAAAATCTTCCTTCCTTTGTCAAAAACATAATTCACGCCCTGAATATTTTCGACAGTTTTCAAGTCAACGAAGGCAACCACAGAATGTTTATAATGGATATCACTTCCCTATGGTCAGCATTCCGAACAATATGCCATTGAGAGACGTAGACCATATTTCAGCACTGAGATGATTTTGAGATTAAATGAACTGGTCTTAACACGACGGGTGTCACCAGTACAGCAGGAACTGTTTGCCATTCCATGGCACCTGAAATCATGCACCCCAGTTTTTAGCGAGTGTTTGTTGCTCAATCCTTAGTTTTCTGTGTAGCATTTTGTTTATCATTGTTTGTCCTTTTTTAGCTCACCTGGCCTTTAGGCCATGTGAGCTATTGTCATCACTTTTCGTCCGTCGTCTGTCGTCCATCCGTCAACATTTCACATTTTAATCTTCTCCTCAGAAACCACTGGACCAATTGCAACCAAACTTTGGTGGAATGGTCCTTGGATGGCCCCCTTCCAAATTTGTGTCCGGTGATCCCGACTTCCAACCAAGATGGCCGCCAAGCTAAAAATAGAAAAAAGGGGGGATGAAATTTTAATTGTCCATTGCTGCTTTAGTGTAAGTCAAAATAAGCTCAAATTTTAACTGCAGCTACATGGCACGGAGTAGTTTAACATATATTCCGGGTTTTTCTGTGACATTTTTCTTTCAGCTGATTTAAACCAGTAAACCAAATTAAACCAAACCTGGCAGGGATGGTCCCTAGGTGGGTCCCTTTCAAAATTGTGTCCGTCAGCGCCGTCCTGTATCCAAGATGGCCGCCGTTACTAAAAATAGAAATTTCTTCAAATGACCAAAACTGCTCTATTTTAAGCCAGAATGTGCCCAAATTTGAACTGTATAAGCATAATGATGAGCTTTTTAACATATATTACAGGAATTTTTATGAACTTTGAACTTTTGCCGATTTTGACCGATTATGCAAATTAGAAAAAAGGGGGGATGAAATTTAAAAACAATCTTCTCCTCTGAAACTACTGAGCCAATCTCAACCAAACTTTGCTGAAATGATTCTTGGGTGGTCCCCTTCCAAAATTGTGTCCGGCATTTCAGAACTTCGACCAAGATGGCCACCACAGCCGAACATAATTTAACATAGGACCTTATGGGAAATTCCCATAACAATCTTCTTGTCTGAAACCATTTGCTCAATAACAACAAAATTTTGATGAAATAGTCATTGGATGGTTCTTTTCCAAAAAAAATGGGTCCGGCGGTTCGGCCCTTCGACCAAGATGGCCCCCACAGCCGAACTTAGCTTAACATAGGACTCTATGGGAAATTCACATAAAAATCTTCTCCTCAGAAACCACCGGGCCAATTGCAACAAAATTTTGGTGGAATAGTCCTTGGATAGCCCCCTTCCAAAATTGTGTCTGGTGATCCCGACTTCCAACCTAGATGGCCACGAAGCTAAAAATAGAAAAAAGGGGGGATACAATTTAAAAAAAATCTTCTCCTCTGTAACTACTGAGCCAATCTCAACCAAACTTTGCTGAAATGATCCTTGGGTGGTCCCCTTCCAAAATTATGTCTGGCATTTCAGACCTCTGACCAAGATGGCCGCCACAGCCGAACTTAATTTAACATAGGACCCTATGGGAAATTCCCATAAAAATCTTCTTGTTTGAAACCATTTGCTCAATAAGAACTAAATGTTGATGAAATAGTCATTGGATGGTTCTCTTCCAAAAATATATCAGGCGGTTCGGCCCTTCGACCAAGATGGCCCCCACAGCCGAACTTAGTTTAACATAGGAACCTATGGGAAATTCACATAAAAATCTTCTTGTCTGGAACCAGTTGCTCAATTGGAACCAAACTTTGATAAAATAGTCATTGAATGGTCCTTTTCCAAAAATGTATCTGGTGGTCCCGCCCTCTGACCAAGATGGCTGCACAGCTGTACTTAGTTTAACATAGGACCCTATGGGAATTCACATAAAAACCATCTTGTCTGGAACCAGTAGCTCAATTAGAACCAAACTTTGATGGAATAGTCATTGGATGGTCCTCTTCCAAAATTGTGTCCGGCAGTCGCGCTCTCCCACCAAGATGGCCGCCACAGTGCAGTTGCGTTGTTATTGAAAGCAGCTTTGATCCAGGTGAGCGATTACAGGCTCCTGGGAGCCTCTGGTTTCTTTTTTTTATTACTATTGCAGTGTACGAATTTGGATTTACGACTTCTGATTACACCCCGCCCTCTTTGTTATCTTCAAACTTTTCTTACTGTCAAACGAATGGTGTGACAACGGGCACCAAAATGAGTCTCAGTTTTGCCTGTTTGTTGGGTACCTCGAAGTTAAGATGTTTGCAGAGTTTAATTGTCCTCTTCCTGGTTTCCATAAGATATATACATTGGTGTTGCATTCTAAGTCTTTACTAATACCTCTCACCAGGGCCGGCCTTATGTCAATTGGACCAATTGCTCCACGTTGGGTCCCGCGCCTATTCTTGGCTGTTCAAGTACACACAAAAACACACTGCAGGTTTTACAGAGAACAGCAATTGCACGGGTACAGCACCTCCTAAGGCCGGTTCTGCTTATAAGGAACTTCCAAAAATTCCGGGCCATTTCTTAGTTGGGGATAGAATATCCAATATTTTATATTCGAGATTACGCAGTAATTGTAGTTCGGTAACGTATGATCTCCTTCGATGTAATATAATAAAAGATTCGAGATTTGTTTGTGGATATATCAGGGAGGACACTTCCCACTTTCTCTTGAAGTGCCACTTATATATCGAGAAGAGGACAGTTCTCTTTCATATTTTACACCACCATAATTTTCAGAGAGATATTAGAACATTATTATTTGGAGACTTTCAAAAAGACCTGGCTCAAAATATTTTGTTATCAAAAGCAGTACAGACATTCATTAAGAACGGTAGGCGATTCACTGAAGGAACATAGCTCCCCCATCCCATTTTACTTAACTGTTATCATTTTTTTCTACATCATAAATGCTTAAATATACTTATTATCCGTCATGCTCTTTGTCAGACCTATGTTTGTATGGTACTGGAGAGAATTTCATATAAGTTGCAAATCTTGTGTTCAATCCTATTGTATACATTTGACAATAAAATATGTTTAAATTAAATAAGGAACTTTAGCATCCTCGTCACCTTCCTGCATCAAATACATTTGTGATTGGTGATAAAGAGATGCCATCTTGGACATTACATGCAAATTAATACCAACAGATATTCTCTACAACCTCAATGACCGCCTATCATAAACAACACTATCATTGTCATCCTGAATCATTCAAAGACACAATGCTTTAGTTCATGTAATACAACTGTGTCGTCTTTGCACCATTGATGATGATTTCAAAACACAGGGCAACATATTCAAAACTAAAACATTATATAAATATATTAAAGAGTGGGTGCGAGACCTGATAAGCGACCGATAGATAGGCTAGTCATAGCGTCATAAGTGAGCGAGTCATTGTTGCTTAACGCCAACTCAGCAATTTTTCAGCTATATCATGGCGAGAACAAGTTAATTTTCAATGAGATGATGATGATGTCCGTTTATGCTTAAAACATCTATGTACTATGCGTGATTTGAAGAAAATTGACCTTCGGGGAACACACTGTCAGTGAACCATTAATCACATGTTTATTTGTTATTTATTATTTACCTGTACATACTCCCATCACTGTCTACATGTTACAGACACATCACAGTACGGGTGCGTTCGGACCATTTCTATTTGTTTTTTTTTGTATTATGTAATCATTCAGTTCGTCATTATGCATTGTGTATTCTATTGTCTGCCTCTTGTAACAGTGTATACTGTCAAGAGTGTAATAAAAGTCTCTCTCTCTATTTTGATATTTTCACCTTTTAACCATGACTTAACAAATGATATCCGATGTGTTCTTAGATATAATTGAAGTGTTCAAACAACAAAGTTGTTCACCCGTTATGATACAACATTAGTTCCTCGTGAAATTTTAATCATTTATGTGGTCTTGTGGTTTTTTTATCGTGAAATAAATAAACAATTCTCAGGTTGTGGATATTTTATTTGCGATTCCAATCATCAACAGTAATAATGAATATTTGTTATCTATATCATATCATATCATATCATGACCCTCACATGAGGTCACAGGCACTTGTTTCTGGTAATTTTTACCTAGATACTATATATACTACAAGGTACGTAACCGTTCATTTGTAAAAAATCTAGGTCATCGCGATTTTCGCGTTTTTTCAACTCGACGGACGCCAACATGGAGGAATGGCCTACATCATCTGAAAATACGATAATTTATCTACAAAATGATGTATAAAACACCTACCTTTGCTGAACCTCAACAATGCAACAGACCTTTTTCCACGGGTCAGTTATCAGCTTTCATCATTCAGTTGGTCACCTGGCAAGTTCTAGCCCGCAGTGAAAGAAAAAATAAGATAAGTTGTAATAAAAATGCTATAAAAAATACTGAGATGTTAGAAAATTATATATATTGCATTCCAATAAAAAAAATTAATAAAAGTGTTTTAATTTCTTAGAATAAAAGTGAAGTTTGAATGCAAATCTGTGGCTATTTTTAGAATTCAAAAATTTGTGAACTTTCTATACAACCTCGAGATTTTTCCCTGAAGTATATCAACAGGACTGAAAGTCTTATAGGCGGGAAAATTAATACAGCATCACCTGTTTCTTTTTGCATCTTCTCCATTTTGATGAAAGATTATAGAAATAAACTTCAGAATTCCAGCTTGCTAAATGTAATGAGAAACTTCGACCAATCAAATACTTTACCTGAGTTCGACCTTGAACTTTTCATTCACTGCGGGGTAGAACTTGCCAGGTGACCAACTGGATGATGAAAGCTGATAACTGACCCGTGGAAAAAGGTCTGTTGCATTGTTGAGGTTCAGCAAAGGTAGGTGTTTTATACATCATTTCGTAGTTTCAGATGATGTAGGCCATTCCTCCATGCTGGCGTCCGTCGAGTTGAAAAAACGCGAAAATCGCGATGACCTAGATTTTTTACAAATGAACGGTTACATACCTTGTAGTATATATAGTATCTAGGTAAAAAAAATTTTACCAGAAACAAGTGCCTGTGCATGAGGTGTAAAGGTCTTTGCAATAATGTGGCATATAATCATTTGACTCTGTTAAAACTCATGAATAGTAGAAAACCTTCAGATTAGAATAATGACAATCCATATAATCATATAAGAAAATGAGACATGTCCAGCCACTAAACCAGAAAAGAAATATAACAATAGAAATGAAAGAGAGTTTCCCGCCTAAAATTCATCTGACCAGACTGACCAATAAGATATGAAAAGAGAAAATAGTATGGAGCATTCATTTAACATAAGTATTAAATGAATAAATACTAATTAAAATATGTATATGTTCCTGAAACAGAAATAGAAATAAAATAAGGATTAAGTACAAATGTATTTAATCATGATCAGCTACAAGTAGAAATAAATTAATAATAAAAATAATCATTATACTAAAAAATAAATAATAAGTATAAAGTCACTCTACCACATTTATTTACTTAAACATCAACACTTGATATGGGTAACAAGGTTCTAACTCATGTTAGTAGTGTTAAGTAGTGATCAAAACGCAACGACTCCTGAATAATGTAATTATTATTGAAATAAAAACAAAGACTTTTATATTATTTGGCTTTCCAATCTTTTGATTTTGAGAGTACCTGATGAAGGAAATTATAGAAACGCGTCGTTTTTCACTTAAACATTGATTCTTCTTTGTGAGTTGTCAATTTTGTTTTATCTCGGTTTTCAGACAACCGGCTTCCCCGCAAAACCACCAATGAAAATACTTCACGTGTGTTCTACCGGAAGTGGGGAACTTCAGAAATTGTTATTTGGAATATCTCTTGAGTTATCATCGACAGATAGATAGAAATTGAAGTTCGAAAGCAAATTTTCTATCATGTTGGTCTGCAACGAGTTAATTTCGTGTTTTCTTGTTTTGGTGTTTATTTGTGTAACAGAAGGTAAAAACTTAACAATTTTAAAACATTTTCAATTAATTTTTGTTGTTACAAAGTTCATATTGAGAGGTCTAATTTCCTTCAAGTAGAATGGCACCACACTTCAAACTCAAAGACAATACTCAATAGTCAATACGGAGACCAGGGCAGAGACAGTAGTCACAATACCATTCATGATTCAACCAAATCCCACGGCCACTGAATCATATTTCAATCACAGCATACGAAGGGCCTTATCTGTGTACATCTACATCTATATACGGTTGATCTGCAGTGGTCTTCTTTCAATTTAGGAACCGGGTTCACACGTGAATGTATAAGGTTCCGCGAAAACTTTGTGCAGTGTCGGGCAACACAGCAGCCTTCTTCTGACTATTTACAGGTAAAACTATATACAGGTGGTCGCTGGTCTAGTTGCTGTCAGGACGTGCCTTGAGGGCGCTCCTGAATCCCTCTACTGTGTTGGCCGTAGTTGTATTTGCTGGCAGTTGGTTCCAGTCCCTGGTGGTCTTGGGGAAGAACGAATTACCGAAGGCCTCACTGCTCGTTCTTTCTTGATAAAGGTGATCTTTGCCTCTAGTCCTGCTGTCGTTGGATTGGATATATTGGTGGCTGTCTATATCAATTAATCCATTTTTGATTTTATACAACATGCATAGTCTATTAGTCTTTCTCTTTTCTTCTAATTTTTCCCACTTCAAGGATTCTACCATTTTAGTAACACAGCAAGGTGTTCGGTCTGTGTAATTGTTGAAAATGAATCCTGCTGCTCTTTTTTGTACTTTTTCAAGTTGCCAAGGTAATTCCATAATGCAGATACTGCTGTGCAAACGTCAACCTTTCAAAATCTTATCAAACAATGAGGTATTTAATTACAGGTGAACTCTATTCAGTGACTATATATTTATATATATATATATATATATGAATTACCTTAATAGATGTTTGTGTGAAACAAATTTAGCCAAAATTACTATTTTTTACTTATATAAAAAATTTCCAATTATGACTCAAAAGACACAAATTAATTTATAAATTTTATTATTTGCCAGAAAGAAATGTTCATATATGAATATGTAAATAATAATACAATTCAATAAACTAGCTAAACATGGAACATAGAAAACATTTTGCAGGCCATAAAATTTAAAGCCGCCAAAAAAGCCCGCAAAAAAAAAGGGGGATGGTAGGTAAATTGATTAATAGGCAAATCTAAAAATAATATATCTCTAATAAACAAAAACAAAGCTAAATCATATTAGTAAGATAAGCAACTGAATATAAATTAACAGAACCATGCGATATTACACTTGCATGAAATTCTGAAAACAGAAGCACTGAATAAATATTCTTCAGTGAACTTCTGTACTGGATCCGAAAATTAAGATTCTTTCCTGACAATCCCCTACTTTGATTACAGCCCAAAGCATAAGATACTGCTTTGAAAGCCACACATTCCAAGCATAGGATATTGCTTTACACACTGAACAGACCCAAAGCATAGGATACTGCATTGAAAGCCTGAAGCGAAAATAATACTTTCATTAAAACATACTAAATATATACAGGGATTAAGATTAGCGGTCGCCCAGTCGCAAATGCGAGTAACATTTGTGTTGGACGACATATAATACGTATAATCGTCGCCCAGTTGGCGATTGTACAATTTAATTGAGTCAGGTGCAAATAGAAGTTCCGCTGGTCGTAAATCAACATCTTGGAATTCCCCTTTTTGTCAAAATAGGTTTATCGTATGATTCTCTGTATTTTGTGTGAATATTAAATGAATAAAACCGAGATCTCCCGAGTAAGTCTGATAGAACAACCAAATTTTGGCTGCTCCGTTATGTTGCGCTCCAAGATGTTTTGGGTAAAATAGAAGGAACAGCCGCTGTTCTCATTATTGATGTTTAATATACTTTCGTGTTATTTTCACAGTAGTTGTTTATGAAAAAGTTCTTGACAGAAATTTTAATAAAATATTTCTTTTATTAACATCGTTTCCGTTTTCATTGATATTTTTGTTATTATTGCTTTTTTCTTTGTTTTAATTGCCAAATCCGTAATATTAGTCTAGTCAATTCCCATTCTCTATCCAGAGTTGTTGTTCCTGCAATGCGATGTTGTGTAGCGTAGCAGGAACGACAACTCTGGATAGAGAATGGTCAATTCCGTAACGTAACGGTATCGATCGTTTAACACATTTCGTCAATTTCCTGTCACAAAAAAAGAATGTGGCGATTCATAAAGAGCACAAGGCCTGGTGATGTCTATTTCAACATCCTTTGCATTTTTTTGTCTGAAATTTTCCCTTCAGCAAATAGCAATACATATATATTACCAGATAAAAATAGCTTGCAATCGACCTGGTGTTATTGTAGTGTCTAAGCATTATTCATTTAAGCAAAAAAATAATGTTACTCATCTACATTAACCATGTGATGTTTACATGACATATTCGATAAAATCAAAACCAAATTTTAGGAATTGGAGTGCGAGTGGACAGGTCAGATTGAGGAATACACAGTTCAATAAAATCACTTTCAGTTCACTCAGATTGCAGGATTTAGGGTCTAATTTTTCAAAATTTTCTGGGGGGATTCCCACAAACCCCCTTAGCATGTTCAAATCACTTCGCGATCATCAACCGGTGATGGTGATTTTTTCATAAAAAGTTGAGCTATTAACTTTTTGTCTGGGCTTCTACTTTGTTTCCCTGGTAACCCAGTTGGCTACTAGTCTGTCAAAGTTAATCTTAATCCCTGGTATAATATATAAACAATATATACACATATATATTACCAATGAGATATTACATGGATGAGAGCCAATTTGAACTGGAATAGACCTGGTTCATTAAGATGTAACCCACCATCTCTAATTGCAAATAAATCTCTTTTAATGATACCATTAGAATAGAAAAATCTTTTGTAGGATCTAATGAATAAAACCTTTTCATCTTTACAAATCTTTGACAGAATACCCTTGAATGGATTAAGCAATTCCTGACCAACAGAACTCAGTCCGTAATACTTGAGAACCACAAATCAGATGCATTTGACGTTGTCTCCGGCGTTCCTCAAGGTACCGTGATGGGTCCGCTATTGTTCATGGCATACATAAATGACTTGCCTGAAGCAACATCCTCAAGTGCCAACCTTTTTGCAGAAAGATCCAACATGCAGTAGACCTACAAAACGACCTATCATCACTAGAAGAATGGGAGAGAAAATGGCAAATGTGTTTCCATCCTGAAAAATGCACTGTAATCAGAGTTCCTGGCAAACGTCAGTTCCACCAGACATCATACACATTGCATGGACACACTCTTGATGTAGTTGATAGTGGGAAATACTTTGGAGTCACTATTAACAAAGACCTAACCTGGACGAAACACATCAACCAGACAATAGGGAAACCCTTGACTTCCTCAGGAGAAATCTGGGAAGATGTACTACCAAAACCAAAGCAACAGCCTACACCACTCTAGTGCGACCTGTTTTGGAGTATGCTTCCCCAGTATGGGACCCACACCAGATTACCACCACAAGAGACATAGAGCAAGTACAAAGGCAGGCAGCTCGCTTTGCCTATAACTGTTACCAGGACAACTCCCCAGGCTGTAACAAACCTGCTAAACAATGGGAATCCCTCCCGCAAAGACGATGGAAACAAACCCTTGTAAGGGAACGACCATTTAACTTGAAAGGGGGGGGGGGTTATGGTTTTTTTCTAAACAAATATTCTGATTCCCAATGTTGCTGAAAAAAATATTCTGATTTTGGTGGAGGAAAAAAAAAATAATGTGATTCAGAGTTTTTGTCATATAACCTAATGTTGAATTCTGGAAAAAAAATTGTGCGACAAAAAAAAAAAATATTCTAACTCTTGTGTTGTCCGAAAATTTTTTTTTAAACGAAACAAAAAACCATACCCCCCCCCCCCCCTGCAAGTTAAATGGTCGGTCCCTAATGTGCTACAAGATCCACCATCAGCTGATTGCCATTGAACCAGCCAACTATTACACAGCAAGGGACTCCAGAACAACCTACATTTCTATATACCACCACCACCGATTACACAATGCATAATTTACAATTTTAAACTTAGGTTTTGAATTCAAGGGAGCTAAATTGTTTCCGATGTTAAATTTGGCAGCAAATGAATACATAACAGGATGGATCAGCGGGAAAGACAGTAAATGGACCATCGAAGAAAAAACATCTGATACAGAAGCATAAAAGTCAAAAAGTAGTCAAATTAATACACAGATGTTCAGAAACATTGCTGGTTATAAAATAACACCCAATGACAGCTCCCAAATCTGTGACATTATCAGAACAGTCAACCTTCCAAAAATCGCTCTGCATTTATTGTTCGTTTCAATTTATGGTATATTCAGCATATATAGATAAACTGTTTTACAGACAATCAAGTCACAAACACAATTATTTATTAAGTGAAAGGGATTTCTTTGCAAATTAAAATGCCTAGAGGAAATGAACAGATGGCAGGTATGGGTTGTCAACAATAAATACTAGTCAGATCGTACACTACACAGTCCTCGTATACATAATGTGTGCCCCCTTTTACATAAAATCCTGCATTTGGATCTGATTTTACTGCTACTCAAACTGTGGTAATCATGGTTTGTTTTATAAATACATTGTACTAATGTTACCTGTGGTTTGTTTTACAGGTAGATTTATAAATACTAATGTTACATGTGGTTTGTTTTACAGGTAGATTTATAAATACTAATGTTACCTGTGGTTTGTTCTACAGGTAGATTTATAAATACTAATGTTACATGTGGTTTGTTTTACAGGTAGATTTATAAATACTAATGTTACCTGTGGTTTGTTTTACAGGTAGATTTATAAATACTAATGTTACCTGTGGTTTGTTTTACAGGTAGATTTATAAATACTAATGTTACCTGTGGTTTGTTCTACAGGTAGATTTATAAATACTAATGTTACATGTGGTTTGTTTTACAGGTAGATTTGATTACTACTATGTTACCTGTGGGTCTTCTCTAAAATTATTCAATCCGTACCACAATGTCAGACTTCATTCACATGATGTCAAATATGGGTCAGGTAGTGGCCAACAGGTAAGTCTTTCGTTCTTTAATTACAAACAGAGAAGTACTGCATCGATGGCATAATAGTTAGCATGCTCCCCTCGAGTGCGGTAGATCGTGGGTTCAAGCCTGGTTGGCCGCGGGTCAAACCAGTCTCCAAAATTGATATTTGTTGCTTCTCCGCTAAGCACGCGCAGCAATAAGGAGAAAGCGCAAAGACTGGTTGACTCGGGCTGAGTCGGCATCAGAATAATGTGTTTGGGTGGAGCGACATGTCTCACTGCGTACTGTTGTTTCAGTGAGCTAGCACGATAAAAATCCAACTCAGCATGTTGGTCTAGAACAAAGTGGACCTTGTCATCATTTCATTGAAAATTAACTTGTTCTCACCATGATATAGCTGAAAAATTGCTGAATTGGCATTAAACAACAATCACTTATTCACTCGCTTACAAACAGAGAATTTATAATTTCTTTCCATAATTTACTTTGCATGTTATCATATGAGGAACCCCAAAATAATACATTATAATGCAAATGATGGACCCTTCATCACAAGCAAATTTATACTGTAAATTTTATATTTTTCTTAATATATTTTATACACAATCTTTAGAAAGTTCTGTCTTCCTTGAGGCCTATGCCATAATTCAGAAAAAGGACAACTTGAACCAAAGATTGATTGATTTATGGTGTTTATCACCACTTTCAACAATATTTCAGTTATATCGTGGCAGTCAGTTTTATTGGTGGAGTACACACAGAAAGCCACCAACATGTCACAAGTCACGTAATGTTGTATCGAGTACACCTCGCCATTTTTAGTACAACTGTAACCACTTTCAAGACAACACTGGCCACTTTCAGTCCTCGAAATGAAAATTTTAATTTACTGGTCTGAAGCAAATTATTGAATTTATTTTTATATAGTTCTAAATAAAAACTGAAAAATTTACTGGTCCGAACAAAGTTTTACAGATTTTGGGCAGAGGACCGATGCTCATCGTGGGAACTGCATTTTTTGATATACTGAGAATGACTAGGGAAACTCTTACAACTTTTCAGAAGACAACTCTGTCTAAAATTTGACATTGACAATCAAGTTAGAATTAGATGTTAGATAAATATTTTTTTCTTTGGCGATACCCTAGCAGAATACGGGGCCGTTGTGGTTGTGATCGTATGGTAGTTGGATTTACAACTACCTGTGCAATCGTTGCTTATCACCACTAAAGTTGTGAGTTTGAACCCTGCTGATGGCGAGGTGTACTCAATACAACATTATATGATAAAGTTTGTCAGAGACTTGCGACAGGTATGTGGTTTTCTCAGGATACTCCGGTTTCCTCCACCAATAAAACTGACCGCCATGATATAACTGAAATATTGTTGAAAGTGGCATTAAGCACCATATACCAACCCAAGTCTTAACAGAATACAATAGAATGAAAATATGTATTATTGATATGATTATAAAATATAATTTACAGTCTGTGACGGGAGTAGAATCATCAGATGATCACAACAGTTACTGGCAGGTTAGAGGGAAAACTGGAAACCCTTGTGAAAGGGGGCAAGTATATTGGGTTATATTCTTGGTTTAGTATATATTTATATATAACTACAGTGAGTGCATATATTTTAAAGTCAAATTAAGAAATAATTCATGGAAGCCATATGTATATATTGTTTTTACCACGGGTAGGCCTTTATGTCGCGAAGTTTTACCCTGAGTGTCAGCGAGGGGTAAAAAGCTGACATAAAGGCCTACCCGTGGTAAAAACAATATATACATATGGCTTCCATGAATTATTTCGATTCTAATATGTAAAAATTGGTAAAATATCGTTATAAATTGTCGATGACATCATAAATTACAATGGGTGTAGGTATATATTATTTTTACCACGGGTTTGGACTCAAAGTGTTTAAAGGACGTCATATTGAATCAGCTACAATGTATTTTTCAGCTGTATCATGTCAAGAACAAGTTACATTTAATGCTTTAATAACTTTTATCTAACATTGTGTATGTTTTCCTTTGAAATTAACGAAAGTAGCCTGTATGCTACAAGATGTCTGATACAAGATGTTGTATCACCACACTGGTGATAAAAGAATGGCGTGACATTACACAAGATGTTCTCTGCCGAACTACTTTGTCATGACATCATGTCATTGGAATGTGAGACAAAACACAGTAACATGACATTGGTGAATGAACGGCAAAACTAACGTGACGTCATGCACAAAATTGTAGAAATTTTAATTCAACCTTTGTTATTTGTTTAAAATTTGTTTTTATTGAAATGTTAGATAAACGTATTACATATATAGTGTGTTGGTACAATACTTTATATCAGGTCTTGCCTGTTGCATGAACTAACCGCATTACAACTATTGTGACCCGTAGTGATACTGGTTAACACAACAGGCTCGACCTGATACAAAGTCTTGTACCATGGTACTACCACCACACTGTGTATGTAATTGTATAGTATTAATTATGTAACCTCGATTTTAATTTATGTTCACATTGCCTTTCATATTAATAAAACCTGTATTAATCAACTACTCATTTAATGTAATCCTATTTCAGTTTTCCCTTGGAAGGTCACATAAGACAGATTTGTCTATCAACCCAAATAATCTGACGGAAATGAATTTTAATTTTACTGTGAAATCATTATTTATCGTGGGGTTTTAATTTTCGTGGATTACTTGGTTCCCCTAAACCACGAAAATTAAAATCCAATGAAATACAATTTTCCCATTGATTGTTTCCTGTAGTGTTTGAAACCACGAATTCAAGAATCAAAGGATCGATGCATTTTGTAAAAACCACGAAAATTGGTGCCAATGAATAAAAGTACTTTCGCAGTAAATATAAATACTAATTATAGCCATTAACTGTTTTCAGACAGCCAATCAAATGTGGACAAACTATACGTTTATTACATCTAAATACCAACAGGAATTTACATAGTCATCATTTTCAGTCACCGTTATCAAGAAATTTAGAAGTGACAGCGTTTGGGGAGAATGGTGAAGGAGACGAAGGTAGGTCCACATTAAAAATACAACTCCTGTACAAAATGTGCAAATTCCTATTGATATTTTAAACACATCTAAAACCTAGCATTAAGATATCAAGGGGTCGTCATGGTCGTGAACGTATAGTAGTATGGACGACACCATTCACAAATTTATCACGTTTTTAAATAAGTACAAACCTTAATTGTGAAGTCGTCTTTTAGTGCTGGTCATGGTTTGTTGACTTCAGGTTATTTTAACATTGAACATACCAAAAAACAAATACAGGATGTCGTATTAGAATGATTCATCAATTTATGGAAATCATGTTTTTTTTTTGTTATTCGAACAAAATCTGTAAAAATCGATTCCTAGCGAATAATTACGACTTCACACCATGACATACATTTTATTTACATGTTCTGTAGTATTTTATTAAATTTGATGATTGATTTTTTTTTTTTGCTTGATTTCAGGGGATCATTGGGTCGTCGTATGTTCAGGAAATTTCTGGGACAGACAACAGAAAGTCAGAATTAAAAATGTTGTTACAGAAAAGTAAGTAAAATGTATTATTCCAGTCTGAAATATTTTAAGATTTAATTGTTTCTTATGTTATGGTTACTGTTAAATACAGTTCTTACGTAGATGAAATACGTACTGAGATTTCAAAGTGAAAGGAAAGCCGATATTTCACATTTATATGACGTCACAATACCAATGTCATCACAATCTAAAGTATCATTGGGCGCCCGACAATGAAAAACCAGTTTCTTTTTAAAAGTCTTTTTAAGTGCAAACAGCCGTATAAGATCTATTCAATAAACACTGTAACAACTCGATTATAAAGTATAAATCATATGTATTCAAACGCGTATTCATGAATTACGGCGTTGTTTGTTTGCACACGATTTATTTTCAATATTCTGGAATGTAAGAGTAGTTATATTGTAATTAGCCTTGGTGATGTAATCGTTAGTACGCTCACCTGTAGTACAGATGAACGTGGCCATTTCTTTTGCACTTTTGTAGATTTTATTGAGGTTCAAATTTCATTGTAATATTTGCATAAAGATGTCGGCTTCATTTAGTAATCATGTGGAATGTCTTGGTCACTGATGACTTATTACAGACTTAGGGGACATAATGGTCGTGTTTGTTTGGAGGTTGGCTTTACAAGTTCAAATCCTGCTCATCACGAGGGGTACTCGATATAACAGTATGTGATAAAGTTTGTCAGTGACTTGCGACAGATTGGTGGTTTTCTCCTGGTACTTCGGTTTCCTCCACCAATAAAACTGACTGCCATGATGATATAACTGAAATATTGTTGAAAGTGGCGTTAAGCTTCATAACCCTAACCGTTATTATAGACCTTCCACATCCGTGGTCATTTGTGACACTGACAAACCATATTTTTAACCAGGTCACTATGGCGACTGTAAAACAAATTCCCGATATATGGCAATTCTTCTCTATGAACCTCTTCTGTGATGTAATGGTTAGCGTGCTCCTCTTGAGTGTGGTTGATCGTGGGTTCGAGCTGTGGTTGGGACAAATTGGTATTTGCTGCTTCTCTGCTAAACACGCATCATTAAAGAGTAAGAGAAAAAACTGGTTGGCTCAGAATCAGGATCATGTGTACGAGTGGGGGCAACATGTCTACCCGCGGACTGTTGCTTCAGTATAACAATTATACTAAGCGTGTCGATCTAGTACAAAGCAGACTTTATCATTATCATCTCACTGAAATGTAACTTGTTCTCGCCATAATATACCTGAAAAATTGCTCATTTGGCATTAAACGACAAACACTAGCTCACTCAACTGCATTCGGAATAGACAGGTGTTTGGTTTATAGAGATTAATTACGAAAGATTTCCTACATTATAGTTTGGTTTATACAGGTTTCCCTGTACATATTTTTGTGTGCTTTTTACATCAAATGATGGCCATTGTCAATCGTTGTAATCTTCTCTGAATCCATGGATTCAAATTAACGACCTCGCAATCCAATCATAGCCAGTGGCCTCCTAGTTTACTTGGAAGCATTACAATAACCAGTGCCGGATTTAGGACAAATGAGGCCTTGTGCTAGTTAAGTTATGAGACCCCTTACTTGAGTCCTGAGAGAGGTAGACCCAGTAGGTCTACACAGTTAGTCAGGCATACATGCTCAGGAAATCGGTCTGGAATCGCTCCGAAACAGAACGCCTTCAAATTTAAAATTGCACCACATAAGCAAAAATCCATCGTAAACAAATTTGGCAGGAAGATGGGTTCCCCTGGCCAACGGGGACCTGTGCTTATGCACACTTAATCGCAATTGTAAATCCGGCACTGACAACACTTTTTTTTATATTTCAGTTATTTACACATAACAGGAGACACATACGGGCGACCCATTCACGGACAAAAAGAAGTGTGTGCATATCCATCACCAAATGAACTAAATTATTGGCAGGCTGCCGAAGGAATTTTCATAAAGCCGTCAGACCTGCCAGCACAAAACGCAGGACCTAAAGCACCTCACGATGAATTTTGATGATACTCTTAGATCTTTAAACAATTGTATTTAAATTATATTGTCAAATTCTTGATGTAGCGATTGCAGACACATAATAATACAGTTTCTATACTTACAAAACACTGTTGGCACAGGGATAGAATTATGGATTTGCTCCATATACTGTCCCATATATGCAGTACTTTAACATAATTATATTTATAAGAAAATTAAAATTTTATATTTAAATTAAAAAACAAAATTCACTGACACGTTTATCCAGAATTGCTGATCTTTACCTCTCCAGCAAACAGAAAATACTGTGGTATGGGCACACAGTATTAAGCCGATTTCTTGTACAACATTCAATTAATACTCATGATTTCAATTTAAGGGAAAACATAGTTATCTCCCTTTGACAGGTTATTGTCTGAAGATTATTTCCCCTACCTAAATTTATTAAGGGAGATAACCTAGTGGATAATATTCATTTTTTTTATGTTATGATAAGCAACATGTACAATCTTTTATCAGGAAAAAAGTGTTTTTAAATAATTATTCTTGAAATTTAACATTTAGAAACCTTATGTCTTTGATTCCAAATTGAAAGGGACCAAGTTACGTATTTCTGCACAAAAATTGTAGTGTTAGAATATCTTTCGAATAAGATTATTCCCAGATGAATATATGGCAATTTATTTACATCACCAAAACCATGATAAACATACGATTGTTTATATTGTTTACTCAAAATGAACTTCTCCTCACATCTCACATCTCAGGCCTTCATTGTGATGTTGCTTGTAGAAATCCATTCTCAGTGAACAAATCAATGATGGTATATTTAGGCCAAAAAAAAAAATATGTGTGTTTACGGTCACCCGACCTACCCTAATTTTTGCTAGCAACCCTATGCATTTTTACACAGAATTCGGATAACCATTTTTGTTGTTTAACCAGCAGCAATGTTTTATTTATTCAACTGCTAGCTTTTTGTCGAAATTGAGAGCAAAGAAGGTAGAAAAACTGCATAATTCGTCATTTTACCGGAATTTTCGAAAATTAAATACCGAAATCGAATTCCGGAACCGGGAACGACTATTTCCGGTTTTGTCGATAATAAAAAAAAAAAAAAAAAAATTAATCCCGACCGACCGACCCTAGATTTTTTTGACATGTGACAGTGAATACACATATATTTTTTTTTGGCCTTACCTTGAAATAGAATTAACCAGCTAAAAGAATTTTTTTTCCAGTTTTTATCTCACTTGCAACGTAATCTGTAGGAGAATAATAACATGTATTTCTGGTGACAACATTATTATTTGTTGATTGTGCGTTATGGTCATAAAACTTCAAAAACATGAGCTTTGTACTCATACTTGGTAAGGGCCAATCAGAATCCTGTATTTAATAAGTTAGTGATCTGATTGGATGATTTCGGAGTGCATGTACTAGTATGAAAGTAGTACGTTTTTTTGGGCTGTCAGGCTTGAAACAAGTATAATTCATGTGATGATATGAATGTGATTTTGATAATGAGGATGACATTGTTTATTTATTCATTTAAAGCTGTAATAAGAATGTAAATATCTAATTTAGTGATCATGACACATTTTTTGAATAATCATTGGGTATGCTCACACTTTAGAAGCTAACAAACAAAAGAACCTAAACTGGAGTCAGAAAGGGCTAAGGTTACTTTGGCCGAGGAGGAGGAGGAGGAGGAACCTTAGTTTTTAATAAAAATTACATTAATCATGAACAGTAAACATAATAAAATAAATGAAATATAAAGGATGTTTTAATTTTGCAATCTTTAGTCATAAATGTATACATTGTACAACAATATTATTAAGCAATTTATTATTGATAAGTTATAACAAATTTGTTTACTGTTGGCATTCTAAAAATAAGAATTTATATCTAATACAAGATGGATTCAAAGGTCAAAGAAAAACAGTCATACTTTGTTGTGTCAAGGTGAAGGTCGATATTTCTGAGAATTGAAAGTATATATGAATGATATGCATTTGTAAAATTAGATCATTTTGGCATCTAGATATCCAATAAAATGACTTGCTTTTTCTTTCTTTTTTTGGGAAATTAAGAGTCAGCTGTACTAGTGGGGCTTAGTGGGAATTATTTTGTCTATATACATCCATTAGTTCCTTATTTTTTCTTTAGAAAGTTTTCTAATGTTTTAAGATTTATTTACAAATACTCATGCAAGACCTTTTAAAAAACCCAAGTATCCCATGCAATCAGTGCCTATCACCACTAATGTTGCGAGTTCGAACCCCGTTCATGGCGAGGTGTACTCGATACAACATTATGTGATAAAAGTTTGTCAGTGACTTGCGACAGGTAGGTGGTTTTTACCATGTACCCCGGTATCCTCCACCAATAAAACTGACCACCACGATATAGCTGAAATATTGTTGAAAGTGACGTTAAACACCATAAACCTTAAAAAAAATACAGGTTTTAATTCTGACTATAGATAAATTTTACAAGCATTACTTCAGCATGTAATAAAACATGATATCATACATGTACATCATTTATACATGTAGTTTTTACCTACAGATTTCAGGATTAAAGATTATGGTATTTTTTAAAAACTACTTGCAACAATATTTCAATTATACATTGTATTTGTTTTATTGATAGAAGATTCCAGACATACCACAAGTTACAGACAAACTTGATCACATATAGTTTTTAACAAGGTCACTTAACCACTTAACACACAAACTTAAATGGTGATAGACACTGATTTCATAAGTAGACAAAAATCCAACTTCATAAGATTATTGCTGAGTTGTTCCCCTTTATGTTTCACTATTTTTTTTTTTTAGCTCACCTGACCCAAAGGGTCAGGTGAGCTATTGTCACCACTGAGCGTCCGTCGTCCGTCCGTCCGTTAACTTTTCACATTTTAATCAACTCCTCTGAAGCCACAGGGCCAATTTGAACCAAATTTTGGTGGAATGGTCCTTGGATGGCCCCCTTCCAAAATTGTGTACGGTGATCCCGACTTCCAACCAAGATGGCCGCCAAGCTAAAAATAGAAAAAAGGGGGGATGAAATTTTGATTGTTCATTGCTGCTTTAGTATAAGTCAAAATGAGCTCAAATTTTAACTGCAGCTACATGGCAAGGAGTAGTTTACATATATTCCGGGTTTTTCTGTGAAATTTTTCTTTCAGCCGATATATACCGATTATGCAAATTAGGCATATTTTGATAAAAGATCACATTTAAATCTTCTCCTCTGAAACCGCTGAACCAAATTAAACCAAACCTGGCAGGGATGGTCCCTGGGTGGGTCCCTTTCAAAATTGTGTCCGACAGCCCCGCCCTCCATTCAAGATGGCTGCTGTTACTAAAAATAGAAATTTCTTCAATTGTCCATTGCTGCTTTATTATAAATCAAAATGAGCTCAAATTTTAACTGCAGCTACATGACAATGAGTAGATTAACATATATTCTGGGTTTTTCTGTGAATTTTTTCTTTCAACCGATTTATACTGATTATACAAATTAGACATATTTTGATAAAAGATCACATTTAAATCTTCTCCTCTGAACCAAATTAAAGCAAATTTGGCTGGGATGGTCCTTGGGTGGTCCCCTTTCAATATTGTGTCCGACAGCCCCGCCCTCCATTCAAAATGGCTGCTGTTACTAAAAATAGAAATTTCTTTAGTTGTCAATTTCCACTTTATTACAAATCAAAATGAACTCAAATTTTAACTGCAGCTATATGGCAATGAGTAGTTTAACATATATTCTGTTTTTTTCTGTGAGATTTTTTCAGCCAGTTTATTCCGTTTAGGAATATTATGAGATAAAAATCACATCAAAATCTTTTGCTCAGAAATTTGAGTTGAAATGATCTTTGGGTGGCCCACTTTCAAAATTATGTGTAACACCCCCATTTTCTATCAACTTTAGATGTCAAATTGAAAACCAGGTGAGCGATTACAGGCTCCTGGGAGCCTCTAGTTTCATTTAACCATTGCACCTTCATCCATTTTAGTGTTTAAATGTATAATACATGAAGGTTTTATTTGTAAAAGATTTAACAACTTTACTGTTTATTAATATGTTTAAATGTATAATACATGAAGGTTTTATTTGTAAAAGATTTAATAACTTTACTGTTTATTAATATGTTTTATTATTTTGTGCTTCAGTTAAGAATAAAGTTATTTTATATAAATTTGTACTATTATTATATCAGCAGTGAGAATGTTGTCATTAACAACAAGTTGTTTGTTTGTAGCTGTATTGCCGTTAGCGATACCAGTTATCAGGAATGTCAGGGTTCCCATTAACTGGTTTAACTCTGCCACATTTTTGTAGCTGTTCTAACCAGGATCTGAACTTCCATAAGCATACAGTGTATGCCATGGTCTTTTTAGTGTATAATTTTTTGAGGTGAGAGGTGTTCTTTTGTTTTGTTGATATTGGTAGAATTGTTGACCATCACTGTTTAAACTTTATTTCATAAGTGGTTAGATCTGTTTATCAGTAACCACAATGACATTGTTTATCAGTAACCATGCTGACACATTGTTTATCAGTAACCATGCTGACACATTGTTTATCAGTAACCACAATGACCTTGTTTATCAGTAACCATGCTGACACATTGTTTATCAGTAACCATGCTGACACATTGTTTATCGGTAACCATGCTGACACATTGTTTATCAGTAACCACAATGACCTTGTTTATCAGTAACCATGCTGACACATTGTTTATCAGTAACCACAATGACATTGTTTATCAGTAACCATGCTGACACATTGTTTATCAGTAACCATGCTGACACATTGTTTATCAGTAACCATGCTGACACATTGTTTATCAGTAACCATGCTGACACATTGTTTATCAGTAACCACAATGACATTGTTTATCAGTAACCATGCTGACACATTGTTTATCAGTAACCACAATGACATTGTTTATCATTAACTACTAGTGGTGATCCGATGATCGATTATAACCAATAATCAGTTGTTTGGTGTCATAAACCAAGCATTCGAGCCCAAAAATTTATTTCCGATTAATCGAACAATTCTACTTACACTTTCACTTTGATTTTCTGGAAATCTCGTGACGTAATTAAGCATTTTCCAACAGTTTCATATTTCATCAAATTGTGGTTGAATAGTCGTTTTTTTATATTTGCAAATGAAATTATATTTCTAACGTCCATTGAAAGTATAATAAGTCCAGTGAAAACTAAAAAAAATTGTCAAATTTGTAGATTTATGATTGAAAAGCAAATACACATGCATGGCTCTGACATGGTGCTCCACGGACTTATACTGACTTAACAATACTGCAGTGGTGGGGAAAAATGCAGTCTTCTATCCAAGATTAAGCATTTTAGCCAAAAAAATATCTTGCCATTCCAGCATCGTATGTACCCTCAGAACGAGTATTTAGTCTTGTGGGTCATTTAGTGAACGAAAAGAGGGCTCACCTCAGTCCTCAAATATTGGCAATATCATTTCAAGAATAAAAACATGGAATAATACTGGTAATAATACTGATTACCGTACACTTTAAGAGTGTGGATGACAATGTTATGTTTTCAATGGACTGTTCAATCATATTTATTTCTGTTTGATGTTGTTTGTCATTTGTTGAATTTTTCCCAGAATTTATTAAAGTTTGTTCACTGTCTATGGATTTATAATCTGATGTGATCAAAGCAGTCAGTTACCACTAATTATCTAAGGTACTGTACCACTGATCAATCTAGTAAAGAAACATAATCCAGGTCTCAATAATATAAAAACAAAACAATACATTAATACATTCAGACAATAGTTTAACATGTTTAATTTGTTCAAAACAACCTTAAAATAAAGTACAAACATGACAAAAAAACATACACAACATTATATATAAGAGGTATAATGTAAAATTTGCATAAAGTAGGTCGTTTTCAACAAAACATCCTTTTTCCGATTATAACCGATAATTAGTTATTCATGTGAAATCTATGATCGATTATGAAATTCCTTCCGATTCCCATCACTATTAACTACATTGTTTATCAGTAACCACACTGACACATTGTTTATCAGTAACCACGTTGACATAGTTTATCAGTAATCACACTGATGTATTGTTTATCAGTAACCACATTGTCATAGTTTATCAGTAACCACACTGACACATTGTTTATCAGTAACTACACTGACACATTTTTTAATAACCAGTTTATCAGTAACCACATTGACATAGTCTCAGTAACCACACTGATACATTGTTTATCAGTAACCACACTGACACATTGTTTATCAGTAATCAGACTCATTGTTACCAGTAACCACATTGACATAGTTTATCAGTAATCACACTGACACATTGTTGAACAATAATCACATTAAATCATTGTTTATCAGTTACCACACTGACATTGTTTATCAGTAACCACATTGAAATGGTTTATCAGTAAAATCACAATGACATTGTTTATCGGTAACTACACTGCCACATGTTTATCAGTAACCACATCATGCATGGTTTATCAGTAACCACACTGACACATTGTTTATCAGTAACCACATTGACATGGTTTATCATAAACCACAATGACATTGTTTATCAGTAACAACACTGCCACATGTTTATCAGTAACCCAGGGTGTCAAGCCACTTCTGACAAAAATATATAGGAATGTAGGATTTTTTTGCATGAAAATATAGGATAAATTTAAGGTATAATTTACCAAAAATACATGGCCTCCACCTCCCATGTAGCAATGCCTCACCTCCTTTTTACTGACAAATGAAGAAAAAATAGTAGAAAAAAATGCTGGATTTCTAATAATGGTATTTATTAGTAAAGATCGCAAACTAATTTTACAATCATAGTGAAAAAAAAATATCAACATTTGGGTTAGGGTTATGGTGTTTAACCACCGACCTGTCGCAAGTCACTGACAAACTTTATCACATATAATGTTGTATCGAGCACACGTCGTCATCGGCAGGGTTCAAACTCACAACTTTAGTGGTGATATGCACTGATTGCACAGGTAGTTGTAAATCCAACTACCATACGATCATGACCATGATGGCCCTTAAATCAACATTTGTCTTTTTTCAAAGGATTGAACATTACAAGAACATGACAACTCCTTCAACACTTTAAAGGACAAATTTTGATGTCTTCTAAATTATATATAATATTTTTGTGAAAAAAAATGGTACCTATTCAACTTTACAAAGTTTGTTGGAACAAATGCTCTGTAACAAGACGTAGGGTTTACATTTTTTCAATGACTCTTTCAAAAGATACATGTAGTAATAAACTGGGCTTGTCCAAAAGCATTGAGAGTTCACTTGGTATTTTTTTTTTAATGTCATAGACCATTAAACATTGTATTCATAATTGTATTATCCTAAATCAAGGAACCAGTGCTGAGTAGCAGACAACTATAAAAATGGAAATGTACCACAAAAGACTACAATACTGAGAGAAATACACAATCATGTGAATTTAAACCCTAAGAAAATTCAACTATAGAAGTATCAGCATTAATATCTTGTACATGTATAGCCTTTGTTTGTCATGTTTATATGAAATTTCCATTCAAAATAAAATATTCAATTTTTTCTCTCTCGTAGTTTTGGAAAAATAGAGGATTTTGGGATGAAATATAGGAAATATAGCAAAACCTTGAAAATATAGGATCACTTGACACCCTGGAATCACACTGACACATTGGTTATCAGTAACCACATTGACATGGTTTATCAGTAGCAGTAACCACTGACACATTGTTTATCAGTAACCACATTAACATGGTTTATCAGTAGCAGTAACTGACACATTGTTTATCAGTAACCACATTGACATGGTTTATCAGTAGCAGTAACCACTGACACATTGTTTATCAGTAACTACATTGACATGGTTTATCAGTAACCACAATGACATTGTTTATCAGTAACTACACTGCCACATGTGTATCAGTAACCCAGGGTGTCAAGACACATTATTGAACAATAATCACATTGACAGTTTATCAGTAATCACAATGACATTGTTTATCAGTAACCACTGACTCATTGTTATCAGTAATCACACTGGCACATTGTTTATCAGTAACCACAATGACATTGTCTTATCAGTAACTACACTGCCACATGTGTATCAGTAACCACATTATACACTGGTTATCAGTAACCACATTGACATGGTTTATCAGTAACCACAATGACATTGTTTAGCAGTAACTACATTGCCACATGTTTATCAGTAACTACATTATGCACTGTTTATCAATAACCAGTCACATTGTTCATCAGTAACAACATTGACATGATTTATCAGTAACCACAATGAGTTTATCAGTAACTACACTGCCACATGTTTATCAGTAACCACATTATGCAGTTTATCAGTAACCACACTGACACATCGTTTATCGGTAACCACATTGACGGTTTATCAGTAGCCACACCGACATTGTTATCAGTAACCACATTGAGTTTATCAATAACCACACTGACACATTGCTATCAGTAACCACATTGACAGAGTTTATCAGTAACCACAGACACATTGCTATCAATAACCACACTGACATTGTTGAACAATAATCACATTGCATCATTGTTTATCAGTTACCACAATGACACATTGTTTATCAGTAATCACATTGACATATTTTATATCAGTAACTACATTGACATAGCTTATCAGTAACCACATTGACATATTTTATATCAGTAACCACATTGTAAACCAGTAACAATTTCGACACATAGTTTATCAGTAACTACATCTCATTGTCTATCAGTTACTACACTGCCACATGTGTATCAGTAACCACATTGACATGGTTTATCAGTAACTACACTACCATATGGTGAGTGAGTGAATGTTGTACAATGTAAAGTAAGAAATATTTCTGTTATATCGTAGCAAGAAAAAAATACTTTTGATGGGATGGTGATGATTTTTTGTAACAGATGGAGTTGGATTTTTTAGTGCTAGCTCACTGAAATGACAGTCTACGGGTTGACATGTAGCACTACACAGACATATTATACTGAATCTGAGCCAACAAGTATTGTTCTTAAAGTCAAACTTGCTTTAGTGACCACCTCTATTAAGCAATAACTTGTATTATGTGACCCTAATTTTAATTTCCATGAAGAGTACATTTCATACTAATCAAACCTGTATTTAGCAATCATCTGTCTTTTGTGACCCTATTTTCAATGTTCCCTTGTCACACTAGAGGTTCAGTGGGCTGAGCCTGTGTCACTGACCTTTCATTCTGCTTTGAGAAAACTTAATACAGAACATCCCATAGGTGCTTCCCACCAAGCTTTGGTCATTTGGCTAAGCAGTTACAGAGAGAATATTTAGAAATCGACCAATCAGAAACAAGAATGGCCTGTGACAGCCAAGTTTATTAACGGATTGGAACTAAATGAACAATCTTTATAGATGACCTTCCAAGAATGCTTCCTACCAAGTTTCGATTCATTTGGCAAAGCGGTTTAAGAAAAGAAGATTTTTTAAAAATCAACCAATCAGAAACAAGAATTGCCTTTGGTGGCCATGTTTGTTAACAGATCGAAAATAAATGAGCAATCCTTATAAAGGACCTTCCAAGGATGTTTCCTACCAAATATCGATTCATTTGGCCTAGTGGTTAGAGAGAAGATTTTTTTAGAAATCAACCAATCAGAAAAAAGAATTGTCTGTGGTGGCCATGTTTGATAACGGATCGGGACGAAATGAGCAATCTTTATAGAGAACCTGCCATAAATGCTTCCTACCAAGTTACGGTTCATTTGACCAAGTGGTTTCAGAGGAGAAGATTTTTAAAAAATCGGCCAATCAGAAACAAGAATTGCCTATGACAGCCATGCTTGTTAATGGATCAGGACAAAATGAGCAATCTTTAGAGAGGACCTTCCATAGACACTTCCTATCAAGTTTCATTTCATTTGGCTAAGGGGCTTCAGAGAAGAAGATTAAAATGTGAAAAGTTAACGGACGACAAGTGATGGCAAAAGCTCACATTGCCTTTGGCAAGGTGAGCTAACAACACAAGATTAATTGAACTCTTCTTTAATGCAGCATGTTTGGTGAAAAGCAATAAAACCAATTCAATAGTCTTAGTTTTACCCGATCGATGATGAAGCCCACCATTTACCACACTCTGCATGTTAACTATTATCACATGGAATAGTTGGGTTTTTTAAACAGCTATATAAAAATCAACAATGTATGAATGTATGAAATTTAATTCATGATCAACAAAATTTGTTTACATGGTAACTATAGAAACAACAAAATAACAACATGAAAACATTGTATAAACAAATCAGTTCCATCAATGGAACCAAAATATATAAATAGATTTCCATAAAGTTCCCACTAAAATGGGGACATATATATATATATATATATGTAGCAAGACAACTTTTATATACCAATGATTAAATAGATTGACAATTGGCCAAAAAAAATTGTAATGCCATTTTCTCCCTGATAAAAAAAAATGTCATTTCTGTTTCACAAATTTATCTATTTTTCTTGTCTTATAGATGGACTGTCATGGCCGTGATCAAATGATAGTTAAATTTTCATCTAACTATACAACCGGTGCCTAACACCAATAAAGTTTGAAGCTTAGTTCGCTCCCGTGGTGTGGTGTACTCGTTACAAATTTATGTGATATACTTTGTCAAGTGACTTGAGGCAGGTCCGTGGTCTTCTTTGGTTTCCTCCACCAATAAAAATGACCGCAACGATATAAATAAAATATTGTTGAAAGTGGCATTAAAGACCAATAGCCCTAATCCTATATATATATATATATATACTATTAATGATTTGATTGGAGTTCTCTACATGATATTGCGTTGACTATAAAACACCATGTAAAAATGCCTAGACAATACTTACTCCATGGTCCACTGGGTGGCACAAACCTTAATTAAATTTAAGTCTCAATCAAACTTTAAGTGTAAATTAATGTTAGGTACATTTCAAGTAATTTTAAGTCAATTAAGTTTTTATTGACTGTGCAACCCAGTCCAGTTCTTTTTAATTAAACACGAAAAATATGATGTGCATTATATATCAATGCACATTACCTACAACAAATTACGGTAAAAAATATATGCTTCTACAATTTTTGGCAGTTAAAATGGAAAAGTTTATTTCTGAGATTTTACTAACATGCTCGATCGTTATTGGTAATATTATATGCAGTGGAACCGGTCTAATCCGACATACCAAGGGACCAGGGAAAGGTGCCAGATTTTATTTTAGAAAACAGAAATATTTTGGGAACATGAATTTTTGTCAAATGTCAAAGGATGTCGGAAAACTCAGGTGTCGCATTGCACAAGTTCCACTATACATCACATGACAATTATACATCGTTGCTTGATCAATTATTGCATGATCCACACCGATGAATAATAAAAAAAAATTAAGATGAACTTACAATGTGTAACTTTATGTCAAGGTCACATTTTTTTTTATTATTAATAATGTTGCACGGCCATCATCTAAAGAAAATAATATTATTGAAGGGGAATGTCCATCTTTTTGACAAAAAATATCAATTGTTTATAACAATGGGAGACAACTCTATATAACATTATTTTTTTCTCTCATCAATTTCACAAATAAACCACAATCCCTACTCTTTCAATTTCCTTCATCAAATGTCCACCAATAAGCTAGTTTGTCGATGGTTTGTAAAAATCCCTTTGATATTAAAGTTTGTCAGTGACTTACGACATGTCGGTGGTTTCTCCAGATACTCCGGTTTTCTCCTTCAATAAAACTGACCGTCACAATATAACTGAAATATTGTTAAAAGTGGTGTTAAACACTATAAACCAAACCAAACCTTTGATCCGACCAGGTGATATTGTCAGTATCAAGGTACTGGCTGTGGTACTAAAAATTATTAGATTAGTGTGACGGCAAAGCACATTAATATGTTACTGATAAAAACAATTGTCAGTTTTGAATATATCTACAGACATTATCACTAGTATCACAGCTCGTTCTATTGGACTTTCGGACTCGATGTGATACTAGCGATAATGTCTGTCGAGCTATAAGACTGATATTATTCTATATTTATAAACCAACAAGTGTGATACAAACACATTATCATTGATTTCTATGTGTAATAGTGTGATATATATTAACATCGTCGTATTGTCGCAGGCCTTTCAATAAGGGGCGTATCAGGTACTTTTACCCACCTAAAATGGTCTTTGTTATCTCCTGATTTTAAAGAGTGTTTTATAATATATTCATGGAAATTAGTCCAATCTTAATTTAAAAAAAATACTGCCTGTAAATAGTGAAATACCGGTAGACTTGAAAAATATTGAAAGACCTGTTGTTGCCTAATAAATCCTAAATAAACATACCAGCATTGATTTGATTTTCCTGAAATGACTTCTCATCGAATCTCACTTCTCAGGTTTCGCCTTCGATGCGACATTGCTCAGAGAAATGCATTCTTGAAAAATAAATCAATGATAATATGTATGCATGTATATGTCTTTGATAAATAAATCTCTACAATCTATCATCCCCATGACACTGATTATGACAAATGTTTTGGGTATAATTTACCAACAAGACCTCACCTTAGATAAAAAATATATAAAATGAGGGGCCTTTGTAGACGTGATCGTATGGTAGTTTGATTTACAAATAACTGTGCAATCAAAGCCTATCACCACTAAAGTTGTGAGTTTGAACCCCATTCATGGTGAGGTGCACTCAATCAAACATTATGTGATAAAGGTTGTCATTAAATATCTGAAATGTCTGTTTCCTTCATAAAAACTTCTTCATTCTTTGTAAATTTCATCGATAGGATAGGATAGCCATCGTTGATGTAATGTTAATTTCCTTCATAAAAACATCTTCATTCTTTGTAAATTTCATTGATAGGATAGGATAGCCATCGTTGGTGTAATGTCAATTTCCTTCATAAAAACATCTTCATTCTTTGTAAATTTCATTGATAGGATAGGATAGCCATCGTTGGTGTAATGTCAATTTCCTTCATAAAAACATCTTCATTCTTTGTAAATTTCATTGATAGGATAGGATAGCCATCGTTGATGTAATGTCAATTTCCTTCATAAAAATTTCTTTATTCTTTGTAAATTTCATTGATAGGATAGGATAGCCATCGTTGATGTAATGTTAATTTCCTTCATAAAAACTTCTTCATTCTTTGTAAATTTCATTGATAGGATAGGATAGCCATCGTTGATGTAATGTTAATTTCCTTCATAAAAACATCTTCATTCTTTGTAAATTTCATTGATAGGATAGGATAGCCAGCATTGATGTAATGTTAATTTCCTTCATAAAAACATCTTCATTCTTTGTAAATTTCATTGATAGGATAGGATAGCCATCGTTGGTGTAATGTCAATTTCCTTCATAAAAACATCTTCATTCTTTGTAAATTTCATTGATAGGATAGGATAGCCATCGTTGGTGTAATGTCAATTTCCTTCATAAAAACATCTTCATTCTTTGTAAATTTCATTGATAGGATAGGATAGCCATCGTTGGTGTAATGTCAATTTCCTTCATAAAAACATCTTCATTCTTTGTAAATTTCATTGATAGGATAGGATAGCCATCGTTGGTGTAATGTCAATTTCCTTCATAAAAACATCTTCATTCTTTGTAAATTTCATTGATAGGATAGGATAGCCATCGTTGATGTAATGTCAATTTCCTTCATAAAAATTTCTTTATTCTTTGTAAATTTCATTGATAGGATAGGATAGCCATCGTTGATGTAATGTTAATTTCCTTCATAAAAACTTCTTCATTCTTTGTAAATTTCATTGATAGGATAGGATAGCCATCGTTGATGTAATGTTAATTTCCTTCATAAAAACTTCTTCATTCTTTGTAAATTTCATTGATAGGATAGGATAGCCAGCGTTGATGTAATGTTAATTTTCTTCATAAAAACATCTTCATTCTTTGTAAATTTCATTGATAGGATAGGATAGCCATCGTTGGTGTAATGTCAATTTCCTTCATAAAAACATCTTCATTCTTTGTAAATTTCATTGATAGGATAGGATAACCATCGTTGGTGTAATGTCAATTTCCTTCATAAAAACATCTTCATTCTTTGTAAATTTCATTGATAGGATAGGATAGCCATCGTTGATGTAATGTCAATTTCCTTCATAAAAACATCTTCATTCTTTGTAAATTTCATTGATAGGATAGGATAGCCATAGTTGGTGTAATGTTAATTTCCTTCATAAAAACATCTTCATTCTTTGTAAATTTCATCGATAGGATAGGATAGCCATCGTTGATGTAATGTCAATTTCCTTCATAAAAACATCTTCATTCTTTGTAAATTTCATTGATAGGATAGGATAGCCATCGTTGGTGTAATGTCAATTTCCTTCATAAAAACATCTTCATTCTTTGTAAATTTCATTGATAGGATAGGATAGCCATCGTTGGTGTAATGTCAATTTTCTTCATAAAAACATCTTCATTCTTTGTAAATTTCATCGATAGGATAGGATAGCCATCGTTGATGTAATGTCAATTTCCTTCATAAAAACATCTTCATTCTTTGTAAATTTCATTGATAGGATAGGATAGCCATCATTGGTGTAATGTCAATTTCCTTCATAAAAACTTCTTAATTCTTTGTAAATTTCATTGATAGGATAGGATAGCCATCGTTGATGTAATGTTAATTTCCTTCATAAAAATATCTTCATTCTTTGTAAATTTCATTGATAGGATAGGATAGCCATAGTTGATGTAACGTCAATTTCCTTCATAAAAACGTCTTCATTCTTTGTAAATTTCATCGATAGGATAGGATAGCCATAGTTGATGTAATGTCAATTTCCTTCATAAAAACTTCTTCATTCTTTGTAAATTTCATTGATAGGATAGGATAGCCATCGTTGGTGTAATGTTAATTTTCTTCATAAAAACATCTTCATTCTTTGTAAATTTCATTGATAGGATAGGATAGCCATCGTTGATGTAATGTCAATTTTCTTCATAAAAACTTCTTCATTCTTTGTAAATTTCATTGATAGGATAGGATAGCCATCGTTGATGTAATGTCAATTTTCTTCATAAAAACTTCTTCATTCTTTGTAAATTTCATTGATAGGATAGGATAGCCATCGTTGATGTAATGTCAATTTTCTTCATAAAAACTTCTTCATTCTTTGTAAATTTCATCGATAGGATAGAATAGCCTGTGTTAATGTAATGTCAATTTCCTTCTCTAAGATGTGACGATCCTTCACCGATGATAAGCTGCCATTCGTCCAACTTTAATAAGATCATTTTGTAACATATGTAAGGACTTCTTGATTGAGGGTAAGTCTGATAATATGTCAGACTGGTGATCTTCGTTGTCAGCACCTTCTAATGCTGAAATAAAAAATAAATGCAGGATATTTTACATTATTTTTGTTGTTGCTAGAAATATATGCTGTGCATTTTTATTTTTCTACCAGAAATGTTTATATTGTTTTAATTTTTGTACCATAAATATTTAGTGTTATTATACCTTACATTATATATTATATATAAAATAAAAGTGATGTTTTTACACAAAATTGGTACCCCAGGGAAACATCATTTTTGTTCACCGTTCGACAAATGTTATGTTCCATGTCTGTCCAAAAATGTATCGGTTTTTGCATTCCGGAATTACAATCTTGACCGGAAGTTAAAAACACAAATATGAAGTATATGAAAACACAAGATAAAAACACACAAATAAGTGTTTATTGCATCCAACATTATTGTAAATAGAGTTTCGGCATAATAAAACAATTATTGCCTGCACTTGCGGTGAACATCATAATTGTTCACCTTAAGTTTGGGCAATAATTGTATATTATTATTTTGGCTACTATATATATATTATGTGGATGTGGTCGAGTGGTCTAGGGCGCTGGACGTAAGGCTAAGCGAATGGTGCTGCAGTGTATCAATGGTGCGAGTTCAAATCCTGTCGAGGGAAGAACAAAAATTTGACAGCTCTAAAATTCTTACTACAAATTGTTTAAATGGATACAAGCTCAGAAAAATAAATTCCATATTTGCATTGGATGACTTCGGCATTTGAGTAAAGAACTCATATTCAGCCATTTTGTGGCTATGTGAGGCTTAATTCCTTTCCCATCTGCATTTTTTTAGTTTTTAGTAGATATAACATAACTGTTACATTTGGAAACTAAATCATATATTTTGATTGGATGAATTGAGCAATTCTGTATTTTGATTGGATGAATTGAGAAATTCTGTGTTTTGATTGGATGAATTGAGCAATTCTGTATTTTGATTGGATGAATTGAAGAATTCTGCATTTTGATTGGATGAATTGGACAATTTTGAATTCTGCATTTTGATTGGATGAATTTGTCAATTTTGTATTTTGATTCATTGACTTAGGCAATTCTGTATTTTGATTGGATGATTTGAGCAATTCTGTATTTTGATTGGATAATTTGGGCATATGATTAAGACAGTCATACATGTATTCAACAATTTTGTGGCCATAAGGCCTGGTTCCTTGTCTCACCTGTTACTTGTTCCTCGATTAAATCCAACCTTTCGTCAAGAACAGATTGTATTCTTAGTATATGTTGTAATAAATTCTTCTCACAGTTTATATAAGGATCTTCTTGTTCTATGTCTAGATTTTCTTCAATCTACAAAAAGAGTGTGGACATAAGTTACAGTTTGTCACTTAATTCTAGAACATTTAAGGGGTCATCCTGGTTGTGATCATATGGATTTACATCTACCTATGCAATCATTGCTTACTGTCACAGGGGCCGTCGTGGTCATGATCGTATGGTGGTTGGATTTACAACTACCTATGCAATCAGTGCCTATCACCACTAACGTTATGAGTTCGAATCCTCCTGAGGTTTCCTCCACCAATAAAACTGACCACTATGATATAACTGAAATATTGTTGAAAGTGGCGTTAAACACCATAACTCTAACCCTATTGCCATTGTCACCCATGCTAGACCATGGTAAGGTGCACTTTATAAAGTTTGTCAGTGACGTTCTACAGAGTGGTGGTGTTCTCTAATACTCAAAATTTTATGACCGTACGACCAGGTCATAGTGCACTGGTACTCGATAGGAACACTGGTGAATTTCGACAGGTCATTCCCAACATTCCATAGTTTTCTCTTGATGCTCTTCCACCTCCACCAAACGTTCTGGGTATTGGTGAAAGTTTCCAGGACTCAAACACATGGAACTACTCAGCATGTTCCCGGGTGGCAGACAGGGGTATCCCTTTCGATGGAGGTTGTCAGCAGCATGCCCACAGGTTTTTTCATCTGGGGGTACATGTACCCTTTACCTTCATTTTTGGGGGTGCAATGTACCCTCTAACTCTTCATTTGGGGGTACAAAGAAAATGAACTGCATTTTCTCCACGCAAGGTCGTGCATTCTGTATTCTTCGTGTCATAGACACTGGATTGTCCCTCTTGTACAGAGTTGGTGAAAACTTTTTTTTTCTGTCTGACATTGGGTCAGACAGGAACTGGGGTTTTGTGTGCCTTTGTGTCTGTCCCACCATTTTTTTGTAATATTGTATATAACCTGTCACATTTTGTTTTTATACAGAACTGAATGCAAGATTACCTATAGTCATGATCATTAAACAACTCAATGAAATGTTTTTCTGTATACATATTTTTATCTAAAAAGATAAGGCAGATATAGCCAACAATCCGTATCTAATGGTCCGATCACGTTCCGAATATTATACATCAATGTCAATTTCCGGTTTACCTACATTTTTTATTTCAGTTAAGAATATGAATCTGTTGTCATCTTCAATATATAAGCATCTCAAAACATATTTAATTAAACACAAACAATCTTTGATACTTGGGGAGTGTGGAAGTCAACTTATTTCTGTACACGTAATATATTTCAGTTTTAATGTTCCACGTTTTGCAGGTGCTCATTCCTACTAAAAGGATGTTTACATTTACGTATAGGATTTTCGATTACAAATAGGAACGTGTCGGTCTGACAGAATAAATAAACAAATTTCAAGTCTCTGTCTGACATTTTAATAAAACTGAATTTAATGCCATTGGCAGTGGAAACTGGGAGTGAATAAATTTCAATCGCCAACTGGACGACCACAAAGTAATATTTTCGTGACGGACATTGGGACAGACACGGTTCATAAATTAATCGGAAAGACTGTTATTCTGCCGGTCAGGTCCGACGATTTTCGCCAACTCTGCTTGTAATTTTGGTATCGCCTACGCACATGTACAATTTACACTCGGTAATTTCAACACACCTGTACTTTAAACGTTGTGCACCATGCTGTTTTTTGTTAATATTATGGGTTTTAACAGTAACAGTTCTTCTGATTGGACAATTAACAAATAAGGAGCCAATAGAATTGGGCGATCTATAGATCATATCATCACACTTAAAATATGCAAGGAATGCTCTGATTGGATAATATTGCCGAAATTAACTAATCAGAACAACTCTATTATACGTACTTTGAAGTGAATTATAAACAAAAAGTAATTTTTATAGTGTTTGCAACGGGTTCTTTACGTGCATGCACGTAGGGTTCTTTCAATTATACGTGCATGATTTTTATTCTACGTGAAACACGTACTGCAGTATGTGAATGGGCATGCTGTGTCAGGTTATAATGCGGAAAGCCTGACCATGGCCCTATAAAGGGAAACAAATTTGGAGTGCCATGCTCCCAGTACACTAACGATCTGTTTTTGTAGATTCCGAAAAAGAGAATGTGAATTGTGACCGCTACAAAAAACTACCCTACCCAACTCTTAATGCCTTTTCAATGGCAGTCAAAAATCATTTACTCAATTGACCCATTCCTTCCCTTCATTTCTATGTAGTTTTTATATTTTATTGAACTTGTTCACATCCTAAATATAGCTGAAATACTGTTTGCTGGACATTATGTAATAATAAACCAATCAATCCACCAAACTTCTAAAAAACGTCACTGAAGAGAGTGGAGAAGCGACCAATCAACCAATACTAAGGATAATTTGAAAACATATCAAGAATCTGGGGTAAAATTAATTTTGTCACACTGGTGAAAAGAAATTTAAGTCGCAGCATTAAAATATCATGCTTCCAGCATACAAAGATAGAGTCAACATATCTGACCTAATAAATTCAACAAATACTTGCCTCCTTCCTTTCAATCTTTTCATCAATTATCTCCCCTTGGCTGCACTCTTCTGCCATCGCTGCCTCATGATCTTGCATGTTTTGGTGAGCGATGGCCTCTGGAGCAGACAAAGTGGATTCACTGTCAGCATTGACAGAGCTCTCACCAGAACTGTCTTTACCTGTCTCTTCCTCACTCTGAGCTCCGTGATCCATAGAATCATGGATCAAGTTCTCGACATCTTTTTGATCATTTTCTAATTTTGATTCTACGTCTGCACTAGCGTTACTTTCACCTTGAAGCACTATTTTTGAATTCTCACTTTGACTGGATTTATTTAGTTCCGAGTTCATATGAGCAGCACTTTCAAACATGTCTATATTATCACATTTTGCCTGATCTGTTTCCATGGTAACATTATTATAATTATTGTCCACACTATCATGATCGTCTGTAACTTCTGGTGGTTCTTCATCCCAGTTCTTTTTCCATAATTTATATTCAGGATGGCTTTTATCTCTGAAAAAAAAAATGGTTTAAAAAAAAATTGATAACTTGAAATTTACCGTCACTGTGATCCCTGTAGGAACCCCAAGGACAAGGGTGTGGAAATAAGAAATAGGTAAGCCCCCTAAGAAAGGGGTATACTGATGGTTGTGTAGGAAGAAATAATTAAAGAACACACCGTTAGGAAGGAAGATAAATGCCCATTTCGTGCTTGGAAAATGCCATGGGCCTGCCACATAAAAAGACAATTCATAGCAGTGCCTAATGCTAAGATTTTGATAGAATCGTGACTAATAATGTCTGGATTACCGTTGATTTCGTCGTTCACTTAAACTAAGAAAATTAAAATCTAACGAAATACAATTTCCTAATTGATTGTTGCCTGTAGTGTTTGAAACTACAAATTCAGGAACCTATAGATCAATGCATTTTGTAGAAACCACGAAAATTGGCATCAACGAATAAAAATATTTTCACAGTATATCCTCTTTATTCTGTAGAAATCAAAATTACAGCATTAGGCTCTACCCAGTTCTACTTTTTCACTTACAATAGTAATCGTTTGAATACAGCTGATATACTGCTCACTTGATGTTATACAATAATCAGTTATGAATATGTTCTGTAATAAGGGGAGGTAATTATGATTCTAAATGCATTATCTCCCTTGAATTGTTACTCACTTCACTGCCTGTATTTTCTCTTTAACGCCATGAAGCACACTGTTTATATTCAGTACATCTGCCACCAAGCTATGTGTTGCCTGAAAAGTTCTGCAGTTATTCTCATCTCTTTGCTGATTGGGTAAAAATTTGAACTGAGCTAATTCTCCTGTTTTTAACCAGTCCTGGTCATAAATATATCGACAACTGTCCCTCACAGCTAAAACATCAAATTAAAATTTTTCATTTTAGATTTATTTCCCATGACAATAAAGAGAGAATAAATTGTTTTTTTGTTAATACATTCAAACCTGCCTTTAAGGGCGCCTCTATATAAAAAAATCACTGTCTATAAAGGACACCCTCAATTTTCCCATTAATGAAGAACCGCATCAGTGGTGTAATGGTTAAGGAGAAAGAGGAAAGACTGGCTGGCTCGGAATCAGGATAATGTGGCCGAGTGGGGCGGCATGTTTATCCGTGGACTGTTGTTTCAGTGAGCTAGCACTATAAAAATCCAACAAAGCATATTGGTCTAGAACAAAGTGGACCTCATCACCATCTCATTGAAAAGTAACTTGATCTCGCCATGATATAGCTAAAAAAAATTGCTGAGTTGGTGTTAAACAACAATCACTCACTCACTTCCATTAATTAATAGTGCATATGATTTTAACCTGTATATAAAGGACAACTGTTCATAAAGGGCACATTTTCATGTTCCCTATAGTGCTCTTCATATACAGTATATCCTTTGTGAATAAATGATGCCTTCATACAAATCCTGTGACAATGCTACAATGTATGTTTATGATGCCTTATTTTACAGATCCTTTGAATTCACATAACAAAATCATCCGATGAATAAAAAAAATTGGTTATTCAGTTATTTGTATATATCTTCACTTTCAGAAATTTTTCAGCTATATATATATATATATATATATATGTCTGAAAATTAAACCAAACAGTATATATATATATACAGCCAAACCTGTCGTAACAGTCACCTTTGTATAATGGTCACCTGCTCATAACGGTCACTTTCGTGCTTTCCCGGTGCATTTTACTATACATTTTAATTAGGTATAGCGGTCACCTGTTCAATGTGGTCAGCGGTCATCATTCATAAGTAATTTTCAGCGTAAAACCTTTGCATAACAGTAAATTTTATTTTAAAAATAATACCGGAAGTGATTTCGGAAGATCGTATTTTTCTCAAATGTATCAAAAATCCTGAGGTGTTACAAAATATATTGATTAATTTAATTAACTAAATAAACAAACACCATGCATTTTATCAAAAGTAAATTACATAAAAGACAGTTTATCACCTGGCGTTATTGGAGATTTCTATTCTTTACGACGAGAGTAAAAATTCACTCACCAAAAATATTTTGCATCTAGTGTATCATGTCAAAATCATTAACATCCGTAAATAGGAAATCTTTGAAATTTGACAACAAAGTGAAAGCGATAAATCGTTGTGATGTTGGGAAAAGTTGTCAGGCTGTGGGCGAGGAGATGGGTGTTGGTCATACCCAGATAATGAATATTCTTTAAAGAAAACGTGAGATTCTTGACGATTTTGAAAACAATGTTCCCAGTTCAACATCGTGTTATATAATTACTGGAAATTGTACTTTTGTTTATTAAATATCTTTATTTATTTATTTGTATGTTTTATTCAATTTTTTGTTCTTCCCTCGACGGGATTTGAACTCACACCATTGATACACTGCAGCACCATTTGCTTAGCCTTACGTCCAGCGCCCTAGACCACTCGACCACATCCACTCCTATATATATAAAAGAAATTAGTAAAAAAAGAACAAAACGGATTTTTCACAACATTCTTGTACTAACATTTTCACTGCTGTTGCGAATCTTCAGGTACAATGTTTATAAGTTTTTAATGCTTTTAATGTTTTTAAAGTTTATAATGTTTTTACATGAATCAGGTGCCAAGAGATTGTTATTTGTACACTAGATGAATACACAAAAATTTCATTGTATAGCTTTTTGAACAGCAAATGAAATGATTACAGAATAAATCTTGTGGTTTGGTTTATGGTGTTTAACGCCACTTTCAACAATAACGTGGCGGTCAGTTTATTGGTGGAGGAAATCATTGACCTGTCATAACTGACAAACTTTATCACATAATGTTTTATTGAATGCACCTCACCATGAACAAGGTTCGAACACACAACTGTAGTGGATAAATCTTGTGTGATTGCCATACTTAACAATGGATGAAAGGACGGACAGAAATGGTGAAATGAAGTTCCTTATTTGTTGATCCTGCTATTTATAGTGTATACTGTACAATGAATGCCCTCTACTTCGGTTTCTGCCACCAATAAAACTGACCGCCACGATATAACTGAAATATTGCTGAAAGTGGCATTAAACACCATAACCCTAAACCTCTTCTTCTTTTTCTGAACGATAACTTACCAGGAGGATCTATACACACAAAACAAATATATTTCCGTGGTAACGTCTGCTCCGTCAAGTCAAAACATATGGCATGCTGCCAACAGAGACAAACTTCACACTGTAATAGAAATGTTGAAAACTTTTCTAACTTCCTTGAATTTTTAACAAATTTAAAAAGATTTCATGCCAATAGAAAGTTCATGTCATCAATATTTTATTTAATTCAATCAAATAAACATGCATTTGTGTCAGTTCCTAGACAGGAACTAGATATCCAATGCATTTGTTGTGGTCTTTTGTGTTCAATTCGTTTGAGATGAGTGGTTATTCATTTGGTTGATATATGAGGAAACAATCATCCCTCACCTAAAGAAAGTCTAAACAGTGATGGTCAACAATTCCAGCAATCTCTACAAAACAAACAATCACCTCTCACCTAAAGAAAGTCTAAACAGTGATGGTCAACAATTCCAGCAATCTCTACAAAACAAACAATCACCTCTCACCTCAAAATCATTGTGTTTTCTATTCTTAGGTCATGTGATGCTTGTTATTGATATTGTATTACAAGAGATATAGATTATTACATGGCATTTTTCATATCATATCCTTTATCAGCGCTAGATCATATCAGCCGGAGAGCCGATAGGCTCAAAGGATGATATATGAACAAGGGCTGATAAAGTGTACGATATGAAAAATGAAATGTCATGATCTGTTTATCATATACTTCAACAGAGGAAGTAACTGATTTGTACCAAAATGTTTAAGTCTTTTTTGGCTAGAATTAAATACATAGTTATTGAACAAGAAATTTATTGTTTTAATATGCAAATTCAGTAAATGATTTTTTTTTTTAGCACTTTAAGTGTCATAAGAGTGAAAATGGAAAGTTAATAATTTTCTGTGCAAATATTCAATAACACAGTTAATACTTTTTTCCGGAAATTCACGAAGTGAACTTACGAACAAGGCATGTAATAACATTCCGGAAGCAGTTAATAAACTTGCTTTATCAGCAGAACATTTAACAATAACCAAAAACAAAAACAGGTAAAATCAAGACATTTCTGAAAAATAAATATTATCATAGAGCAGGGTTTTCAATACTTTTCAAGAGTACCAATATTTCACTATTTACAGACAAATTTGAACAATATTCATGAGTATCTTATACAACACTCTTTAAAATCAGGAGGTACCAAAAACCATTTGAGGCGGTTAAAAGTACCTGGTACCGCCCCTTATTGAAAGGCCTGCATAGAACAAAATACATTTAGCTTGACAAGCTCCTAATGGATACTGATTTACCTGAATCATTAAACCGTTTTCTTCATTTAACATACAGATACAACTGACAACTTCATCTCGACTCAATTCATCTTCAGTTTCAATAGATTCTTCCATTACCATGGATTCCATTTCAGGTTTACTCTTTGAATCCATAATGGACTCTTCCTTGGGTTCTTCTTTCATATGCGCAGTATCTGGAAAAATCATCCAATAATTACTGACACACAATTGCATAAATGCATAATTTTAAACATGTACAGATACGTGTTAAAAGTACGGTCAATGTAATTTTTTTACAATGTATTTCAAGAAAAATCATAATTTCTTAAAAAAATATCCCAAAAAGGCAAAAATGTATGTAGTTTTTTTCTGTGATTATTTTTAACTAGATTAACACGACAGGTGTAACTAGTGGAACCACCTGAGTTCACCCCCTGTTTTTAGTGGGATTCGTGTTACTCGATCTTTGGTTTTATGTGTATGTTTTGTAGATCGTTGTTTGTCCTTTTGTAGTTTTTCTTTTGGCCATTGTGTTGTCTGTTCTTCTTTGATATACAGATTCTGATTACCTCCCTTTGGTATCTTTTGGCCATTGTGTTGTCTGTTCTTCTTTGATATACAGATTCTGATTATCTTGGTATCTTCAAACTCTTCTTACATATGTTTGTTGTATCGTTTTTTATTATTGTTTTTCCCAATACACTAAAATTTAATGACGTCCCGTATGGGGTCATGTCAGCAAACCTTTTATTCATCTTTAACTGTCCAATCATATGCACGACATTTAAACACATTAACTAATCAGACAAGTGTTCTCACTGTGCTTGGATCTCAGATACCTCAAGATTTGGTATTCTCAACGTCGAATGGTCGGTTGAAAATATAAACCCTGATGTGATACCATGTGAGATGTGGTTAACTGTTAGCATCTCACCAACTTTTTCTTATTGTTTCTGAGAAGACTTTTTAAAATTGTGTTACCGGTATATATTGGTGGTGGCCATTTAAAATGACCAGAACAGAAAATTAGGATCGACCAATCTTAAACAAACGGTCAATTGTCTTATATGGTTATTATATATTGTATATTTATGTACATATATACCAACCCTCAACATCAACATCCATACTTTCTTGCTGATTCAGTGAATTTAGAATGCTATCTGCCGACATGTGACGTTTTTTAATGTCCATCTGTGATGTATCAGAATCTGTAGAACCTGTAATAGTTTTATCACACGTCAGTTTTGTCAATTAAAATATTTGACATTCTATATTGAGCAATATTCCAGAAATGTGTTGCGGCACACTAAATTTGATAACGTTTTTATTACTATCACCAAGTCAATATCTCTGCTGGTGGACAATTAGTCCCAGAGGGTATCTTCCACCCAGAAGTCAGTGCTTCGACACGGATATGGTTTATTAGATATATTTATTATTGAAATTTACAGTTGCTAAATAAACTAATTTTGATTAATACTATGGTTCTCCTCCCTGAGGCATAGGTGACATAGGTGACCTAAGCCGATTTTGGCTATCCTGTTTAGACCTTTTGGGTTTATTACTTTCCAATCTTTCCATTTTGGGGGTGTACTTGAAGAAGGTTATTCCAGAAACGTGTCATGAACACTAAATTTGATATCAACCTAGAACCATTCTATTTACATTTTATCTCAGAAGGAAGAAAGGGCCCGGGTGGCTCAATGAGTTAGGTAGTTGGATTACCTCACAACTCATACAAGCCCATCACCAATACGGTGTGGGTTCCTGCCTGGCTTTGTAAATTACAAAAAGGGTGCACTCGACTCGCAGCCGCAAGTGATAAAGTTTAGCAGTTGCTTGCCCATGGTTCTCTCCATGTACTTTGGCTTCTTCCACCACTAAAACTGGTTGCCAAGGTTGCAATATACAGGTTTAGCAATCTGAAAAACTCAAAAATTAAACATCAAATGCCGCATGTAATTTTATTTTACCATAAACCAGTGGAATACTGCTAACTTGATGTTTTACAATCAATCCAAACCAATCTAGTTCTACCAGAGAAATTTGCCAATGTAAAACTAGTTCTACAGGAGATATTTGCCAATGTAAAACTAGTTCTACCGGTGAGAGATTTGCCGCTGTAAAACTAGCTCTACCCTATCACTGTTTAACAAAGCTGTTTTTTTTCTTAATACTTACATATACTTGATGTTTTTCGTCTTTTCCTCGGTGGAGCTGGTGGGCGTATATTGTCCATGTGATAGTACTTGATATGAGAGTCCAGAAGATTCTCTTTACGGAATGCCTTGTTACATCTGTCAAACATACACTTGAAATGATTGTGGTCTTGCTCGATTACAAATCCTTTTGGTGGTAGACCAAGTGTAGGAGGAGTATACATTACTGCTGCTGTAAATATATACATACATTTTTTTATACCAGAGATGAAAGTGTTGTTTGTCTGATGGTGTTTAACGCCACTTTCAACAATATTTCAGTTATATCGTGGCGGTCAGTTTTATTGGTGGGGGAAACCGGAGAACCCAGAGAAAACCACCCACCTGTTGCAAGTCACTGACAAACTTCTCTAAACAAAAACAAAACAGTATAAGGGATGATTCTATCTGGAAAATAATATAACTGAAAATCAATGAAAAATATTGGTTACTGTAATGCAGAGCGCTACAAATGTTCCCCAAACAAACAATACAAGTACTAGTGGTATGAATGCAGAATAGTGTGAGAACATAGCAAGAAATAATTAGAGCCCACTTTTTGACTCTATCATGTCTATAGTAGTACCAAATTTCGCTCAAATCGGAGGATTTTGTATTTTGGTGGTAATTTTGGATTTAAAATGGCCACCATAGCAAACCGAAAAGGTCGCAATATGGTGCAGCATGTCTTACTCCCAATAAATATCCATTTCCATTGAATTTTTTTCATTTTTTCATTTTTAAAGATTGTTTTAATTTTTATATTGGCGGCCATTTTGAACATTTTAAAAACAAAGAGCACAACTTTGAGTGATGATCTATTTTTGTGTCAAGTTTCAAAAGGATCCGCTGTTTGGAGTGAATTTAACATTTTTTGCACCTTGGTTACCATGGGAACGGCCGCCATTTTGATTTTTATCAACCCCTCAAAAGCTGCCAACGATAGGGTCAGAAAAGTTCCAAAAATTAAAATTTATATTTTTGGAACTTTTCTGACCCTTTCGTTGAAGTTAATGCAGTGGTACGTCACTTCCGTCAGGCGTGGGTCCTTATACGAAAAATTTGGCAATAAATGTGTGAAAATCTTAAAATTCTGGAGAACTGAGCTATCGTATGCACAAAGCAAAAACAGGGGCAAAAAGATGTGTCTTTTAGGAATGGATACATGTCCTAGTTTGAATGACATAATGGAAATAAGGTGCAATAAAGGTACTCGAAGCAAGCGGGGGTAAGATTTTTAAACCTGCCGAGTTGCATGCCTTGTGTATTATTAGTATGTATATAGGGTGGACACATGCAATTTGATGTTGACATAATATTGTATGAATATTGACACGAACAAGTTAAAATAAGGAAAACGAGATGAAATAATAAAGAAATAAAGAAATTTTATTGAAAAAAATTTGCAAACATAAAGTTAGAAAAAGGGGGGTGGTCCGTGCCACGAGCGCCTGTGGTTTGGGGGACATAAATAGCTAAAACCATCTTCAACCTCCTTTTCAAAAGGTCCAACTTTCACGGAAAAATATTCTAAGGAAAATAGTCGAAATCAGTTAAATACAATGTAATTGGAAAAATCCTCTGGTTTCCTCCACCAAAAAAGTTGACTGCCACGATATAACTGAAATATTGTTGAAAGTGGCGTTAAACACCATTAAACAAACAAACAATCAAAATCCATTGGAAACTACATTCTGCACAGAAGAAATATGTTTTTTTACCTCTATCTTTCTCAGCTGTAGAAGACCGACTTCTTCGTCGAGCTCTAGCAAGAAGATCTTCTGATTGTGACTCACTGCTGGTCTCAGAAATAGCTGGAGAGGAAGTTCTCTTTTTACCTCTCACCTTCTCACCTAAAATTAAGACAAAACAGTTTTACATCAGACAAGATTGTGTATACCAATAGACGACACTTTGAAACTAACATACCCCTTTAACTTTATTGTAGAGGTTAAATAACAAATGATTTTTATCCGGGTGGCTATGGCTATGGTGTTTAACGCCACTTTCAACAATATTTCAGTTATATCGTGGCAGTCAGTTTCATAGGTGGAGGAAACCGGAGTACCAGAAGAAAACCATCAACCTGTCACATGTCACTGATTGCATAGGTAGCTATAAATCCAACTGCCACACGATCAACACCATGACGACCCCTGACTTTTTTTAAAGTCTTAGGCGAAAGATCATTATTACACACTTAGCTGTTAACAAAGTGCCATAGGTTTATTGACAGCTATGCTAACCAGGGGCGGATCCAGGGTTTCAAGTTAGGGGGGGGCGCACTTAAAAAAATTGTGCCAAGCGGAGGGAGGCACGAACATTTTTGGGGTATTTCGTGTGAAAAATCACGATTATACGCCAAAAAATCATATTTTTTTCCAATTGCAGAGGGAGGCATGAACATTTTTGGGGTATTTCGTGTGAAAAATCACGATTTTATGCCAAAAAATCATATTTTTTCCAATTGTGGAGGGAGGCGCGAAAATTTTTGGGGTATTTCGTGTGAAAAATCACGATTTTACGCCAAAAAATCATGTTTTTTCCAATTTTAGGGGGGGGCGCGCGTCGGGTGCACCCCTGCTAGCTTCCTACAACACAAAACTTAGTAAAATATAGAGGCAACAATTAAAATATCCTCTTAGTTAGACAACAATTAAAATATCCTCATATGCAAAAATTAAAATATCCTCAAAGTGATGACAATTGCTCGTATGACCCCTTTGGTCAGGTGAGTAAAAAAAACACAAATCATTTACCTACATCTATTTCTGGCCAATCAAAATATTTTTAAACCTACTATATTGTATTCTGCCATTGGCCAGTTTTGTATGTGTATCTATGGTTACAACAATTCATACAATGTTTTCACTGGTGACAGAATTTTGTTTTTGGAAGCTATTGGTAGCTATAGAAACAAGGAATTAAACTCGATTAATGGTGTCTTGAATCTTGACAAAGAGTTCAAATTGGAATATGAAAATGGGTCATAAATTTGAAAAAGCCTGTGTTGCTATGGATACTAACCTGCTAATGTTGTAACTGGTGATAGAGGTGTCAGTCGAAAGGTTCCCGTGGTAACACCCTGGATGACATTTTGAGATGATGGTATGGCTGGAATTGTTGGAGTTGATGAAATGACTGGAATACTTGGTGACATAACAGGAGTCTGGGTGGGTAAACTCTGTCGTGATGAAATCTAAACAAAGAATAAAAACATTTGTTTGGATTAGACAGGTCAAATTTTGAATTTTAATAACTAAATTTGAAATTTGGTTTATACAGCCGTCAGCAGCATTACTTAAACAAGTATTTTTTCCCCCTCAAAATTCCCAAAACAATTTTTGCTGAAAATAGTTTGGTTTGGTTTATGGTGTTAAATTCATTTTCAACAATATTTCAGTTATATCATGGCAGTCAGTTTTATTGGTGGAGGAAAACCGAAGTACCAGAAGAAAACCACAGACTTGTCGCAAGTCACTGACAAACTTTATCACATAATGTTATATCGAGTACGCCTCGCCATGAAAAATAGGTTGAAGAATTAAATACATTACTATATTACCTATATACACTAAAACATTTAGTAGATGGGACTGTAAAGTCTGTCTGGCTTAGGCAGGTTTTCAGTTTATTCAGTGTTCAGTTTAGACAGGTTTTCAGTTTACTCGGTGTTCTGTTTAGACAGGTTTTCAGTTTACTCAGTGTTCTGTTTAGACAGGTTTTCAGTTTACTCAGTGTTCTGTTTAGACAGGTTTTCAATTTACTCAGTGTTCTGTTTAGACAGGTTTTCAGTTTACTCAGTGTTCGGTTTAGACAGGTTTTCAGTTTACTCAGTGTTCTGTTTAGACAGGTTTTCAGTTTACTCAGTGTTCTGTTTAGACAGGTTTCACTGTACTTACGTCGGTCTTAACAACTGTGTGTTTCTTTGGTTTAGGTTTTGTTCTTCGTCTGTTGACAAACAAGGAACCAGCAATAAACAGTCTCTTCCTCTTCCGTGCCATTGCTTTTTTCCTTGCTTCTGGATCTCTTTTTTTCTGACGTTTACTTGTATTTAATGGTTCTGTCTTTACGGGTTCCTCCGTTTTAATGGATTCTTCTTTCTTGGGTATGACGCTGGCTACCGTGATCTCAGAAGGACCAGCTGAAACACCAAGTCTGACAATAATAACCTTAAAACAAGTTGGTTGGGTGGTTAATGGTGTTTAATGCCACTTTCAACAACATTTCAGTTACATCGTGGCAGTAAGTTTTATTTGTGGAGTACCTGGAGAAAACTATTGACCTGTTACATGTCACCGACAAACTTTATCACATAATGTTGTATTGAATACACCTCGCCTGAACGAGATTCTAACTCACAAGTTTAGTGGTGATAGGCACTGATTGCACAGGTAGTTATAAATCCAACTACCACATGATCACGACCACGACGACCCCGACAATAATAATTTTAAAACAAGTTCACAAGTTCAGTGAACAGGTCAGACAGATAAAGTGTGTTAATTACATTTACTTTTTGTGAAGTCACATGACCCTTCATAAATTATACGTCAAGAATTCAAAATTTGAAATGGTACAATGAAACCTGGCTAATTCAACCACTCGTCAGTCATGTGATCCACTTTTTCTTATTTGAAATCAACATTTGTTTGGATTAGACAGGTCAAATTTTGCATTTTAATTTCTAAATTTGAAATTTGGTTTACACATCAGTCAGAAGCATTACTAAAACAAGTATTTTTTTGTTGAAAATGAGGATATTTTAAATATAACCTAATTATAAATGAGTTACTTTTGAAAATGTCATTGGCGTTGTCCATTCACACAGATTTTACTACCATTGAACATTTTTCTCGGACAACTGGCTGTGTTTCCCATAAAGTATTTAGTAATGGGAATCTGTTATATTTTCAGGATCGACCAATGATCAGTGACAATTACCTCCTAAATCTATTTTCTTTCTATGATTACACAAATAGTCCCATTTTAAGAGTATGATTGATAAAAATAAGAAGTTGAATAAAATTGTATCATAGAAGAACAAACTACAAAATTTTTCATGATTTGATGTTGTCGCCGGTGATTTTCAAATATTCTGACTTAAACAATATATATTGCAACATTACAAATAAATAAAAAATATGGTTGTTGAAACATTTCTGTTCAATATAATTTGAATATGTTATAACATTTTTTCTTTTATTCATGATTATTTATCACCAGAATGGACTGTTACAATATGCAAATATTAATTTAAGAACAAAACATGGCTTTCAGTCTTCGAAATTAGGCGGTGGTCCGAAACCAGTGGCGTGTAAAATTGTACACAGGCGTATAAAATGAGTAGTTCCACAAGTCCGATGGGCCTGAGAAAAAAAAGTCATATAGTTTCAAAAGTTGATTTCATAAGATATTGTGTGTAGATATTTAGTTTATTGTTCTCCGTTTTCAGTTGCTGCCGAGTCAATGCAAAAAATGGGTAGGCAAACAAGTCCTTTTAAGAATTTCCGATATTCGAAATAGATTTAGGTGTGTCTGTTTTTTGTAATTTGATTGGTTGATATTTTTACCATCATGTAGGTTATAAAAAAGGACGAGAAGGAGGGCTCACGTTAGAGGGCGAAGTAGTTGCCTTGTGAAGGTTGACTTCGATTTCTCGTTGGTCAAAAGCGAAGTTCAATTAGCTTTGTAATTTTGAATAATCACCCTATGGTGCCTGCGTAGTTTTGCCACATGCCATTGATGAAAATATCGACATCGTGTTTATTGAATTCTATTAAGTATTTTGAAAGTGACTTTCTTGAAAAGTAATCCATATCGGTTTAAAGAAACTTTAATTTCGTTCAATATCAAAATAAAATGGCATCATGAGAAAGGGGGTGCAATCAGACACTGTGCTATGGGAAATGTTGATCGAAGGAAGCTACTTTTATCCAAGCAAACTTTTGATTAATTTTTTTCTCAATCCTGTGACATAAATTCTGAGTTCTCATATACAATATGTTCATATTTGAGAAGGTTGTCATTCAAAATTCGTTGAAATGCACGGAGACACTTCAGATTTTTTTCGATCCGCTTCCAAATCCGATCGGTATTTTTTTTTTATTAATTGTGATCTATTTATAGAACTGTTGCTGATAGACCTGTGTCTACGTTAATACATCTGCAGTTAGAAAATAGACTTTGAACTACAGTAGTTTTGTTCCATTGTTGCACTCTGATTTGAGGTCTGACAAATAATAATTACAATCTTTACTTGCTTCAGTTTATGACTGTCAGTGTCAATATACGTTCGTGCTATATGTGCATTCCCTAGCTATCTATATATAGTTGGACCGTTGAGCAAATGGGCATATACATATTTCTTCTGCTGAAGGCTACACAAATATGACTTTTTGCATTTTGTGTGGTATTAATTCAAAGGATAGCGATATTTAAAAAAAAAAGGGGGAGGGGGGTTAATATTAAAAATTATCACCAAATTATGTCACACGCAATGATGACAACACAAGTTTTTGTTATAAGAGTCTTATAACAATATTGGTTGTGATGATGATGATGAGGAGGAGGTGGACAGTGATGATATGGAATATACTGAGGATGCTATTGACAATATGATTTTAGAATTTTCAGGAGATTAATATAAACATGAATCCAAAATAAAGTGTCTTTTTTTTTTTTTTTCTTGCATTCTGGTCTTCCCTAATGCATAATTGACATGTCCACATAATATTTGGTACATCATCATGTTTTGAGTTTTGAATTAATGGTCATTAATGTAGTTTACAAATTCGGGCCTGTAGAATTGATGGTGGGCCTGTAAAAATTTTAACTTACAGACCCGGTGGGCTTGTAAGGTAAAAAGTTAAGCATGAAGACTGGGCTTTCCACATGTATGTGTAACACCCTTTTTTTGACCGAGTGGTGAAGTAAAAGTTTAGATCTCCACAGGAAAAATAGGATACAATGGATAGGGGGGGGGGGGGGAATTTAGGATCACACCTAACAACTTGTGTGGGAAAATTTAGGATCACACCTAACCACTTGTGTGGGAAAACTTAGGATCACACCTAACAACTTCTGTGGAAAAATTTAGGATAACACCTAACAACTTGTGTGGGGAAACGTATGATCACACCTAACAACTTGTGCGGGAAAACTTAGGATCACACCTAACAACTTGTGTGGGAAAACATAGGATCACACCTAACAACTTGTGTGGGAAAACTTAGGATCACACCTAACAACTTGTGCGGGAAAACTTAGGATCACACCTAACAACTTGTGCGGGGAAAACGTAGGATCACACCTAACAACATGTGTGGAAAAACTTAGGATCACACCTAACAACTTGTGCAGGAAAACTTAGGATCGCACCTAACAACCTGTGTGGGAAAACATAGGATCACACCTAACAACTTGTGTGGGAAAACGTAGGATCACACCTAACAACTTGTGTGGGAAAACTTAGGATCACACCTAACAACTTGTGTGGGAAAACATAGGATCACACCTAACAACTTGTGCGGGAAAACTTAGGATCACACCTAACAACTTGTGTGGGAAAACATAGGATCACACCTAACAACTTGTGCGGGAAAACGTAGGATCACACCTAACAACTTGTGCGGGAAAACGTAGGATCACACCTAACAACTTGTGTGGGAAAACTTAGGATCACACCTAACAACTTGTGCGGGAAAACTTAGGATCACACCTAACAACTTGTGCGGGGAAAACGTAGGATCACACCTAACAACATGTGTGGAAAAACTTAGGATCACACCTAACAACTTGTGCAGGAAAACTTAGGATCGCACCTAACAACCTGTGTGGGAAAACATAGGATCACACCTAACAACTTGTGTGGGAAAACGTAGGATCACACCTAACAACTTGTGTGGGAAAACTTAGGATCACACCTAACAACTTGTGTGGGAAAACATAGGATCACACCTAACAACTTGTGCGGGAAAACTTAGGATCACACCTAACAACTTGTGTGGGAAAACATAGGATCACACCTAACAACTTGTGCGGGAAAACGTAGGATCACACCTAACAACTTGTGCGGGAAAACGTAGGATCACACCTAACAACTTGTGTGGGAAAACTTAGGATCACACCTAACAACTTGTGCGGGAAAACTTAGGATCACACCTAACAACTTGTATGGGAAAACGTAGGATCACACCTAACAACATGTGTGGGAAAACTTAGGATCACACCTAACAACATGTGTGGGAAAACGTAGGATCACACCTAACAACTTGTGTGGGAAAACTTAGGATCACACCTAACAACTTGTGTGGGAAAACTTAGGATCACACCTAACAACTTGTGCGGGAAAACTTAGGATCACACCTAACAACTTGTGTGGGAAAACGTAGGATCACACCTAAAAACTTGTGCTGGAAAACTTAGGATCACACCTAACAACTTGTGCGGGAAAACTTAGGATCACACCTAACAACTTGTGTGGGAAAACGTAGGATCACACCTAACAACTTGTGTGGGAATACTTAGGATCACACCTAACAACTTGTGCGGGAAAACGTAGGATCACACCTAACAACTTGTGTGGGAAAACGTAGGATCACACCTAACAACTTGTGCGGGAAAACTTAGGATCACACCTAACAACTTGTGCGGGAAAACTTAGGATCACACCTAACAACTTGTGCGGGAAAACTTAGGATCACACCTAACAACTTGTGTGGGAAAACGTAGGATCACACCTAACAACTTGTGTGGGAATACTTAGGATCACACCTAACAACTTGTGCGGGGAAAACGTAGGATCACACCTAACAACTTGTGTGGGAAAACGTAGGATCACACCTAACAACTTGTGCGGGAAAACTTAGGATCACACCTAACAACTTGTGCGGAAAAACTTAGGATCACACCTAACAACTTGTGCGGGAAAACTTAGGATCACACCTAACAACTTGTGTGGGAAAACGTAGGATCACACCTAACAACTTGTGTGGGAATACTTAGGATCACACCTAACAACTTGTGCGGGGAAAACGTAGGATCACACCTAACAACTTGTGTGGGAAAACGTAGGATCACACCTAACAACTTGTGCGGGAATACTTAGGATCACACCTAACAACTTGTGCGGGAAAACTTAGGATCACACCTAACAACTTGTGTGGGAAAACGTAGGATCACACCTAACAACTTGTGCAGGAAAACTTAGGATCACACCTAACAACTTGTATGGGAAAACGTAGGATCACACCTAACAACATGTGTGGGAAAACTTAGGATCACACCTAACAACATGTGTGGGAAAACTTAGGATCACACCTAACAACTTGTGCGGGAAAACTTAGGATCACACCTAACAACTTGTGTGGGAAAACATAGGATCACACCTAACAACTTGTGCGGGAAAACTTAGGATCACACCTAACAACTTGTGCGGGGAAAACATAGGATCACACCTAACAACTTGTGCGGGGAAAACGTAGGATCACACCTAACAACATGTGTGGGAAAACTTAGGATCACACCTAACAACTTGTGCAGGAAAACTTAGGATCACACCTAACAACCTGTGTGGGAAAACTTAGGATCACACCTAACAACCTGTGTGGGAAAACATAGGATCACACCTAACAACTTGTGCAGGAAAACGTAGGATCACACCTAACAACTTGTGTGGGAAAACGTAGGATCACACCTAACAACTTGTGTGGGAAAACATAGGATCACACCTAACAACTTGTGCGGGGAAAACTTAGGATCACACCTAACAACTTGTGTGGGAAAACTTAGGATCACACCTAACAACTTGTGTGGGAAAACATAGGATCACACCTAACAACTTGTGTGGGAAAACTTAGGATCACACCTAACAACTTGTGCAGGAAAACGTAGGATCACACCTAACAACTTGTGCGGGAAAACGTAGGATCACACCTAACAACTTGTGTGGGAAAACGTAGGATCACACCTAACAACTTGTGCGGGAAAACTTAGGATCACACCTAACAACTTGTGTGGGAAAACATAGGATCACACCTAACAACTTGTAGCTCATAAGGAGCTGTTACAAGTCGTGCAAGGAGATTTACATTCTTGATACATATGGAATTCATTTCCATCACGTCTAGAGGGTGAGTTGTGTATTTCAATCGTCCCGTAAAACTAGAATCCAACCCTTTTGGACAGGTTGTACCTAGCAGCAGAGACAATATATTCTATTTCTATAACCAGTGGTATCCATGGGAGTTCGTACCATAGAAAGAAGTTACACACATCAGCCAAGTTACACAGGGCTCTCACTACATTAAAATTAGAAGGACCAGTGACTTCTCTGTCAAAACATTAGCAAATGGACTTGCTTGCACATACGCACTGGCGAAGCTAAAAATAGGTCACTGAAGCTTCTGGTGTGTGCTTAGCTATACACTTATGTCAGCCTTGCTACTGGAATTTTTTTTGCCAGAATATGTTACCCTATATTCCATAATTAAACAGGGAACCATCAAGTATAATTTGGTTCAAAAGCATTGAACAAAAAGCATATAAAGAGTGCATCATCTATTAGCAAACAGCAGGAATGAAGCAGAATACACCAAAGCCAGTAGAATTTATAAATACAATCTTCACACCAAGAAAATGTCCCTATCTTTCAACGAAAAAGTAAATCTCATGAAATACAGGCACCAAACATATCCAAACAAACTGGGATCTTTTATTTTAAGACTTTTTTTTGGCACCAATATCAAAACAACTCCAATTGTCTACCAGCATTGACCATGGCATGATTGAATTGCACTTATTTTGTTACAGAGAACCTCCAATATTGTGCAAGAAGGGACAAAATGTATAGATTAAAATTTGAAACCTAACAAAACAAATGGCCAGTTTCCATGGTTACCTTCAACATATCTTCTCCTTTTCCTGTCTAAAAAGAAAATATCACAATTTAATAAAATTTAGGTCATAATAAAGTTTGTTGTGACTTGATCTGTGAGTCTGTTAACCTGTATCGCTAACCTGGTTATTCTTGCATTCCATTGGTTCAAGCATGTATGTAGTTTCTGAGAAAAATCTTTTTATTGATCATAACACAATCTAAGATAGGGGCAAGATGCAACGTTTACTCCGGATATTTTTATTTGGCGTGAAGTTTAAGACCAGACTCCACCAAATTGACATATATACACGGTTAATATAAAGTCAAAGAAAATTTGGGAATTCAACTTAATTTCACTTTCAATGGTGATGTTATTTTCTCAAAGTGTCATATTTAATTAATGTACTATCATTACATGTATGCAAACCCAATATTTTACAGTTTCATACAAAAAATCTTCACCATAATAATAAACCCTTTAGAAGTTTATTTTACAAACCTTCATTTTCTGTGGATCGTTTTCTTGCATCTTTAGGCAGAACATGAACGATTTCTATTTTCTGAAGAAAAAATAAATTTAATAAGAAATATTAAAGTAATATGAAATGCCAAAATCATTATTTTCAGTTTTCTAAAAATTTCTGATATATGTAAAGATTAAATATATAAAGAACGTAAACCATTCACTTTTTGAGAGCTATGATGTATAATTCAGGAGAAAACGTCATTTTATTCTGTCTTCGATAATTCTTGCTACCCGGACAATAATGCAAATCATATGCTATTGACCTCAGATTTGAACTCATTCGGTAGAGATTGTGCTCATGCTCCGTTATAGTTTTGACAGGTAACATCATTTTCGTTTCGATTTACATTCCATTATTTTCCATTCAATCCACGATTCAAAATAATTTTCCCTTAGCCAAACGTTAAACAAGGATCTCTTTACATGGAAAATAAATATATATCACCATCTATGATCTAAACTGCCGTAAATGTCTTTTAACGGCATTATGTGTATAATTCAGCAAATTTCGCGGGGCCCAGTAAGGGGGCACTGCATATGCAACTTGTAATTATGTTAAAACATTGGTTTTTTTTGTTATAAATAAAAAATGAATATTTTCTATGGAACAAAGGCCAGAATTATTTTCCAACTTTGGGTGGCCAGATTATTTATTTTATTTACAAAAACTGCCAGAACCCCCCCCCCCCCCCACGGAATCAAATGGTTGTCTCCAAAATAAACGAACCAAGTTATGAAATGGTTGGTGTCAGAATAACGGTGGCATATTATGGACAAAATAATCGTATTTTTGGCATTTTTTTTCCTTGTTGATTTTCTATTTTCTTCTCCGACAACTCCAAATGTTTTCATCGTAATGGTTTTGAAATGTACATACTAATAATAATTTACACAGTTTGTACATGCGATACGTTAGTTCCGACGAGGATTTTAAATTCTGAGATTTCTTAGTTCTGTTTCGATTTCCCCAACTAGGGCCCTGTGTCATTCATTATTACCGATTTCAATGTTTTTGTCCAGTTTTTCGAATAAAATGATTAAGTCAGAATGAAATTCATTGCAGTTGATAATCTCTAAGGTAAAACATACATGAACAAATTTCTTTGCAAGGCAAGAAATGCAAGAAATTTAACTTCTTTCAAAACCAGAATAATACATGTGCTCACCTCAGCATCCATCGTTGTTTACGTTGGCAATGAAATTTCATGATCGGCAATCATCGGAACGGTGCATCCGAAAGTTAATTAGCCGCCATTGTCTTGAAAAAACACGTACGAGATGGAATGATTTTCAGTTCTTAATCACAGATGATCGCGATTTTCGTCCTCAAACATGCACGAATGGTTTAGTTTTTAGGGAATGTAAACATATCAAGAATATTTTTGAAGATGTTTATTTCACCAAAAACTTGTTTCATATTACTTTAAGTATATTGAAATATTTTGATTATGGTACTTTCCCTGGTTAGTCAGTCTAAAATATCACAGCGATACTTCAGAAGTGCTTGGACATTAGAATATCTTAAAAAGAAAATAAACTATCTTTCCTTGTAACATTGGAATAATGTAACAATGAGAAAGTCTATTTTACTAGTAGCACGACAGGTGTCAATTGTAGAGCAGGAATTCTTGGAGTTTATCCCCTGTTTTTGTGGGGTTCTTGTTGCTTAACCTTTATTTCTATGTGTGGTGTTTTGTAGATCATTGTTTGTCTTTAAGTCCTTTTTCTTTTAGCCATTGTATTGGTCTGTTTTGGGGGTTTTCTTTTGTTTGTCTATCAATATACCTTTTCTTTGGTATCTTTAAACTGTTCTTTTCCCTTTTCTTTGATTTTTGGAATAATATTTAAAAGAGAGTCTACCTTTTCCTTAATCTCCGGTGGCATGGGCTTGACGTTAATTCCATGTACAACTTTTTTAAATCCATCGTAGAAGGTGACCTCGTATGCATCTGAAACAAACAAAATATCAATTATAAATCTGTAAACCTGATACGCCATTGATATCCCAGAATGCAATGATTTGTTTATTATTATTTTGCTCCCAGTAAAATGTACTCTGTGGATATCCCAGAATGCAATGCCTAATTTATTATTTAGTTTATGGCAAAATGAACTCTGTGGATATCCCAGAATGCAATGCTTTAATTTGTTTATCGTAAAATGTAATCTGTGAATATCCCAAAATGCAATGCTTTGCTTATTATATAGTTTATGGTAAAATGTACTCTGTGGATATCCCATAATGCAATATTTTGTTTAGTATTAAGTTTATAGCAATGTACTATGTCTCTATCCCAGAATGCAATGCTTTTGTTTATTTAGTTTATGGTATATCCCAGAATTCAGTGCTTTATCTCTAATTTATTTAAGGAATATTTTCAATTTTTGAACAGGTTATACGATATAACCTGGTTTGGGGAAGCTTACGTTTAATAAACCAACATTGAAAATATTTCTTATAATTTAATTTTTACAACAAAATTTAATGATTCCTCGATTTTAATTACAATTATTTCATGGGACTATTTGAATTTGTTGTTGGCGAATAAATATTTTAGTGACGTCACAATACCAAGTAATCAAGTATATAAAAAATTTCTCCCGACGGCTCAGCCAATGTGTTTGTAGTATTTACATCAAATTAAATAATTTTACGATAAAATGTATGTGTATTAGTTAGTCATTGATGATAGCGAGATATGAAAACAATACTTTTGATTCATCAAAATTGAGATAATCTTCTTTGCGCGACATGAAAAATGTTGGGAAAATCAGCATGATTAACTATATACTGTTTTGAACGTACACTTTTTTCGGCCATTTTCCCAATCAAACAAGAGAAGGATCTTATACTTAAATGTAACAAAAAGGTAAAATCTATAACTGCGATAATTGATCCACAGAGTCATTGACTATCAGCTGATATATTTATTTTTAACTTACACAACCGTTCCTCAAAAGAGCCCTGCAGTTTAGACTAGTGCGGTTTTTAATTCACAAAATACAGAAAATAATTGAAATAAAAAAGAAGGTACACATGTATGGAATTGTTCCAATCGTCCCCATATTGCACAGTGCCGAAACAACTGTATTCGATTTAACTAAATGTTTAATACATATTAGGGGAATCCTTTTTATACTATTTTAATATTAGCACAGTAGAACTTTTACCAGAGTCTAAAAAATATCCCAGAATGACTATCATGAAATGTTTAGTGAACTGTCTCAAACCAGTAAACATTTTATATCGCTGCACCAGATAATGGACAACCAACTCTTTACGTTTATTGTAAATCTATTTAATTTTATTCTTTTGAATACTACAATTATTTACATGCAATTTTCATGTTACAAATAAATCTATCAACAGTGTGAACTTTAGTCTCACCTCAATAGATAGTGATCAATTATATCTCATCAATGAAATAACATAAACATCTTAAGAATAATAATATATTAAGTATTTACCCTCTCCCTGAATTACAGATATCTTAGCAGGGTACATTTTACAATCAGTCCATCTTGCATAAACATGGTCTCCTACTTTATATTCCTGTAAATGACAAAATTGACGAGGATTCTAGTGATTGATTGTTGTTTAACGCCACATGAGCAATTTTTCAGCTACTCGTATGATGATGTGAAGAAATTACATTTCAATGAGATGATGGTTATAACTTCTTTATTCTACATCAACAAGCTTAGCAGGATTTTTATAGTGCTAGCTCACTGAAACAATAGTCCACAAGTAAATATGTTGCTCCACTTGGACACATTATCCTGTTTCCGAGACAACCAGTTTTTGCTCTTAATCTTTAAAACGCTGTGTGCTTAGCAGAGAAGTAACAAATATCAATTTTATAAGTTTTTGGTTCAACCAGACTGGGTCTCGGACCCACGACTGCCGCACTTGACGCAAACGGCGAATATAGAATGACTATTATTACAACATGGCGTAAAACTTGTCCAACCTGCAGCTTTAATGGAGTAACTGTATTATATTTACATTATTAAGTGATTGAGTTGTACTCACTACAGACATAAGCGAGTTTTTTTTTCAAGATTTCCTGACAGTATCATTCAATCTAAACTTCAGATAACAAAACCTCATTAAAAAAAATTTGGTACATTTATATTTATTTTTTTCAACAACAAAATTCAAAATTTTGGCTGTCGTATAATAAAAATAAGCACTTATGGACATGAAATATTAAAATATGTACAAAATCATAATAGAGGTTTTAGACATCATGAACAACAGTAGTTCCATGATAACATCCACATTTTTCAAATTTACTTGACAAGAGTTGTCTATCTTAATTAATACCTTGCTCCCCTTTATTTGAATTTTGGATAACTCAAAAATTGTCAACAGTCCTGTGAACTTTGAGATAACGAGATTCAACTGTATAATTCATATCCTTAATTGAAAAAAAGTCACATATAACAAAACATGACTTTCACAAAAAAAAAAAAAAACTGAAAAGCTAATCTACAGTATAGAAAGAGACATACCGTGATCAATGATCGTGATAGTGGTCATGTCTAGGAAAGTGATGGGGATTAAAATTTTAAATTCATGTCGGTGATCAGTTGTTTATTGGGGGGCAATAAAACACCAGGTGTTAATCTTGTAATCAAGTGTGTCGTTTTACAGGTAAACTAGTCAGATAAGATGTACAGACGAAATTACGTTTTTATATCGCCTATTTTTTTTTCCAGGTACTGTCTCAGATTCCCCTCAGAATTAAAAAAAACATTTGTATTTCTTTCCTCAAAACGTTAAGCATCCTTGAACGTAATCCCGGGAATGAAATCCTGAGATCAAGAAAATAGAACGAGAACGGAGAGTTCATTTGAATTGATGAATAAAATGTAAATAATAAATGATTATTCAACTTCAATCTTCATAGAAAACCCAGTTTAAAAACCCTTTTCGTTGTAGAAGCGTATTTTCAGTACGATGTAAGTTAAATAGCATATAATAGTGATACATACTAAATAATTTGTATATGGTCATTGAAGAATTTGATTAAAAAAAAAAAAAAAAAATATTTATAAACAGATCGTTCAAAGAAGTACTACATGTCCAAAAGTCACTAAATTTACGGATATATTTTGGAAATTAGCGGTATATAGGCTAATCCGCAGAAAGCTTAGAAACGTGAAAGGAAATAAGGAATTAAAGATATTTAATAAATTTGTAAATAACAACTGAAGACTCTTTTTATTGATGTTAGTAGCCCTTAAAGGGGCTGGTTTTTTTTTGCATATGTTGCAACTTTGAAGCCTCAGGAACTGATAGCTTGGTTTTCATCTGGAAATAACAAATATTTGACATTACACAGTATCTGACCAAAATCAAATGTCACCAGTTTAGCTTGATATTCACAGCCAATGCCATATGTTTACAAGGAAAACCTAGACTAAAGCAGAAACATATATATTTCTATTATTTATAAATTTATCTACCGGTACATTGTACGTCATACTTCAAAACCTTATCTTGATAGTTAACAAGGGCAACGCAAAGCGTGGCATATCCCCTCACCTAAAAATGAGACCCTGTTACCTTGAACTTTGACCTTGAAAATCAATAGGGTTCCAGATTCTCTTAAGGTCTACGTATGTACCAAGTTTGGTCAAAATACATTGAAGAATGTTGATTCTAGAGTGTTCACAAGGATGTTACGCAGCAAAAATTTGACACTGTGACATTGACCTTTGACCTTGAAAATCAATAGGGTTCCAGACTCTCCTAAGGACTACGTATGTACCAAGTTTGGTCAAAATCCATTGAAGGATCTTGATTCTAGAGTGTTCACAAGGATGCTATGTGGTAACAATTTAACCCGGTGACCTTGACCTTTGACCTTGAAAATCAATAGGGTTCCAGACTCTTGTAAGGACTAAGTATGTACCAAGTTTGGTCAAAATCCATTGAAGGATGTTGATTCTAGAGTGTTCACAAGGATGTTACGCGGTAAAAATTGGACCCGGTGACATTGACCTTTGACCTGGAAAATCAATAGGGTTCCAGATTCTCCTAAGGACTAAGTATGTACCAAGTTTGGTCAAAATCCATTGAAGGATGTTGATTCTAGAGTGTTCACAAGGATGTTACACGGTAAAAAATTTACCCAGTGACCTTGACCTGGAAAATCAATAGGGTTCCAGATTATCCTAAGGACTAAGTATGTACCAAGTTTGGTTAAAATCCATTGAAGGATGTTGATTCTAGTGTTCACAAGGATGTTACACCTGTAAAAAAATTACCCAGTGACCTTGACCTTTGACCTATGACCTTGAAAATCAATAGGGTTCCAGATTATCCTAAGGACTAAATATGTACCAAGTTTGGTCAAAATGCATTGAAGGATGTTGATCCTAGAGTGTTCACAAGGATTGTGACAGACGGACGAAGGACGGTAGCGTTACTCACTCGCAACTTCGTTGGCGAGGGGATAAAAAATGTTCAATAATTGTTTCACATTCGACGCATAAAAAGGTATTATTACTTATGTATTACAGAACAAATTTGTCGAAAATTTAATTTGTCTACTATAAAATACATACTGAAATGTGTTTGAAAGTAGACAAAATAAAGGAAACAAAGATCTATGGAAAGTATATGTGTATTGATGGTGATCTTCAGTATTCTGGTAATATTTCAGCTATATCATGATATGGTAAAAACAGGGGGGAAAAATCCCAAACAAACAGAAAACTAGAGGCTCAGCCCACTGAGCCTGTATCACTCACCTGACAATAGAATGATACTGAAGCAAATTTCAAAGGGAGATAATCATTACCTTAAAAAACAGCAGCCATCTTGAATGGAGGGTGGGGCTGTTGGACACAATTTTGAAAGGAACACTACCAGGGACCATCTATGCCAGGTTTGGACCTTACATAGATGCTTCCTGCCAAGTTTGGCTCCATTTGGCCAAGCTGTTTCAGAGGAGAAATTTTTTTTAACATTAGCCAATCAGAAAAAAGAATTAATCTTGGCGGCCATGTTTGTTGGCCGAATGGAACTTAATGAAGAAGCTTTATAGAGGATCTTACATAGATGCTTCCTGCCAAGTTTGGCTCCATTTTGCCAAGCAGTTTCAGAGGAGAAGATTTTTTTAAACAGTAGCCAATCAGACACAAGAATTGCCCTTGGTGGCCATATTTGTTGGTGGAACGGAACGAAATGGAGAAACTTTATAGAGGACCTTACATAGATGCTCACTGCCAAGTTTGGTTCCATTTGGCCAAGTTGTTTCAGAGGAGAAGATTAAAATATGAAAAAGTTAACAGACGGACGACGGAGGCCAAGTGATGGCAACAGCTAAAAAATGATGAAAAAAGGGCAATAACTCCTAGACGGGTAATCAGATTTACTTTAAAATTGCAGTCTAGGTAGACATGTTTGCTGTTTAAACTTAACATCTATCTCTTATAGTCTTTGAAATAAAGGACAAAAGGTTTTAACATTTTGAAAATTTGATGAAAAAAGGGCAATTACTCCAAAATGGGTACTCAGATTTACTTAAAAAATGCAGGGTAGGTAGATTTTGACATGCTGAACATGTTTGCAGTTTAAACTTAACATCTATCTCTTATAGTTTTTGAAATAAAGGACAAAAAGTATTAAAAATTTTATATTCGATTATTTCTTCCCTGAACGCTAGCGAGAGATAAAATATGAATATAAATGCCCAACCTATGGTTAAATGTACACAAATCTACGGCTGCCATGAATTATTTCTTTTCTAATATGACAAGTACGGTAATTTTTATGACCCTAGGCAACCTTAGAATACGCCACACAACGGCTGTTCCGTTTAGCTCCCTTCACATATGATGACGGAATCAGCGCAATTTGAGCACATATATTGATTCAAACTCCTATTGTGCGAGTAATAATATATTCAAATATTTATTTCAATTACTTTAATGGCACAAAACAGATTTAATAAGTGCGACCTCGTAATAAAATTTCACGTGGGAGGTGGTCGGAACATCCGTCGGGGAAAACCCCAGATGAGTGCGTTTTCATCGCATATTTGTGTATACATGTAAACAAAGTAATATAATGTGTAGTTGTTGTGTATGACCTCACGGAAACAGCCATGTAGGCTTTTGTTCATTGGAGAAACTTTTTAAATTTATATGGGGTTTTTTTCCAATCGATAATTTGAGTGCGCAGGTGCTAAATGTAGATATATACTGGTTGACAATATATAGGCCGTCATATTAGAATTGTTATTACCCTCATACCAGTCAGTAAAAGTACAATATCTACCCATAAAACTGTCAGTATTATTTTCACCTTACTTGTAAAATTAATAAATTATTTTCATGGCCTTAAATTCATCAGGACAAAGGGTATTTCCCCCATAGACTGCAAAGGGTATTTCCCTTATATTAAGGAAGTTAAACATTGGATTAGTCCATTTTTAAAAGGTAAACACTGATACATTATTTTGCCTCAAATTTGTTTATAGTCATAGTTTCAACTGTTTTTACGATTTAAAAAAAATTAAATGCTTTATTTAAATTTCCTAAATTCAACAGATGAAATCTAGATCCAATGGACCATAAAATATACATATTGAATTTCAAGTAACCACCCATCTACCTTTTATATGTTATCCATGATTACCATTATCAGTTTTGTCAGCAGATCGTCTTCCATTACAGAAATGGGATTTTATTCGATTATGGATTAGTTAATAATTCTTGTTTAGGTAATACATAACAATAACTATAATGGCTTATTCAAGCTCTGTTAAACGAGCTCAAGTACCAAAATGTTGTGAGCTATGTGAAGAGGACACAAGGATAAAATGGAGGTGTGTTGAATGTAATATGTCTTTGTGTGATAAGTGCAAAAAACTTCATAAGAAGGTACAAATGTCTGTTCCACATGAAATTGTGGATATACAAATGCCTCTTCATGATGTGCAACCGAAGGTAATTGTGGACAATATACCATGCCATGAACATAAGGCAAAAATGACATGTCTGTTCTGTAGAACCTGTGATCATCTCGTGTGTCCAGATTGTGTTTCATTCACACACAAAAAGCATAACTTTGAACCCATTGAAGGAGTTCTCTCAGAAAAATTGGATAAGCTGAAAGGAGCGGAGCAAAAGTACTGTAAGGATTTAACCCTCTGTCAGACAAAATCTAAAGAAATCCACGATTTTGAAACTAAATACAACTTTTTGGTTGATGAAACAATTCAACAAATAAAACAAAAGGAGCAAAATTTAATAGAAGACATCACTAAATATTCTAAAAACTTACAAAACCAAGCCGAATTTGAACGAAAAACTGTGAAAACAAAGCTATCCGACCTTAAGGGGCAGACTAACCAGGCTGAAGAGAATCTTGAAACTAAAAAAGATGAAGTGATGGCTGCCTTGGCTTCAAACAAAGGCAGTATGATTTTTACAAGTGCTATAGAAATTAAGAAAAAGATGCCAGACTTGAATTTTAAACTATTTCCTTCTAGTATTAAACAATTTGTTCCTACAAGAGGAACAGTCGAAGATATATCAAGTTTATTTGGTTCACTTCAGGAAATGAAAATACCACAAGTACAATCAGACATTGATTTTGAGGTTGTTAATTCATACACTACAGATTTACCACGTATCAACAACATAATTACTGTTGATGACAAATCTACATGGATTACTAATTTTAATAAACAAGTCCTAAGACAAATAAACATTAACAATGACAACATCACAACCACCAATGAGATTTCTTGTCAAATCAGTAACATGACATTGACCTCAAACAATGACATACTTCTGTCCGTGTCCTACAGTTCAGATGTAAAACTCTTGACAAAGTCAGGAGAAATAAAACCATTCTTCTCAGTGTCACCCTTGTTACCCCGGGGAATCCATGCGACTAGTGACAATTATATTATAGTAGGTGTCATAGAACCTGGTAATCCCTACACACCTACAGACCAATGTACAAGGGCACTACTTATCTTTGGTATGGATGGTAAACAACAACATACTTATCAATATGACAGTAACAAACACAGACTGTTTACTGTACCACGACGTATCACAACAAATAATAACAAAGACATAGTTGTTGTTGACAGTACATCAGATGTTACTGGGAGGGTGGTGGTTGTAGGGAGGGAGGGGGGATTAAGGTGGACATATACAGGACATTCTAAGATAAATGTTACTACACAATTTTATCCTGTTGATGTAGTAACAACAACAGCAGGACACATTATTGTGAGTGACATTTATACACATGCCCTCCATGTTTTATCTGAACAAGGAGATATATTGACATGTAAAGTAATGGAGGACACAGGGATTAAATATCCTTTATCACTTGACATTGACATGAGGGGACAATTATGGGTGGGTTGTTATACAGATGGTAAACAGTCAGGAGCAAAAATACACATGATAAATCTTCTTTGCTAAATAAGGCTGTATTATATATCTATAGACAACTGACGTGTACAAATGAGGGTAGAAATGGTAGGAACTGGTACAAAATAATAGACCTTGCCAAGTTTCCTGGTCGATTACATGTATCAGCATGCAACATAAACCACTAGCCCCAGTCATTCAACTTCAGGCTTGTAAAAATTGTATAAAATTTGCTTATTCCAATAGAAAAAAATTCTTCTAAATGCTGTTCAAGGCTACTTTGTCAAAATGTAGACATAAACAAAAGTATTATGTTATTGAGTACTGCTTACTTTTAATAAAACAAATAAAATATTTATAAAATTGTTTTAAATGCATTTCCTTTCTTTTTTAGCTCACAAGATCCAAACTTGGAGGGGTCGTTGTGGTCATAATTGTATGGTAGTTGGATTTATAACTACCTATACAATCAGTGCCTATCACCACTAATGTTGCGAGTTTGAATCCCGCTCAGGCAAGGTGTACTCGATACAACATTATGTGATAAAGTAAGCCAGTGACTTGCGGCAGGTCGGTGGTTTTCTCTGGGTACTCCGGTTTTCTACACCAATAAAGCTGACCGCCACGATATAACTGAAATATTGTTGAAAGTAGCATTTAACACCATAACCCATAACCCTAATCCAAACTTGGAACCATATAGGTGAGGTAATGGTTAGCTTGCTCCCCTCGAGTGCAGTAGATCATGGATTCGAGCCTCGGTCGGGTCAAACAAAAGACTATAAAATTGCTGTTTGCTGCTTTTCTGCTGCATTAAGACTCTAAGAGCAGACTGGTTGGCTATGGTTTTATGCTTTATGGTGTTTAACATCACTTTCAACAATATTTCAGTTAAATAGCAGGCCTCGACATTAACGTTTGTCCGATACCAGTGAAAACTGACGTCGGACAAGTAGATCTTGTATTACGGTTGTCCGACGGGACAAGTGAAAAAATCAGAGATTCTCAAACGTGCCGGTACGACGGACAAATCTATTTCCACTGGTATAAAACATTGGGTTTGTTGTATAAAAGAGCTGTTTGATCTCCAATTTGTCCATTATTTATTTTGATTAAAACTAAAGTGAAACACCAGGTCAAAACTCTTTTATCGATTTATCGTTCCTCCATGCTTTGATGAAGTTCAAGGACATTGACAAAATTAAAGTCGCAATCTCAGAAACGCTTTAAGGAACGGAAATATCAATATGTGAAATATAAGAACAAGAATCACTCCGGAACGGACACGTAAAAATTATTGGATATCGATTTGGCACCAAATTTAAACTTGTCTTTCGTGCAAAATACGATAGAGGACTTGATTTAGGCTTTTGGGAAATATTGAAACCTTTGAATTGGACAAATATTACAAGCTTTTTCCTGATCTGGTTGAAAAGATCCACTAAATTTTTTAATTTCTCTGTGAATTTAAATAAAATACTTTGCTTTATTTATATCACAGGCACTTGTTTCTGGTAAAAAAAATATACCTAGATACTGGTATATATAATATCTAGGTATATTTTTTTTTACCAGCAACAAGGATTTATATAACACAAATATGAGTGATTACAATTTGTGTGGTATTGGATCACAACACAGTAATATTTCAAAAGGAAAAGGGGGGTACATATAAAAATCACTGGTATGCAATACTCCAATCAAGGTAGACGGTAGACAGAAATAAAAATGTGACATTGAATATATGTCCTTAAGGTAGTTATGAATAAAAAAAAAACCTCAGAACAAATCAGTTCAGGCAGCTTTAACTATTTACTAAATCTGGGCAGGGTAACGTCGTAGGGGTCGCGAAACAATGTTTCAATTAATCACAATTGAATTCTCCCCACTTCTCTCTGTTGTCTCCCACTTCTCCATGTGAGCTCTCTGAAAGAGAAGTCACTTCTCCCTCTAATTTGAAAGTAGTGGGAGCCCTGGATAATTATTCTCTAGTTTTTGTAATTTTTATTAATTTTTTCGGACAACTAAAAGATTGAGTCGGACAAGTACTTTTTTTAGTTAGTTGTCCGAAGGGACAAGTTGAAAAATATGTTAATGTAGAGGCCTGTATTGTGGCGGTTAGGTTTGTTTCATTGGTGGAGGAAACCAGAGTACCCAGAGAAAACTGCCGACCTGTCGTAAAATAGCTGACAAACTTGATCACATATTGTTGTATCCAGTACACCTCGCCATGAACGTGGTTCAAACTCACAACATTAGTTGTGATAGGCACCGATTGCACAGGTAGTTGTAAATCCAACAACCATACGATCATGAACCACGACAGCCCCTTGACTGCCACTGGACGAAAAAATAGGTCACATGAAACTACATAGTTAATTCTAAAATATGATTATAGTACCATATAATTATAATTTAGTATTGCATGTTTTGAATGTAATAAAATATTTTATATTTATTTTCCGTCTTAAAAGTGCTTTGAAAAAAACCAACAACACAAAAACAAAATGTGTGGCCCAAAAAAAATTCTTATCGAAATCAATATGTACACAGCTAAATTGAATAAAACATTTCCAGTTTTAAACTTGATCAGGACACATTTTTATAAACTGTTAACATGACTGAATATTTACCTGTGTGATATCATCTATGCACAATCAAAGGGAGACAAATCCAACATTACAAACTAGAGGCTCAGCCCACTGAGCCTGTATCGCTCACCTGACAATTGAATGATACTGAAGCAAATTTCAAAGGGAGATAATCATTACCTTAAAAAACAGCAGCCATCTTGAATGGATGGTGGGGCTGTCGGACACAATTTTGAAAGGGACACACCCAGGGACCATCTATGCCAAGTTTGGCTCCATTTGGCCAAGCTGTTTCAGAGGAGAAGATTTTTTTAACATTAGCCAATCAGAAAAAAAGAATTAATCTTGGCGGCCATGTTTGTTCACCGAATGGAACCAAATGAAGAAGCTTTATAGAGGATCTTACATAGATGCTTCCTGACAAGTTTGGCTCCATTTTGCCAAGCAGTTTCAGAGGAAAAGATTTTTTTAAACAGTAGCCAATCAGAAACAAGAATTGCCCTTGGCGGCCATATTTGTTGGTGGAACGGAACGAAATGAAGAAACTTTATAGAGGACCTTACATAGATGCTCACTGCCAAGTTTGGTTCCATTTGGCCGAGTTGTTTCAGAGGAGAAGATTAAAATAAGAAAATACCTCACATGGCGCTAAAAAATTTATGAAAAAGGGCAATAACTCCTAGACGGGTAATCAGATTTAATTCAAAATTGCAGGGCATGTAGATCTTGACAAGCTGAACATATTTCAGTTTACACTTAACATCTATCTCTTATAGTTTTTGAAATAAAGGATGAAAAGTATTAACCTTTTTTTTAAATTTCATGAAAAAAGGGCAATAACTTCAAGACGGGTAATCAGATCTACTTTAAAATTGCAGGCTAGGTAGATCTTGACATGCTGAACATGTTTGCTGTTTAAACTTAACATCTATCTCTTATAGTTTTTGAAATAAAATAAAGGACAATTACTCCAAAATGGGTACTCAGATTTACTTTAAAATTGCAGGGTAGGTAGATCTTGACATGCTGAACATGTTTGCAGTTTAAACTTACAATCTATCTCTTATAGTTTTTGAAATAAAGGACAAAAAGTATTAAAATTTTGAAAATTTGATGAAAAAAGAGCAATAACTCCAAATTGGGTACTCAGATTAACTTCAAAATTGCAGGGTAAATAGATCTTGATATGCTGCACATTTTTGCAATTTAAACTTAACCTTTATCTCTAATAGTTTTTGAAATATCAGACAAAAATGTTTAAATTAAAAAAAATAATAATGAAAAAAGGGCAATAACTCCTAGATGGGTAATCAGATTTACTTCAAAATTGCAAGGCATGTAGATCTTGACATGCTGCACATGTTTGCTGTTTAAACTTAACATCTATCTCTTACAATTTTTGAAATAAAAAACGAAATGTATTAAAATTTTGAAAATTTGATGAAAAAAGGGCAATAACTCCAAGAAAGGTCATCAGATTTTCTTCAAAATTTCAGGGTAGTTAGATCTTGCTGTGCTGATCATTTTTACCCCGTCAGATGTCTGATATTATTAATGGTTTTTGAGTTATTACCAAAAACGTGCAATTTTACCATATGTTTTATATTTAGTAACAGTGGCCATGTTTGTTGGCCGAATGGAACCAAATGAAGAAATTTTATAGAGGATCTTACATAGATGCTTCCTGCCAAATTTGGCTCTATTTGGCCAAGCAGTTTCAGAGGAGAAGATTTTTTTAACATTAGCCAATGAGAAACAAGAATTGCCCTTGTGGGCCATATTTGTTGGCGGAATGGGACGAAATGAAGAAACTTTATAGAGGACCTTATATAGATGCTTTCTGCCAAGTTTGGTTCCATTTGGTCCAGTTGTTTCAGAGAAGTAGATTAAAATATGAAAAGTTAACGGACGGACGACGGGCGCCAAGTGATGGCAATACCTCACATGAATAAATAAAATAAATAATACAAAAAAAAAAAAATGCCACAAGCTCCAGGGAATAATTTAAGCGACATTTCAGCCAAATCCTAGTTAAAAAAAATAGACAGAAAGAAACTTTACATTAAAAAAAATATATTGTATTGGAACATCGACAGTAGAACACCAAAGGAACAAGTTAGAGAGAATAACACAATGAATTTTTGCAAATTACTTTAATAAAGTACATCTGTCATGATAAGAAATAATATGACAAAAACAACACCCGGGTGACTCTTCAGCATCAATAGCATGAAAAAGAAATTATCGACATAATGTATTAAATAATGATTCTAAAAATAGAACTTGGTTTCATAACGTGTCAATCATTAAATGGACAATAACAGAAAAAGCTTTGCAGTCCTGTGGAATATGACAGGTAAAAGTCCAAAACACAAAAAAATATTCAATTTTACGTCTGCTCTTTACCAACTAAACACTACAAAACCCACGCTTGCAAAGTCTGTGCTTCAAAAACCTGTGCCTACAGTTTAACTTATAAACAAAAAATACATTTATGAAGTAGCCTGTATTTACGAATAATTCAATACATAGTATGTCCGTGATGATAATGTCTAAAGGATTAAAAATTATGTCTCTCGGAGTGATCAATCACAGTATGTCTCTTTCTGTACTGTAGCAATTGCTAAAAAAAATATTTACCCCATTTGCAGACTTCCTTTTCTCTTTCCTCCCAGAATGCCTTGCTTTGGCTCTAATTTTTTCGCTGGACATATCCATCCATTGATCATATCGTGAATTCCATCCTTCAAAATGGACAAGTACAGCAGTGTCTTCCTCGTCAATATCTATTATCTTAGCCGAGTACCTGGAAAAAAATAATCAGTGGTAGGGACATGGAATTGGATGTGCATACCATATTTTATTTCTATTTCAGGGTGGGGGGTTTATGATTATGGTATTTAATACCACTTTCAACAATATTTCAGTCATATCATGGCAGCAGTTTTATTGGTGAGGAAAACCGGACTACACGGAGAAAACAACTGACCTGCCATAAGTCACTGACAAACTTCATTACATAACGTTGTATTGAGTACACCTCGTCTGAGCAGGATTCGAGATCACAACGTTAGTGGCGATAGGCACTGATTGCATAGGTAGTTGTAAATCAAACTACCATACGATCACGACCACGACGGCCCTGTGCTTCTGTTAGAAAATTACACTGATTTAACACCAGTGAACCACTATGTTACCAGGGTTACCACTGCTATTTCTGGTAATTTTCAATTATGACAATTTATGACCTTGTCAGCGTACTTCTATACAATATATAGAATGTAAATCACTGTTGTTTCGTCAAAATTCAAAGTGGTACACTGATGCACCACTGTGAAAAATCAATAGAGCAGATTTGTTCATTTTTATTGGTGGAGAAAATCAGGGTATCCTTATTGGTGACTTGCACCGATTGTACAGGTAGATGTAAATCTACTGACTTAAGAAGATTCAGTCTTCACGCTAACCCACTTGCTCGAAACCCAGGACAAGTAAAACTGGATACGGAGAAGTGATAATTATGAAAGAATTTGTTTGAATAAATATAATTTTTTTTCTAAATTTGGCTCACCAACAGCGGCCCTTACCATTTTTGTATAAAATCCATAGCCTCTATTTTTTCTCCTTTGCGCCATGTTATCCCTAGTCTGACAGGAAATCTCTTATTCAAGGGTGGAGCTGACGATGTTGTAGTGGATGATGTACTGGAACAGGTACTAGCATTATCATGAAACAGGTCACCCGTCACCACTGAGCTACGATCACTGAGAGATTTAAATGGCTGCATCTTTTCAGCGCTGCTTTTGTTGCTGCTACAGTCAGATGGAGCTCTATTTGGATATTCTTCCTCATGGTGGGTTTTTACAGGTGTCCCAGGAATTGAACTTGGAGGTGAGCTTGTTATTTGAATGGGATTATCTAGGTTGCCATCCATATTATATAAATGACCTAGAATATACAAAAATAATTAAGCTATGCAAATTTCTATGAATGAAATATCTGCTGACAACAAATAAACAACAACATACAGTATCTCCTGACAACAAATAAAGAACAACATATTTTCTGACAACAAATAAACAACATATCTTCTGACAACAAATAAACAACAACATATCTTGACAACAAATAAACAATATATCTTCTGACAACAAATAAACAACAACATATCTTCTGACAACAAATAAACAACAACATATCTTCCAAATTTAAAGCATAGACATAGCTCCAGATAAGCTGCGTATTTGCGTTTTTTTATGCTATAAAAACGAGTAAAAACGCATGTATTATCAGATCAGAGTGTACACATTACGCATACATATTGCTGTGTAAGCAAACTTTCCAAATTCGGAGGGTACATGTACGCTGTTAACGATAATACAGTCGTGTACATTAACAATACATTTTTGTCTTTGAAAAATTCCCCGTAATTACTTCCCTTTATACTTTTCGAAGGAGAGAGCGCATACATCCGAGGGGTACCAAATGTTTGCCTTTCTAAGCATCGATGTCAAAAGAGATCTGATTGGATGTTTACGATAAATCATCCAATCGCGGTCAATATTACAAATAAATGTGGTGCTCCCTCCTTATAAGGAGTGGTTTACGTAATAAGTAGGAACTAAAACGAAAGTAAATTTGGGAACACGTTGTTCGTTGAAAAAGAACAAGAACATGTTTTTCTAAACTTCTATTGTATTTTAATGTAGTACTTATGCAAATAGCTTGTCAGGGTGTGGTGTCAGTTATATAAAGTAAACACAGAACAAAATATTTACAACATTTTATTAATAAACATGACACAATCGTGTCAAATTAAACAGAGATATGGGTGATTTTCAAAAAAATGAAGACTTTTCATTTTCAGAGAATAATTTGAATATTAAATGATATGAAAGAAAGGTAAATATTTTAAAACAAGCACAATGGTAACAGTTATCTTCATGCAAAGTGTCATGGAGATTGCTCTTCTGCTTAAAAAGTTATCCTCTAAAAACTGGTCAAATTTGTCAGGAGTGTGACGTTTTAGCGTGACAAACTTTAAATTGCCTCAACTTACCTTGATGATAAAAAAAATATAATAAAAAATATATTAAAGAAAGATGGTATTCTATAATTTCGTACCATTTTACTTCAAATATCTAGATGTTTTGTGACCCTATGATTATGCGACAAAAAATATTCTATTTCTTAAATTGGTGTACGTGAATAAATTTAACTTGGAAAATTGTACAAATGTCAAATCAAACCTTAATAGTTTTTCATTGTTGAGACTAATTAGTTCAGAAAAGTCAAAATATGTTGTAAAAAAAACATTAGTTATAATAATTTAGTAGTATTAGACTGGATGAATATGATAGTTGTAAAATTGGGCTTGCATAAGGAGAGACACAAAAAACGTCAGGAGTGTGACATTTTATCTTAGTTGTATAGTACTATGTTGAATGATTTAATAGTTCACAATTTTCTTTATTTTCCAAAAGCTCCAGACCCAATCAAAGAAAAAAGTTGGAAATAGCTCTGATATATATATGACATATCATAGCTAGGAAATAAAAATAACTAATGTCAGGAGTGTGACACTTTTAATAGGCATATCTTTTAAATAAAAATAAAATAAAAACATGCTTCTACAAACTTCCACAATGTTTTCAATTTAATCACATATAAACAATAAGTAATAATTATAGTATTTTTGTATATTGCATGACACCTTTCTCATAATAAGTGATGATAAAGGGTTATATTTTCTTAAAACATGTGAAAATATGGATTTTTTCTAAATGAAAAATTGATGTATGTTGCTTTAGATAAACAGAATACTTACTTTAATATATCTTGCCTTTCATAAAACATTTTCATTCTTTTGATATAGCATTTTTGAAAATTTATCGATAATTTTTCATTCAACAGTAATATGTCACACTCCTGACATAAAAACATTAAATGTCGATTGCAATTGCAGTAGGAATTTTTTTTGCAGAGTAAATTATTGAGAAACATGGGGAAACTAATTTGAAAACCACTAAAAAGTAATTTTATACTAAGAAAAGATGATCTACATGTATTGCTAGTTTTAATAAATTTCAAATCCATTTTAACCATTTTGGATGAGATTAATTCCTAAAGGGCAAATAATTTTGAATCTTCTTTTAATATCTACTGTTAACTGTAAGAAATATAAGCTTTTGAAGAAATATAACTTTTAGTTTGACAAGTTGGTTATATTATTTTCAGCTCAACAGGTTTATTGACAGGTTTATTTTTGAGAGGCAGTCAGGAGTATGACAATTTTATTTAAGAAATAGATTATTTTGTAAGCATATAGCCTCCATAAAACTGCTTGTAATTGTCTTGGGGAATTATTTAATTCTCAATAAGCACTATACTCTTGAAAAGATGTATAAATGGTTGAAAATTGAGTTGTCATTTTTTATAATTATGATTGTATAACTTAGAATATGATAAAATATGATTGAAATAACATCATAACAATGCAAAAATGAAATATATTCAAGGTAAACATTTTTTCAGTCAAAATAGATTATGTACTACTACTTAAAAAAGTTATTGTGACCAACAATGATTGCATTTAGCTTGATATTTGGTGTATTTATCTATTAGAAAAATGTGTCAGGAGTGTGACAAAACATAAAAAAATGGACAGTATTTTCATTTGGTTACCTCTAGTTTATACCACCAATGATCAACTTAACTAACTTTTGTTATATTTATTAGGCATATATAAATAATTGATTTACAACTATTATTAGATCATTAGATCATATTTTTTATGCTTGTATGAAAACTTTAATTACCAGATTTCTTAAAATATACAGTAAAAATAGTGTTTCTTTGATATACTGAAACTGTTTTCTCATGATATATACAAAGTTTGGTACCAAAATGTGCCTTTTTCATATCATTATCAAATGAAAAGGTCTTTTACCATACCCAAAAGAAAATGATACCTCTGAGGAAGTAAGTCTGTATTTGTTATCATTTTAACACTTTGCTGCCAATAAAAGTTGAATTTTTTTTTTTGTCTTCATATATTGCACTGAGCAACTGAATCTGAAAAATATATCATATTGACATTATTTTACGACCAAAATTATGTCAATTTGTCCAATTTGAAATTTCACCCTCTATGTCACACAAAGTCTTCATTTTTTTGAAAATCACCATTATACATATCACGACACTTGCATCCTGCGTTTATTGAATAACACTTGTGTCAAACATAATTTTAAAAGTGTACATGTAAGCAATCTTTTCTGAAGTAGAGAGTACAACAGTGCAAAGGAAATATGCAAATACCCATCATTTTCAAAAGTAGGGGGTAATTACCGTTTGAACTTGAAAATTATCTGGAGCTCTGATACAATAGATAAAAATCAAGTTATATAAAAAAAAAATTGATGTTTCGAATAAGGGGAGATATCTCCGGCAATTATAGTTTATTATAAATCAGAGTACTCTATTTCTAAATTATGATACATAACCAAACTTAAGTCCAATTTTGACATAGAAAACTGATTTAAGCAGATGTTCATACCTACATTGTACATATGTTAATAGCTATAGTGCATGTCAAAGGTATTGCCAATTATAAGCGCTAGATACTGCATCGTTGGTGAAATGGTTAGCATGCTCACCTCGAATGACATAATATGAAGTTATATCAACATTCAGATTTTTCAGTTTTTGAATAATTAAAATAGCAACTTTCTTAATATTCAGTATTCTTACTGTAATTTCTCTGTTCAGATTTTGAAATAAAGTATGCATTTAACTTTTTTAATAACAGAAAAGAACTTTCAAAGGTAAGTAATATTCAAGAATCTGATTGTTAATGTAACCACAAACCAATATCAATACAAAAGGAAGAATGAAAGTAGTTAAAGACTCTTACATTTCAATAAACTTTTATTTTGTTGAAAATATACAAGCAAAAATGACACAAACCCCCATAAAATATTTTAAGGGAGAACTCATGCATGTGCTTCAGAAGGGGATCGACAGTTCTTATATTCATAGAGTCACAGACATCTGCATAATATAGTCTATAGTTTGACAGACTAGATACTTTTTCATGTATCCCATGTCCTCAAACTGAAAATCAAAATAATTTCAGACAGGGGACTCTTGAAAATTGCTAGGAACATCGCATATGTGCAATATCATTCACGATAATCGAGTCAGAACTTTAAAAGGAACGTGGCATCTTACACCCCAACTGGCCCAGTCCCCGAAATGAACATTTGAATTTACTGGTCCAAATCAAATTCCTGCAATTTATTTTTATATAGTGCGAAATAAAAACTGAAAATATTTAGTGGTCTGAACAATTAAATAAAGTTTTACTGGTCTTGGACCGGAGGACCAATGCTCATCATATTTGTGAGTACCCCCCTTTTCTCTATACAGATAGAACTTTACAAGATCAGATCTGCTTACTTTGTTAGAAAACATAAAAGTGGGCTATATCCCCTTCACTCTTTTAATCAATTAATTCAAATTATTTTAATCATCTTTTTGCTTTTTTGGACTAAAGTTCAAAATTTATTTCTGCCACTTCGTCGATGTTATCAATGTCATTCGGATCAAAGCTAGTCGGCCTCAAATCTTCCGTTGGAATGATTAAACTTTTATTTATTATTCCTACTGTGAATCTTAAAGTTTTATCATAAGAAATAATTAATTCTTCACTTCTTCAGCCTTCGGTCATTGCATATTTATCCTCTGAAGTAAAGGAAATGGCTAGATAAAAACCGGATGTAATTGAAATATCATAAATGGAACGAGAATTTCAGGCAGAAAGAAAAATTTGGCCATCGACTTGTTTCTTTGTCACAGCAGCGCTTTTTCATACACGAAATTAAGGTTAAATCGTAACCAAGTTCAAACACTAAGATTTGTTTTCAATCTTCGAATTATATAATCCTCTGTTTACTCCAAGAGTACATGCCTGCCAATGACAAACTTACAGAATTCTATTAGAAAAGACAACTCAATTTATTTCGTTTCCGGTCGGGATGTAAACATTCATCATACACGAAACTGAAACGTTAGGCAGACAGTCGGTCCGACTATGACGACGGAAATGCCGGATCCTGTGGAATTCTGCCCCCTAGGTCCGACGATTTTCACAAAGTCTGCGCTAACCACCGATGCGGTTTTTACAAGCTGAACTCTACATTGTCATTAATAATAATATTAATAGGTTTATTCAAATTATTGTTTACATATGTTGCCATAAAACGTAGAGCGCTAACAGATCACCAGACTGACAGTATTGTTAATGCATTAGCACAAAAATAAAAATATTGTTTATAAAGGACGAAGTCCTTATAACGGTAGGCTGTCTGATTTTTCCTTCTATATTGATAGCCAAATATCTGTTCACCGGAAGTTTAAAAAATAGTTCAATTGATAATTTAGAAACGCAAAAGAAATATATTTCAATGAAAAATTCCCAATTCTTTAATTATTTACTCTATGCAAAATCGAAATAACTTGAAATAAAATCTCTTTCTACGAAACTCCTGATGGAAGAGCGGCATACAGTAGGTAAAATGAACCGAACAGCCATAACAAATCGGCTACAGTACAGAAAGGGACATACCGTGATCAATCACTGTGATAGTGGTCATGTCTAGGAGAGTGATGAGGATTAAAATTTTAAATTCATGTCGGTGATCAGGGGGCAATAAAACACCAGGTGTTAATCTTGTAATCAAGTGTGTCGTTTTACAGTTAAACTAGTCAGATAAGATGTACAGGTGAAATTACGTTTTTATATCGCCTATTTTTTTTTTCAGGTACTGTCTCAGATTCCCCTCAGAATTCAAAAAAAAAAATTTCATTTCTTTCCTCAAAACGTAAAACATCCTTGAACGTAATCCCGGGAATGAAATCCCGAGATCGAGAAAATACCAGGAGAACAGAGAGTTCATTTGAATTAATAAATAAAATGTAAATAATAAATGATTATTCAACTTCAATTCAGTGAAATCATGGGTTGTGCAAATTTGTTTCAAAGATTTTTAACTTTGGCTGTGTATTGCGTACCTACACCTAGTATTTCATTGACACGCGTACACAACGTGACCTGGCTTGTGCACAAATGAAGTTTCATAAACACATGCGCGATTTGTTACGTTTTAGTGTAATCTCCAGTAATATAAGTATGCTCATTATGTATTATGAATATATGACTACACAATATTTTGTGCGATTTTTTTTATCCATTTAAAACCCAGGGTCGAATCATTCTGGGGCGTACTGTCTTGTTGCTTAACTCCGTCCATATTGTTTAACTTCCGGTATAAAAAAATAAAAACCTATGGCTAATTTATTTACATATTTTGACGGGGCCCTACCGCAGTTGTTCACAGAAATGAAAGTGTGCTGAAAAACATTTTTAAAAGGGGGTACGAGGAGATAAGGGATAGAAAATTACTAAAAATCTTGAAAAAGGACCGGACATGGCTCAAATACGAATTACATTGTAATGTCAAAACGCCGGCCCCCCTTTTTTTCCAAAATAATTTAACTTTTGTGATTCAAATGTTAATAAATGTCTTCCCGCGGATCGTTTTTGTTCGAACATTTTTTTTGCACATAAGTCGTGAAAGTAACAATATATATTGTTTTTGTTTAATTATATTTGTATTGATCTATTAAATTTTTTATTAAAGATTGATCATTGGCATTGCAAATTAAATTGATGTTTCATCAAGGACGTATTCTATATACGTCCTTGGTTTCATTAATTATGACACTTATATGTCTTGATCCGTGCCAATGGTCTTTGATGAGTTTAATTACTGGTAATAAAGTAAAAAAAAACACACAAGCCAAGGTATTGTGAAAAAGAAAAGGACAAAGCCAACAAAAGAATTTTGAGAAGTTTAAGCTTTGATAACAATGGCTTGGTCAAGCCTAGCTGAGGAACTGTAGCCCTTTATGGTCCTTTTGGTTTTTTTTAAGATATGGCAGACTATCTATGAATAATCTTGGCTGAAGTCTGTAAACTGAAATATTCAATAAAGAAATTGGGGGGGGGGGGGAGGGGAAATCCAGGCATTATGCATGGTCTTCACTCTTGGTGAAATCTGAACTCTAAAGTTAATGGGAATTTTCTTTCAAAAACACTTAATGTTTTGCAGTCTCTGAAGTACATTTTTTGGTCCACAAAATGCTAAATTTCAGGAGCTTCCGCCCCCTGGACCCCTTACGGCCCTCAGCCTAATTTTTTAGGTACCTCCTAAAATTTAAGAAGTACCTCCTATTATAAAAAACTTTGAAACCCCTGCTATTTATTTATTCAAATTCAAATCTTAATTGGCTTTCAACCCAATAGATTTGTGACAAAATACAGCCAAAAAAAACCCCAAAGTTTATGGAACAAATTAAAAGCATGCTCTTCGTTTTCCGCTTTCTGTTCATTTTGTAGCCATTAGGCTACGTAAATTTGGATTATTATAGGTTTTTGTTTGCAATTTTAAAGAAAATTATTTTCATCTATAACGGAATTACGTAACAAGCCAAGTGTGTAAAACAGTTTACTTGAATTGTAAATTTTTTTCAATACGAGAGGTAAAAGTCCAAAACACAAAATAAACCATTTTAAGTCTGCTCTTTACCAACTAAACACTACAAAACCTGCACTTGCAAAGTCTGTGCTTCAAAAACCTGTGGCTGCAGTTTAAATTATAAATAAAAAATACATTTATGAAGTAGCCTGTATTTACGAATAATTCAATACATACTGAATTCAACCCAACAGGAAAAAAAATGAGAAGCTAAAATTAAACAAGATAAAGTTCAGTTGCGGTTTCAACAAAATTCTTAATATAGAACTCGAGGTCATAAAGTAGAACTTTCTAAAACAAACGATAACAAGACACACATTCTTTGGCAATGAAAAGCAACAAACAGTCAAATATTAACAGCAAGAGGATACAAAATTAATTGTCAAAAATACATCCTTCAGTAGCAATAATTACGGCTTACGATATTAAAAGTCAACAGGTAACGCTAATCTCTTTAATTGGCGGTAAAATATCAATCGGCGCACAGGTGACCGAGAGCCATAAAATTTAATCCCCACCACCTTGTTTTATGGTCCTTTTTAGGTCTATCACAGTGGGTTTATGTCCATGATGATATGTCTAAAGGATTAAAAATTATGTCTCTCGGAGTGATCAATCACGGCATGTCCCTTTCTGTACTGTACAAAATTCATTCAAAATAACTTGTACAGATCATCGTATTATTGAAATTTTAGGACTTCGTCCTTCAAACAGGTTGCCTGTCTCATATTAATATCGTTTGCTTAATCAGTTATCTCCCTTAGACTTAGTGTTTTGCCTTTAATTCATTTCATCAAATTATTTCTTCAAATAATTTGATGAAATGAATCAAAATACATTTCATTCATATTGATTTTCAACATATTTGTTGTTCTATTGTGTTGAATTTGCTTGTGTGTGATCAACTGGTATTGGCTGTCTGCATCAGATAATAAATTAATAAAAGTAAACAAAAGACCGCGTGCGTTTGTCCATGTGTCAGATAGCCGGTGGAACGTAGCACGATTAAATATTTGCTTCCACAACTTTTTGGGTGAAGACAATCATCCAAGCTGAAAATGTGTCATTACAACTTACTTAAATATGTAAAGATAGATCATAAACCAACAACATTAGACCATATTTATGTCTTTTCAGTTTTACGCGGTTGACGCAATTTCTCCATTTTGTAATTTGTCAACAACATTCGGAACATCTTTATATTTTTTTTTCACCGAAGACCAAAATGAAAACGGTAACAATGAAGCACCACAACGACCGAAAGGAGCCAATCATTTAACCCCAATACAATAAACATTTTTGTTATTAGCGAGCATCGCAAGATGCGAGCTAAACAGCAACATGTGTGTAAGGAGATGAATCAATATATGATCAATACCAACCGGAAATGGATTCTAAATTTCGGCATAGAATGGACAATCGGAGTGAAGTACAAGGAAATAGCCTTTTATTTTGAATAAAAAATAACTATCCAATTTAAAAATAACCCCCAAAAAATTAAAAAGGAAATCGTACAGCTTCTTTACGTGAAACGATTAATTTATTTAAAAAATGGACAATCGTTAGACCTTCTTGTTTCGCCCCTAAAGAAGGATTGGCCCTAAAAAAAAGTCGTCTCCGATATATCTCGGCCCTAAAAAAAAGTCGTCTACGATATATCTCGGCCCAAAAAATATCCTTTGCAATAGAATTGAAGAACAAAGAAAAATAATCAAGAATAATGAAGTAAAGAACCCAAAACTACTATTTGTACATGTCTATGCGTAGATGCGATGCTCGTCTGTAGGCTGTGCCTAATCCATATTACGTAATCTTACAATTGTCAACATATTATATGCATTAATTCGAGTCTATTTCAGATCATATAATACAAACGTGTTTTTTTTTTTAAATTTGTACTCGTTTATAGACTATTCTAACATAACCTCCTTCTTTCGCTTTGTTAACAAACGAGCAAGTTATCCATTCGGTATAATCTCATTAGCACATGCGCCGGTCGTAAATATTTTTAATTACCGTGTTCCAATCAAAGTATACTACCGTATTTGTACTCTTAGACATATCAGAATCGAAATAAATCATGGAAGCCAGAATGAGCTTTGAGTTTAACATGGATTGCGCGGATATTAGTAAATTTTATCCCTCGCTTCTGGCTCGGGATAAAATACTAATATCCGCCAATCCATGTTAAAACTCCCAGCACATTCTGACTTCCATGATTTATTTCTTAAATTAAAAATCAAAATTAATTTCACATGAATATCGAATTGCGGTACAGACTAGAATGATTAATCTGTCTCAAGCTGCGTCATCACTTCAATATAGACCGTGAGCGAAGGAGAGTAGTGTATGAGCCTGGGACAGAACTCGTCAGTCTAAGTAACAGACATTGCAGGCATAGGACAAGTTAATCACAAAAATACCAAAAAGAAAGAAAAAAACGGGGAATTTTTTTTTCACGAAAAAAGGGGGGATCCTATCTCCGAGTACCTGTGATCTGGCATGCATCCAGAATATGTACAATGAAAGATGAACACAGGATTTACACAGACATCGTGTTCTTTGTATTTGATCTCGATCTACTTTATTAGGTTTAAATAAAATACCTTGTCTTTTGTATGAACAATTATTTATATACACGACTATATGGTTTAAAAGGAATATATTACTTGGCTCTATTTTAAGCTTGTCTTATTATTTGTTATGTTAATTTGTCAAGTACGCACATGTGTTTACCCAGAAGCTAATTGTATTGATTGATCAATTAAAAAGTTTTTTTTTTTTTTATTAGAATTACCATGCAGTCAGTGTGTTTTAAATCGGTCATCCAATCAGGACGCTCATTATTCTTGTCCAAGATAAAAATACATCGCTAAAGTAAATTTACCTGTGGTTCCAGAGTAGAAGATTTTTAGAAATCTAACATAAAATTTCCCCACTTCAACTCGTAAATTTACATAGAAATCAGAGATATTTCGTCATAAAACTTCACACATGGTTTTGTCTATCATATTTCTTTAAGACAAACATAAAATGTTATTGCATTTATTAATATTGTATGAGTATCAACAGTCTTTTCAACACCGTATCTGTTTCTCGATACAGCCGCAACTTCAACTCGTAAATTTACATAGAAATCGGAGATATTTCGTCATAAAACTTCACACATGGTTTTGTCTATCATATTTCTTGAAGACAAACATAAAATTTTATAGCATTTATCAATATTTTATGAGTATCAACAGTTTTTCAACACCGTATCTGTTTCTCGATACAGCCGCCCGATTACAGTGACCCGTGACCCAGATTAGCAGATCTCAGCAGTTTTTTTCTGAATAAGGTTGTTTAAATAATATATGATACGAACTCTAACAATTGATTACAACATTTTTGTTCCATTATTAAAAAAGTTACTCATTAGGTCACTATGTTGATTATATTTTCTGAAGTGCAAAAATCTGGCTGGAGTGATTTCCCCAGTTTATCAAGCCTGATTTCTAATAGATCATTTGCACATTTTCCACTTTGATTCTATAATTCAAATTCATATCACCACTGAAGTTGTGAGTTCGAACCCCGTTCATTGCGAGATATACTCGATACAATATTATGCGATAAAGTTTGCCAGTTACTTGTGACATGGTCGGTGCTTTTCTCCAGGCACTCCGGTTTCCTCTACAAATAAATCTGACCGCCACGACATAACTGAAATATTGTCGAAAGTGGGGAAAATCCCGGAGAAAACCACCAACCTGTCGCAAGTCACTGACAAACTTTATCACATGTTGTATCGAGTACACCTCACCATGAACGGGGTTCGAACTCACAACATTGGTGGTGATAGGCACTAATTGCACAGGTAGTTGTAATTACAACAGGAGGTGGATGTGCTAAATAAACTGATTAGACAAGAAAAAACCATGAAAAAGGGAAAGATTGAATAGGAGATCAAAAGAAAACGTTGTGAAGAGGAAGTGTCAGAGGTTGAGGAATTAATGGAATTAGAAAAGGAGCTAGCTAGAGTGCAACAGTTACAGAAATACCAGAAGTCAAGGCAGAAGAGTGAATGAGTGATTGTTGTTTAACGCCAATTCAGCAATTGTTTCAGCTATATCATGGCGAGAACAAGTTAATTTTCAATCAGATGATGATGTTGTCCGCTTTGTTCTAGACCAACACACTGAGTTGGAATTTTATAGTGCAGGCTAATTGAAACAACAGTTCATGGTCGCTCCACTCGGACACATTATTCTGATTCCGAGCCAACCAGTCTTTGCTCTTTCTCCTTAATGCTGCGTTCATAGCGAAGAAGTAACAAATACCAGTCTTTGGTTTGACTCAACCGGGGCTCGAACCCACGATCTACCGCATTCGAAGCGAACACGCTAACCATTACACTACCGATGCGGTTCAAAGGAGAAGAAGGAGAAATTAAGAAAGGAAATTGAGAAGACAAAGAAAGAGTCAAGGAAAGGCACAGATAGAGAAAAAAGGTGATAAGCTTATACTTCTTTAAGCTCGAAAGTCACAGAAAATTCTACTTCTCTTGGCATTGATGACTTACGGAAATCAGCTAAATTGAAAGATAAAGCTGTATCAACTGTAAAGGAAATATTAAATTTATCTGAGTTTTCAAATGCCTCTGTAGGTAGATTAGATTAATCTTATCGTAAACACTTCCCGGTCCTCATTCATGACTTATCACGTGGTTTGTAACTAGATTACCACGACGGGTTCCACTAGTGGAGCAGGAACTGCTTACCTTTCCGGAGCACCTGAGTTCACCCCCAGTATTTAGTGGGGTTCGTGTTACTCGATCTTTAGTTTTATGTGTATGTTTTGTGGATCGTTGTTTCTCCTTTTGTGCTTTTTCTTTTGGTCATTGTATTGTCTGTTCTTCTTCGATTTACGGATTCTGATTACCTCTTTGGAATCGTCAAACTCTTCTTATTGTTAACAATATAACATTTGGATGAAGTCAACGGTAAAGAAAATATAAAATTTATCCGAGTCTAATTAGATTCAACTTATTTTATTGTTAACTACATAACATTTGCATCTTCGGTAGCCAAGGGTTACGATCCGCTCTACTCATCTAGCGGATCGTAACCCTTGGCTAGCGAAGATGAACATTTGGGTCGGACACAAGTTATTCCAACTTACAAAGGTCCTCTCCACATATTTACATGCAATTATAATCCATGCACCAGGAAGTAATAATGTATCTACAATAATTACATTTTATAACAAACAATGGGAAAAACATGGATTTTTGAAATTATATACTATTTTGAGTTCAATATATCTTTACGTAACCGTACAGAATTGTCATATTCATGGAAAAAAACAACAATGGAGAAAAAATTTAAACAAACGAAAATAGCTGAATTCAATATATGATATATGATCACTGGGGTGTATTACGTTTCGTTTGATTGATGTAAAACTTGCACTGATTTGAATATTAGATAGCAGACTAGTAATGTTAGTTTAGATCCTAATTACTCTGATACTGTAACTGTTAAAAATAAAACAAAACAACCCAACGAAAACAACAACAACAAAAACAAGCAAGAATAAATTAGATTTTATTTTCCATCCTTCAGATGAGGTAGTAAAGAACCAAGTGTGGCCACAGTCAAAATTACAATTTAAATATCCTGGGTCAAAGGTTAATTGTGATGACTTAGATTTTAATTTGTTTGTAGCAGAATTCTTGTTATCGACCAAAATCAGTGGTGTAGAACGAATTGGCAGGATTAAGTTGTTAGAGAAATTAGCATATTATATAGAACTGTATGAATGAATTGGTTTGGTTTTATGGTATTTAACGCCTCTTTATAATATTTCAGTTATATCGTGGCGGTCAGTTTTATTGGTGGGGGATCGAGTTTCGAACTCACACCATCAGTGGTGATAGACACTGATTGCATTGGCAGTTGTAAATCCAACTACCATGTGATCGCGGCCACGATGGCCCATCTGTATGAACAGAAAGGGTTGAAAAAATTATATGATCACATCATGACATAAGACAGATTGAGAAGGGTTTAACTGATTGGTCTAAAGATATCAGTGAAATCGAAATCCGTATTTTGAGTGAGTGATTGTTGCTTAACGCCAATTCAGCAATTTTTCAGCTATATCATGACGAGAACAAGTTAATTTTCAATGAGATGATGATGAGGTCCGATTTGTACTAGATCAACACGCTGAGTTGGATTTTTATAGTGCTAGCTCACTGAAACAACAGTCCGCGGATAGACATGTCGCTTCATTCGGACACAATTATTCTGATTCTGATTCTGAGCCAATCAGTCTTTGCTCTTTCTCCTTAATGCTGCGTGCTTAGCCGAGAAGCAACACATACCAATATTAAAGTCTTTGGTTTGACCCGACTGGGGCTCGAACCCACGATATACCGCACTCAAAGCGATCATGCTAACCATTACGCCATAGATGCGGTTCCCCTATTTTGATTAAATACAATGTATGTTAAAACAGATATAAAAGCAAAAAAAAAAATCTATTGAATCTGTTTTCAAGAAAGATGAGAAAGTTGTCAAGAAAGGTGAATCTTGCTTTTTTATATTGTTCTCAAAGTAAAAAGTGTATACATGACAACTCTCATTATTGTAAAATAAGGGGTACAGATAAATTTCTTCATTATATATGTGCTACATTTTTGTGGGAGGATAGCAGAACAAAATTCCACCCTGAATGTGTTTGCTTGTTTGCTTGATGGTGTTTAACGCCACTTTCAACAATATTTCAGTTATATCGTGGCGGTCAGATTTATTGGTGGAGGAAACCAGAGGACCCGGTGAAAACCATGCACCGACCTATCGCAAGTCACTGACAAACTTTATCACATAATGTTGTACACCTCGCCCTGATCGAAATTCGAACTCACAACATCAGTGGTGATAAGTACTGAATGCATAGGTAGCTATAAATCCAACTACCATACGATCACGGCCACGACGGCCCCTTGCCCTGAATGTGCAGACAGATGTCCACGTTAAAGTAAATGATTAGACTTCTTGTCGACACAAAGGTTTTTAACCCAGAAATAGAAGAATTAAATCCTCAAGAAGATATACCTTCTTATCTTACAGATGTCAAAGATTTTAATTGTATTGCGATTGATTGTGATAAGGGAGATAATTTTAAGATCAAATGTAAATATCTTTGTATGAAACATGAACACATTTTATTAGATGACATGCATTTTAATGTTGAAAGCGGAAAGTTGTTTGAAGTTGGTCAAATTGCTCAATAGAATCTAGAGGATATCAATTTTAGTGATATCATTGATTCACGCAATCTTATTCAAACATCTGGTTATCTTATTATTTAGGGAGCCGTTGTGATCGCATAGTAGTTGGATTTACAACTACCTATGCAATCAGTGCCTATCACCACTAAACTTGTGAGTTCGAACCCCGTTCATGGCGAGGTGTTCCCGATACAACATTATGTGATAATGTTTGTCAGTGACTTGCGACAGGTCGGTGGTTTTCTCCTAGTATTACGGTTTCCTTCACCACTAAAACTGACCAACACAATATAACTGAAATATTGTTGAAAGTGGCGTTAATCACCATAAACCTATTTTTAGGTTGTAGAATACCAGTTAGGTCAGTTTTAAATGTACACTTGTTAAAGGATAGTCTAGTTGATAATGATAACAACATAGTTTGTGACTTTATTGAATTCGACGCTGCTATTTGCGTTCGAAGGGAATGTTGACAGTTTAAAGTCATATGAAGATGAGAATCACAAGAGTTAATTCTGAGTCAGAAAAAAGTTCAAATTCCGAATATTGGTGCTTTTCCTCCCATTGAATTAGAGTCGTCGTGGTCATGATCGTATGGTAATTGGATTTACAACTACCTATGCAATCAGTGCCTATCACTACTGATGTTGTGAGTTCGAATCTCGAACAAGGCAAGGTGTACAACATTATGTGATAAAGTTTGTCAGTGACTTGCGACAGGTCAGGGGTTTTCTCAGGATCCTCGGGTTTCATCCACCAATAATACTAACCGCCACGATATAACTGAAATATTGTTGAAAGTGGCGTTAAACACCATCAAGCAAACAAACAAACCGATTGAATTGACTTTAGTATTATAGCATATTTCCTCCATCAGTTATGCTGTCAAATTAGTGCAGGAGGAAGTTCTTTCCAACTTGTTGTGGCCGTATCATGGTTCACCCGGTGTAGTCCTTAATTTCATCGATAATTACGCTTAGGTGATTTGTCGTGTTATTTGATCCGACAGCTTCCTGTATTGTTCAACACAGTATGTTTTTGTTGCTTTTTGTTTGTTTGAACATTCTCGTTTCGTCATTTTTTAATAAAATTTAAGTCCAAAGTCGAATTTAGCCTGTCTTTATTGGTTCTTATCTTGTATATCAATTTCAAATGGTCTGCTTAAGGGAACTTGGCTTTATTGTACGTTAATCTGACAAATTGGTATATTTCGACAATTGCAGCATTGAAGGGCTATAACTCAAGAATTAAATGTGTTGGAGTCCAAATTCAAATTTGACCTGCCCTGAACTTGAGTATACATTTCAGATGCATTGATGAAAGGGTTTGATTACCCCTTTGATATCTGCAAACTCTTCTTCTGGTATAGGTCAATCTTTGTTGCTGTTGTCTGGTATAGGTCAATCTTTGTTGCTGTTGTCTGGTATAGGTCAATCTTTGTTGCTGTTGTCTGGTATAGGTCAATCTTTGTTGCTATTGTCTGGTATAGGTCAATCTTTGTTGCTGTTGTCTGGTATAGGTCAATCTTTGTTGCTGTTGTCTGGTATAGGTAAATCTTTGTTGCTGTTGTCTGGTATAGGTCAATCTTTGTTGCTGTTGTCTGGTATAGGTCAATCTTTGTTGCTGTTGTCTGTAGTTTTGTTGTGAAAAAAAAGTTCAAATCACTGAACAAAAAAACTCCACGACTTCGATATCCGAGTCGTTTATTTATTCTATTCTACGCTCGTCTTACGGGGTTAGAATTATGGTGTCTAACGACACTTTCAACAATATTTTAGCTATATCGTGGAGGTAAGTTTTATTGGTGGAGGAAACCGGAGTACCTGGAGAACATCAAGGAGCTATCGCAAGTCACTGACAAACTTTATCACATAATGTTGTATCGCGTACACCTCGCCATGAACGAGATTCGAACTCACAACTTTAGTGGTGATAGATACTGAATGCATAGGGAGTTGTAAATCCAACTACCATACGACCACGACCAAGACGGCCCTCGATAAAAGGGAATTTAAGTTATTAATTAGAAACCAAATGCGAAGCAACGGAGCTACGAACATTGACAATTGACAATACTTAATGCCTCCACACATAGTTGTAGAATTTACATTGATATGCTGAACTATATGTTCTAAAATTAAACAACTATATTAAATCGTGACTGGAAAAAAGTGAGTAGTGTAAAAAAGTTGTACCATACAGACGAGAAACCAGGTTCAGATTGTAGCCCGCGTTCCCCTTGAGGTTGATAATAACAATAAACGAACAAAACAAAGTTTTAAAACGTCATCTGAGATATTTTATTGCGTTTTTACAAATATTATTAAATTTTTTCTCTCTGTAATAAAAGACGCATGTAAATCGGACATCACCTGATGTCTAGGTTTCATCTCTCTGAGTGTATTTTAATTATTCTTTACATAATTCCATCAAACTGTATAAGATATTAATACTAAAACACCTGCTCTAGTTCTCATTACCCCTCTGGTTATCTATAAGCTCATCTTCTGGTATAGGTTAATGTTTGTCAGAGATTTTATATTGTTGCTGTTGCCTGTAGTTTTGTTGTGAAAAGAAAGTTCAAATCACTGAACACAAAGAGACCACGACATACATAACTATCCGAATCTTTTATTTATTCTATTCTGCGCTCGCTCGTCTTAATGTGTTAGGGTTATGGCGTTTAACGCCACTTTCAACAATATTTCAGTTATATCGTGGCGGTCAGTTTTATTGATGGAGGAAACCGGAATACCCAGAGAAAACCACCGATCTGCGCAAGTCACTGACAAACTTTATCACGTAATGCTGTATCGAGTACACCGCGCCTGAGCATGATTCGAACTCACAACGCTAGTGGTGATAGGCATTGATTGAATAGGTAGTTAGAAATCCAACTACCATGCGATCACGACCATGACGACCCCTGCTCGTCTTAAAAAATGGTAACAAAAATAAAATTCAAAAAAAGAATTATTATTATTTTTTTTTATATAAATAAAATATGTTCAAATAAAGGTTTCAATTGTCCTGTCATTAATATTTTTTTTTCTATCCTTTTATCATAACTTTACATTTATTTAAAATGACACTACGTAAACTGTAATATTAATTAAATTAAATTTAATATATTGATCTATGTGCAAAATGTTTACGTCATGTGAAAGAAAATCATTTTGTTATCTGATAGGAAATAATGTACTTTCAGTGAAATTGTTCAACCATATGAATTGGTTAAAAACCTCTTGATATCTGTCATTTCCTCGATTTCCTGTTTCAGCTTTAAAAGATAAACAAAATCATGATTTAGTGCTAGCTCATTGACACAACAGTTTATTGGTAGACATGTCGCTTCACTCGGATACATTATCCCGACTCCGTCCAAATCATGATTAAGTGCTAGCTCATTGACACAATTGCCAGAAATTGTCGCTCATCTCAAATACATTATTTTGACCTGTGACAATCATACTTATTTCCGTCTGTCGTTGTGAGCGTTTAATTGTATGCTTCACTGACTTTGTATTGTTACTTTGTTTTGACTGTTCCATGTAAATGTAATTGTGAAAACAAAAGTTTAAACAATGTTGTGAAAACAAAAGTTTAAACAATGATGGCCATCAATTCTACCAATATCAACAGAATGAACAATCACCTCTCATCTTAACTGAACTCACTGAACACGCCAATAAAACTACAAAAGATTGCTTTCAACTCTTATATAATTATACGATTTTCTCAAATATAATCACAGCACCCCAAATAAGAAAATGATATATGTCTTTCAATGTCAATCATTTAAATGCTCACATGTTATTGATTCTGATTACGACAGTCCTGTCAAATCTCTCAAAATAACACATAATTATCCCACATTTCCGGAACTTTCTTTTCATGTTTTTATCCATGTTTTTACTTTGTTCTTCATTTTCATAAATTTTGTAAACTCTCACGCATTTGGATTTCCAAAACTTGATAGCCCTGATAAGATAATGATTGATGGACGATGAAATTTAGTTCAATAGTAACATTAAAGACATTTCTTTAAAATCAGTCAAAATATTTAGATTATTGTGTTCGAATGACATTGCTTTCTTCGAGATTCTCTTTTGTTTTAGACTAAAATGTCGTTTGATCATTGGATGTATCACTTACAAGTACTGTTTTGTTTGTTTGTGATGTATTATATGTAACACAAGAATATTTCCTTAAAATAACATAGATTTAAGAATTTTTTTATTGTCAAATATATACAATAGGATTGAAAACAAGTTTTACAACTTACATGAAGTTCTCTCCAGAGATCATGCAAACATAGATCTGACAGAAAGCATAACGGATGATAAGTATATAAGCATTTATTATATAGAAAAAAATAACTGACAACAGATACGTAAATTGGGGAGGGGATTGTTCCTTCATTAAGCGTATCCATGTATTTTAATGCTTTGGAATCGGACGTATGATAAATAGGGTAAGATATGTCTGATATGGGTATAATATGAAAATTGCGAAATAATTACGTTTAAATAATAATAATAATAATTCAAAATGTATTAATAAATACAAAAAATGTAGTTTATTAATATCGGTCAAGATCAGGATTTACTGGTCAGATAAAAATAAATCAAACTTCGGACAACGTCCTCGGACGATATACTTTTATCCTGCACTGGTGTATTTGAGCAAGCAAATTGTGTTGACGGTATAAATCCTTGCTATATACTGTCACTGACCAAAATATAGATTTTTCTGGTACCCCTGTCACATGTTACCGGTTGAGCTTCGGAAACCTAGTTGTAAACCCAGTTCACTTCCTGTTGAGAGAAATATCAAAAGGGGCAATCAAGGGGTAATCATATAAATTTTATTATTTAATTCAAAATATAAGCGTCAATGCATTAATGCGATTTTTCTGCAGGATAAACACAATATTAATGCAGTGTATTAAAATATAAAGTTTATGTGTGTTCGGCGAAAAACTTGTGAAAGGCTTGGTGAGCCTCGCCTATATCCTAGTTTTAAGCCTCATACACAAAAACGTTATATTTTAAGACACTGCATTAATAATGTCTATTTATCTGATCAATAAATCCTCGTATTGACCTCATCATAAGGCTATAATTGTATAATATTAAAAAAACATATGTTCTAGCAGAAATTACTGATATTAAAGACACATATGTTCTAGCAGAAATTACTGATCTTAAAGACACATATGTTCTAGCAGAAATTACTGACATTAAAGACACATATGTTCTAGCAGAAATTACTGATATTAAAGAAACATATGTTCTAGCAGAAATTACTGACATTAAAGACACATATATTCCAGCAGAAATTACTGATATTAAAGACACATATGTTCTAGCAGAAATTACGAATATTAAAGAAAGCATATGTTCTAGCAGAAACTACTGAAATTAAAGACACACATATTCTAGCAAAAATACTGATATTAAAGAAACATATGTTCTAGCAGAAATGACTGATATTAAAGGAACACATGTTCAAGTAAAAATTACTGATATTAAAGACACATATGTTCTAGCAGAAATTACGGACATTAAAGACAACAGACGTTTGAACAACAGTTCCTGATATAAATGACAATATATATCCAAACAACAATTCCTGATGCTAAAGACAACAGACGTTTAAACAACAGTTCCTGATATTAATGACAATATATATCTAAACAACAATTCCTGACACTAAAGAAAACAGACGCGTTAGAAACAATTCCTGATACTAAAGACAACAGACGTTAAAACAACATTACCTAATACTAACGACAACAGACGTTTCAATAACAATTCCTGACATTACAGACAACACACGTTTAAACAACAATTCCTGATACTAAAGACAACACACGTTTAAACAACAATACCTGATACTAACGACAACAGACGTTTCAATAACAATTCCTGACATTACAGACAACACACGTTTAAACAACAATTCCTGATACTAAAGACAACAGACGTTTCAATAACAATTCCTGACATTACAGACAACACACGTTTAAACAACAATTCCTGATACTAAAGACAACAGACGTTTCAATAACAATTCCTGACATTACAGACAACACACGTTTAAACAACAATTCCTGATACTAAAGACAACAGACGTTCAAACAGCAATTCCTGATACTAAAGACAACAGACGTTTAAACAACAATACCTGATACTAACGACAACAGACGTTTCAATAACAATTCCTGATACTAAAGACAACAGACGTTTAAACAACAATTCCTGATACTAAAGACAACAGACGTTTAAACAACAATTCCTGATACTAAAGACATCATACATTTTAGCAACAATTCCTGATAACTAAAGACAACAGACATTTTAGCAACAATTCCTGATAATGAAGACAACACACGTTTAAACAACAATTCCTGATAATAAAGACAACATAAACTTTAACAATTCCTGATATCGATACTGAACAAAACGAACCGTTTAACTATTACAGTTATCGAGCGTTTTTATCATTACTGCTAGTTACCACAACGACATGTAAACTGTTACTGATAGTTACCACAACGACATCTACACCGTTACTGACAGTGACCACAACGACATGTAAACTGTTACTGATAGCTACCACAACAACATGTACACTGTTACTGATAGCTACCACAACAACATGTACACTGTTACTGATAGTAACCACAACAACATGTACACTGTTACTGATAGTAACCACAACAACATGTACACTTACTGATAGTAACCACAACAACATGTACACTTACTGATAGTAACCACAGCGACATGAACACTGCTTCTGATAGTGACCACCACAACATGTTCACTGCTACTGATAGTGACCACAGCAATATGTACACTGTTAGTGATAGTGACCACAACGACATGTACACTGTTGCTGACAGTGACCACAACGACATGTACACTGTTACTGATAGTGACCACAACGACATATACACTGCTGCTGATAGTGACTACAACAATATGTACACTGTTACTGACAGTGACCACAACGACATGTACACTGTTACTGATAGTGACCACAACGACATATACACTGCTACTGATAATGACCACAACGACATGTGCTGTTACTGATAGTAACCACAACAACATGTACACTGTTACTGATAGTAACCACAACGACATGTACACTGTTACTGATAGTGACCACAGCGACATGCACACTGTTTCTGACGGTAGCCATCACGACATGTACACTGTAACTGCTAGTGACCACAACGACATGTAGACTGTTACTGATAGTGACCACAACGACATGTACGTCGTTACTGACGGTAACCACAACGACATGTACACCGTTACTGACAGTAACCACAACGACATGTACATCGTTACTGATAGCGATCACGACATGTAAACCGCTACTGATAGTGACCACAACAAGATGTACATCGTTACTCATAGTGACCACATCGACATGTACACCGTTACTGACGGTAACCACAACGACATGTACATCGTTACTGACAGTAACCACAACGAAATGTACACTGTTACAGACAGTGACCACAACGATATGTACACCGCTACTGATAGTGACCACAACGAAATGTACACCGTTACTGTTACTGACCACAACGACATGTACATCGTTACTCATGGTGACCACAACGACATGTACACCGCTACTGATAGTGACCACTACGACATGTACACCGTTACTGTTTCTGACCACAACGACATGTACATCGTTACTCATAGTGACCACAACGACATGTACACTGTTACTGACAATAGCCACATCGACATGTACACCGTTACTGATAGTGACCACAACGACATGTACACTGTTACTGGTAGTGAGCGCAACGACATGCACACCATTACTGACAGCAACCACAACGACATGTACACGGTTACTGATAGTGACCACAACGACACGTACACTGTTACTGACGATAACCGCAACGACATGTACACTGTAACTGATAGTGACCACAACGACATGTACACTGTTACTGATAATGACCAGAGCGACACGTACACTGTTACTGACGATAACCACAAAAACATGTACACTGTAACTGATAGTGACCACAACGACATGTACACTGTTACTGATAGTGTCAAAACGACACGCACACTGTTACTGACGATAACCACAACGACATGTACACTGTAACTGATAGTGACCACAGCGACATGTACACTGCTACTGATAGTGACCACAACGACATGTACACTGTTACTGATAGTGACAACAACGACATGTACACTGTAACTGATAGTGACCACAACGACATGTACACTGTTACTGATAGTGACCACAACGACATGTACACTGTAACTGATAGTGACCACAACGACATGTACACTGTTACCGATAGTGACCACAACTACATGCACACCATTACTGACAGTAACCACAACGACATGTACACGGTTACGGATAGTGACCACAACGACACGTACACTGTAACTGACAGTAACCACAACGACACGTACACTGTTACTGATAGTGACCACAACGACATGTACACTGTTACTGATAGTGACCACAACGACACGTACACTGTTACTGATAGTGACCACAACAACACGTACACTGTTACTGACAGTGACCACAACGACATGCACACTGTTACTGATAGTGACACCAACGACATGTGCACTGCTACTGACAGTAACCACAACGACACGTACACTGTTACTGACAGTAACCACAATGACGCATACACTGTTACTGACAGTAACCACAACGACACGTACACTGTTACTGATAGTGACCACAGCGACACGTACACTATTACTGACAGTAACCACAACGACATGTACACTGTTACTGATAGTGACCACAACGACACGTACACTGTTACTGATAGTGACCACAACGACATGTACACTGTTACTGACAGTAACCACAACGACACGCACACTGTTACTGACAGTAACCACAGCGACATGTACACCGTTATTGACAGTAACCACAACGACATGTACACTGTTACTGACATTGACCACAACGACATGTACACTGTTACTGACAGTGACCACAACGATATGTACATTGTTACTGATAGTGACCACAACGACACGTACACTGTTACTGACAGTAACCACAACGACATGCACACTGTTACTGATAGCTACCACAACGACATGTACACTGCTACTGATAATGACCACAACGACACGTACACTGTTACTGATAGTGACCACAACGACACGTACACTGTTACTGATAGTGATCACAACGACACGTACACTGTTACTGATAGTGACCACAACGACACGTACACTGTTACTGACAGTAACCACAACGACACGTACACTGTTACTGACAGTAACCACAACGACATGTACACTGTTACTGACAGTGACCACAACGACATGTACACTGCTACTGATAGTGACCACAATGACATGTACACTGTTACTGACAGTGACCACAACGACATGTACACTGTTACTGACAGTGACACAACGATATGTACACTGTTACAGATAGTCACCACAACGACACGTACACTGTTACTGACATTAACCACAACGATACGTACACTGTTACTGACAGTAACCACACGACGCATAGACCGTTATTGACAGTAACCACAACAACATGTATACTGTTACTGGAATAAAACACCATTTAATATACAGCTTCACTTGTTACAATAAATTATTTCTCATATCCAGCTAATTCTGTAGATCCAAATAATCATGAAAGGCGTTTACATAACGCTTATAGACGTCGATGTAGTTCCTTTTCCTGCTTTCCATGACACAGCTTTGGCAGCCTGCTTGCAACATAATAACGTTTTGAGGTCGTATCTAAATTGCTTGCTCATGATGACGTATACCCATATGTTCGCCTCAAACGTCATTTGGAGAATGGCGTTTGAAGTATGAGTGATAATTTTGTTGTTGACCCAATGCGGATAACCGAACGCACCGAAACATAAATCGACAGTCGTTGGTAGTTCTCCTAATACAAATATTAGCATGATCAAGATTAACATGGTCGTTGTTCTAAAAGTTTTCTTTTTGTCAGTGGTTGTATCCAATTTCATTCGTTTCCATTTGACAGTGTACAGGCAATATGTCATACAAAACACAACAATGGCAGATGCGGCAAGTTGATTTATGAAAACTCTAGATAACTCCAGAACGTGACCTATCTCCAGGTATCTTTCAAACGGTACTGTTTTACTAAAGACCATAACACAAACGGCTAATGTCTCGTTTCCGAAAGATAGCGTTGGAGTTTCAACATTTTTTAACGAAAGGGCGCTTAAAAACGACTGAAGAAAGAGACAAACTGTTAAAATTAACAAGTAAATGACCGAGGTTTTTACTCTGAATATTTTGGGACCATTAAAGGGAAACGCACAGACCACAGAACGCTGTACGGCTACATATGTCGTCAGAAAGATCGAAAAAGAATGAAAAAACGTCCCAAAACATGTCCAAATTCTGCCGAACTTGCATATGTTACCTTCCACTTCAAAATATAGAATAGATTTATAGATATAATCTACCAGCAGTACACAGCTGTCGGAAACAGCCATTAACGATAAAAGGGTTGAAATGTTTTTCCTTTTGCCTGTTAAGTTCCACGTCGTGATCACAATGGCATTAGATGGGATGATGATCAATGTTAAAATTCCTGTAAATAGCATCCAGCTGACATCTACTGGTTCGAAGTAATCGATTATTATATATTCTGAAATATAAAAAAGATCTAGTATATCTAAATATATCCATACCAGGCTCAAGCTAGCGACCAATTTCTAGCGACCACTAAGCTAGCGACCAAACAGGTGATATGTATCAAAACCAAAAAAATGAATCAGAGCAAAATATATTGTGATGGCGAGCTTACAAAACAGTCGGCCAACTTTAAATAAGCACAGCGTAAAACCGGTATATAATTTGGATTTCCCAGCGTTTTGTCAAACAAAATAAAGTCTTAAGATTCGCCGTTCACATGAAAACGTCTCATAAATCTAAAATAAAAATAAATATGTAAATATAGAACATTAGAAAAATATAGCAATACGTTTTATAAAAATAAACAAAATATAAACCCTGCACGTGCGTGCAACATTTATTTAATAAATAATATTGTTTTGTTTTATCTATTTATTTTTGAATTCTGTATTATTTTAAAGGTGCTAAACCACAATTCATTCTCTGTTCTTCTTCAATTTACACATATTAATGTAAGAAATATTCATATACATGCATGCTCTATCAAATAATGTTGTAACTTATTATATATAGGAGAAGACTTCATAAGTTTGTTTAACTTGTGTCTTATCCTTTTTGCATATTTGAGCAAATAAGATATGTTTAAGCTAGTTCCTTTTAAAGAAAAAAGTTCCTTTCACTTTGTTGTATAGTGAATCAGAGATTACTGAATGGAATGGAATAATTAAAATTGATAATTAAAGTTAAATATATAAGGATTATCTTGAGCTCTAATTTGGTTGCATTTAGTTGTATTTGAATCCTTTATGGAGGTCTTCATGCATGACCTACAATTACTGAAATTCCGGGAATGACGTTGCTATATTGAAGGTCCCAGAGGGATTCCAGGGCATTAGTCCGAAGGTTCATTAATCCGAAGGGTCATTGGTCCGAAAGGTTGATAGTCCGAAGGGTCAGTGATCCGAAAGGTTGATAGTCCGAGGGGTCAATGGTCCGAAGGGTCAATGGTCCGAAGTGTCCGTGTCTCAACAATATTTAAAAAATCAGACAAAAGAGCACATATAAACTCGATTTAGCTGTATATATGTTCCAAATATTATGAGTGGATTTTCCCAAAAATGTTCAACATTCAGCTTCCTTACATCGCTTGGTCATCTCCGATTGAATCTTAAAGGCATGATAGAAAATAAGAAAAACCGAATGAGCAACCAAAAACCAACATCCAATGACATATATAAACCCCTAGAAACAAGAAGCGAACATCAACATTCAAAAAATACAATGAATACATAAACACATGCGAACAACATGAACTCCCGATGGAACGGGAGTGAAACAGGGGCTCCGGAATTTATAGGCAGTTTCTGCCTATCAGACATCCGTCATGTTGCTCGATATTAATTCCGATGGTAGTCATATCCGGCGACACAGGGAACGACTTTTACAACAACTTCAAATCAAATCCCATCTGAAAAATATACATATCTCATACGTTTCCACAAGCATTGGGTGTATCCCGTAGAACTTTTGATTCTAGCAACCTATGTTACTGATTAAGCAATTTCAGAGATAGCCGTAAAGCCTTCAAGAAAATCATAGCATTTTCCACAGGCTCTCGAGTAACGGTATGTTGTGAAACGCTTCATACGTTGGTTGTTGCTAAGATAGGCAAAGATGATTGTAGAACATTGAAGTCATCACGTTTGTCGTAGAGTTTAATGTAGCATGTCCTCTTTGAGTCCATATCGATATGTAGATTAATAGGTACCAGTTATTTAATCAACACTCGTGTCTCGCTTCTGTTGTGCAAGATGTAAGCCATTCATAACTACACTTAGACTGCAAGGCGTTCTCTATGGGAGATTTTGTTTAAGTTGGATCGTGGTCTCATTGACATTTATTTCACAATTCAGTATTTTACATGTGCATATGCTATCAAAAAGTTTGTATGGCTGACAATTACTACGACCTGTTGAAAATTTTAATCAGTTAGGACTGAAACTACTGAAAATTACTTGGAAAAATATAAATCCAAGGGAATAACTCTGCGAAAAATTTTCAGACCACATACTTGCTATGTAACACACCATGATATTATGCAATTATTGACTTTTGTTGAGGTTAATATAAGGATCTATCGTTCCAAGATATATGATATTTGCCGAGGCCGAAGCCGAAGCCGAGGTAAATATCATATATCTTGGAACGATAGATCCTTATATTAATCGAAATGAAAGTCAGTAATTGTTTTATTATACGAAACTGTTATCAATGTCCTCTGTGTCATGTTTTATAAATTGGCATTAAACATTGCATAGTTTTTTTTTGTGTGTAAATTTTAATGGTAGTAAAGAAAGATTTATGCATACTGCAAAGATCAATTTAAATCGTCCCAGAGGAGCCTCTGGAACGAACGTTCCAGAGGCTCCTCTGGAACGATCACAATTAATATTTGCAGAAATTGAAGGCTTTGACAGTATTCATAAAGTTCCATCAAGAAAAAATCTCATGCTTTTAGCCAATCAGATAAAAGAAATATTCATAGTCATACAATAAAATCATTTACTAAATATCAAGTCAATATGTTAAGGCATTACAAAGTAAATGGTCGGACTGACGGACGTGGACGGAGGGTAAAACTATAGTTCTCTCGACTTTCATCGGTAGTGATCTGAAAGGTTTGAAAATTCTCACCAATTTATTAAGTAGTCTTCAGAGATACATTGACAAAGTGCAAGTAAAATACCTATAGGTTCATAACAATTTTATTCAGCAAAGCACTATACGTGTAGGTTTACTGTTGAGGGCATATTTTGCCGACATCTACGCATTATGAAAATTTTATTTTCTCTTTTCCACACAATGTCACAAAATAATCAAGCAGTCAATATATAACAGAAATACCAATTTGAACAAGATGCTCTTATACAAATGTTTTTACAACATAGCGCATAGCATCCCAGTATTCCTGGACATTCCTCCTCCCGTTCCTGTACTCCTCTTTCAATATCACTATCCTCTCTTCCATTACTCTCTACTTTCTTCTCCTGGGTTTAGGGAGATTACCCCGTAGAGTGGCTGCAGCTGACACGTCGGTCTCCCGATGTTCATCCTTCATCTTTCGAATAAAAATCCACAGGAAGGGATGTGTTCTTTCGACCGCCGAATTCCACTTATGATGAAATCCTGAAATTAATTTCTCCAGTGTATCTTAGCAGCTGTCTTTTTGTTTTTCTGGTAACGAACATTGTTGTATATCAAAACGTTTCCTCCCTTATTGCCCTCTAAAATGTAAGCCATTTCGAACACGAGCTTACACCTGTGCTTTCATGCTTACAATCGATTTGGCATCCGTTTAAATAGTACATGTATGCATTCTCAAGACTCTGAGCTCTCTCATTCGCGAAAACGAAAGGGGAGGGGGCAGTAAAGGGTTATGAGCTAATATGTGTAATTACATGTACATGCATGCATTTTTGTTTAATTCTCTCGGACATTTCTGTCTTATTTCTATCTTTTATTTTAATTCTAACTTTAAGCATTTTTTTGTTGATCGTTTTTTTTATTTAGATTTTCTTTTAACCCTAAATGTTCCTTGAGTGGTCTGTTGATTCTAAAAGTAACAATTTTGTGACATTAATTGGCATTTCTAGTCACTGAAACATTTATGCAAATTAGTAAGAAAAAGCGATCACGCAGGATGAACCGACAGGTCAGAAGAATGTTATACGACATTGCAAGGCATATGCAATGAAAGGCAAGTTGTCAATCACGATTAGTTCATAATTAACCTGTTTATTTTACCTCAAAATCTACATATATATAAACGTCTGGAAAAGTAGCCAACGTATGAGCCTACGGGATGTCGGATTGGAAACAGGTGTTAACGATTCTGTGCAAACAAGCAAAAATAATAAATAAACGTCTAAAATGTAGCACAACAACATAAAAAAAGATGTTAAAATATAACAAAAATAACTATAAGTCTACAAAAAACTATAATTAAAATCAAATTGACGGATATTTCGCTTGACCGACAAACTTCATCAGCGTCTGTAATCTGATTTGAAAAAATACCATCAGTTATCGTGACGTAAAAGTCATAATCTTGAACTTTATACTTTATATTATTAAAATATATATGTACACTAATTCATAGAGAATATGAAAACAATGAGAAAACGTAATGATGAAATTTACCAACTAGCTAAGGACCAGGCACTGGTTGGAAAATAAAAAAAAACAACAAAAGACTTAGGCCGTTTAGCTTATGCCCTCCGGATGTAATGTTTGTAACTCGCGGATTCAAAGCTCTCTCTTTTTTGTCTTTGAATCTCTTTCCAACTTGGATTGTGGTCAATGATATAAATTTTGGATCTACCAAAGTCATCAAATGAGCACCCCAGCGACACAAAGTGTTGACTCACGAGCAAGAGCGTCTTTTTCGTAAAGTCACTTCTGTGTCCATTCATTCTTTTGTTGAATGATTGGACACTTTCTCCTACGTATTGCGATCCGCAGACGTGACAGTCAAGGAGGTAAATCACATTAAGGCGTATTGCAATTGACATTGCAAAATATCTTATACTCCTTTCCTGTCGTCTTACTATGGAACATTTGTGCGTGTTGCAATTGGAGACAGCACTTGCAACGCTTGTCACCACATGGTTTACACTGGCCGACCGTCGATGAAGGTCTAGATACCGCAGCCCTGACCAGTGTATCCTTAATGCTTTTAGGTCGCCGGAACGCTACAACGGGTGGTTCAGGGAACAACTTGGCCAGCGTTTCACTCTTTTCAATTCCTTTCCAATGATGACGGACGATGCCTGAAATTTTCTCTAAAGAGGAATGGTAAGTGAGAACAAGGGGAACCCGTTTGTTGATCTTTTTTTCTTTGTACTCCAGGAGGTTATTTCTGTTAATTTCACTGGCCTTTGAAAACCCACTCTCTATAACTTTGTCATTATATCCCCGTCTCTTCAAATGATGGCGTAAATCTCCTAGTCTAGGGCGCTGGACGTTAGGCTAAGCGAATGGTGCTGCAGTGTATCAATGGTGTGGGTTCAAATCCCGTCGAGGGAAGAACAAAAATTTGACAGCTCTAAAATCTAATTCTAACACTGTTTGGTTTAATTTTCAGACGTATATATATATATATATATATATATATATATGTAGATTCTGCTTAGATGTTTGTATAATATACTTTATTTCCTGTGACTGTATAATGAATTCTTCATTATCCTATACAAAATATTGAAAATTGCTGAGTTAGATTGCTGTCAAATTATAATATTAAGTATATATGTACCATCTACACACGCTTAGACACATGTCTTATGTCTATATCTAGATTTTCCTCTCGAGACAAGGTAACACTTCGACTATTGAAGCTACATTTTTATGAAGCGGATGTGGTCGAGTGGTCTAGAGCGCTGGACATAAGTCTAAACGATTGGCGCTGCAGTGTATCAATGGTGTGAGTTCAAATCCCGTCGAGGGAAGAACAAACATTTGACAGCTCAAAAATCTAATTCTAACACTGTTTGGTTTAACACTAATTGCCTATAAATATCCCATGAAAAATTGCCAAAGGACGACAAAGTTCTTTCCCACTCGGGGCTTAGATCAAATGTATTTCTCGGTTCTTTAACTGACTTAGGTGCCTGGATGGGTCTCTGCACTTCAAGCCCACAGCAGGGTGTCAAATATCAACTTTGATATTCAACTTTTTTGGGGCGGAAAGGGGGGGGGGGGGATCTCTATAAATATCCCATGAAAAATATATTCCCAACGGCAAAGTTCTTACTCAATTACCCACAGCAGGGTGTCAAATATCAACTTTGATATGCAGTGAAATACCATGCTCTGGAAGATTTCCTACTCTACAAATAGCAACGTCATTCCCGGAATTTCCGTATTTATGGGTCATGCATCAAGACCTCCATAAAGGATTCAAATACAACTAAATGCAACCAAATTTAGGCTCAAAATAATCCTTACATATTTACTTGCAACTACCATTGTTTATGCTATTCCATTTAATTTTTTGTCTTCAAAATACAACAAAGCGAAAAGAACTTTTTTCTTTGAAAAGGACTACTTTAGTATATGTTCTAAGCTCTGATTGGTGAATTAAATTGGTGATTTGACACCTTTAAATAAACAATTTAAATAAAACATAATAATATTATTTATTAAATAAACGTGACACGCACATTCGGGATTTAGATTTTGTTTATTTTTCATAAAACTTATTGCTATTTTTTTCTAATGTTCTATAATAACACTATTTTTAGATTGATGAGATGTCTTCATGTGAACCGGAATATTAGGACTTTATTTTGTTTGACTAAACGCTGTCCAAATTATTTACCGGTTTACATGAAAGTAAATCATGTTTTAATCTGTGTTTATTTAAAGGTTTTTTGTATGCTCGCCATGCGAAAAATATTTATGTCTTCGTTATTCAGCCAAGTAAAGAAATATTTCCTGTATGCCCAGATGTTAATTCAATGTGTTGAATATGCATTTCCAGTAATATATTTGTTATTGGTCGCTAGAAATATTTAAAAGTACATTTTACTCTTATACATTTTTGGGGTTTTGAGACATATCGCCTTATTGGTCGCTAGCTTAGTGGTCGCTAGAAATTGGTCGCTAGCTAGCTTGAGGCTGGTTATCTCCATCAGTGGTTTATTTTTAAGTTATTTTTCTAGCATAAATCGAGGGGTTGCTAAAAGTGGATACGGTGGTGCCACTGGAATTTGAAAAATACCCACCCCATCCATATATTCACTAAGCATAACAACCATATCCATTCACATCATATTAGAAGTACAAAAACTATACACATTCATATATTATTCATTTTTCTTATACTTCAATATAAGTTAACTGTATCGGTGGTGTAATGGTTAGCGTGCTCGCCTCGATTGCGATATATCGTGGGTTCGAGCCCCGATCGGATCAAACCAAAGACTATCAAATTGGTATTTGTTGTTTCTCCACCAAGCACGCAGCATTAAGGAGAAAGGGCAAAGTCTGGTTGGCTCGGAATCAGGCTAATGTATCCGAGCGGGGCGACATGGCTATCCGCGGACTGTTGTTTCAGTGAGCTAGCACCATAAAAATCCAACTAAGGATATTGGTCTAGTACAATGCGGATCTCATCATCATCTCATTGAAAATTAGATTATTCTCGCCATGATATAGCTGAAAAATTGCTGAGTTGACGTTAAACTACATATCAGTCATAATCTCACTCACTCACTCTCTCACTCACTCACTCAATATACGTTTTCCTGCTAAAAAGACATGTTCATAAATATTCTAATTACTGGCAAAATGTTTATTCACCTCTGGCAACAGATAGGAACCAAACGTTTAGAAAACAGGATCCCATACATTGTATTGCCCAAATATGGTGGAAACAAAAACCCAAATTTAAAGCAATTTCTTAATAAGGGGGAGTCCTTACCCCAGGTCCGCCTATGACAGGATGAAAATTATGAAAACAGATATTAGAATCCTGTTGGTCTTGTCTGAATAGCTAAATAATGTGGCTACATCTTTAGGGTGAATATCCCCATTTTCCCGTTTTGTAATCTCAATGACATTAAAAAGTACTATATCCCCGTCAGAATTAGTATATGTGCTATCTTTAGGTGAAATATTGTTGACAGTGGCGTTAAACAACAATAAAACTGACATCAACAATCTAGCTGAAATATTGTTGAAAGTGGCGTTAAACAACAATAAAACTGACATCAACAATCTAGCTGAAATATTGTTGAAAGTGGCGTTAAACAACAATAAAACTGACATCGACGATCTAATGAAATATTGTTGAAAGTGGCGGTAAACAACAATAAAACTGACATCAACAATCTAGCTGAAATATTGTTGAAAGTGGCGTTAAACAACAATAAAACTGACATCAACAATCTAGCTGAAATATTGTTGACATTGGCGTTAAACAACAATAAAACTGACATCAACAATCTAGCTGAAATATTGTTGAAAGTGGCGTTAAACAACAATAAAACTGACATCAACAATCTAGCTGAAATATTGTTGAAAGTGGCGTTAAACAACAATAAAACTGACATCAACAATCTAGCTGAAATATTGTTGACAGTGATATTAAGCAACAATAACACTAACCACAACGATCAAACTGACCTCGACGATCTAATGAAATATTGTTGAAAGTGGCGGTAAACAACAATAAAACTGACCTCGACGATCTAATGAAATATTGTTGAAAGTGGCGGTAAACAACAATAAAACTGACATCGACGATCTAATGAAATATTGTTGAAAGTGGCGGTAAACAACAATAAAACTGACCTCGACGATCTAATGAAATATTGTTGAAAGTGGCGGTAAACAACAATAAAACTGACATCGACGATCTAATGAAATATTGTTGAAAGTGGCGGTAAACAACAATAAAACTGACTTCGACAATCTAATGAAATATTGTTGAAAGTGGCGGTAAACAACAATAAAACTGACATCGACGATCTAATGAAATATTGTTGAAAGTGGCGGTAAACAACAATAAAACTGACATCGACGATCTAATGAAATATTGTTGAAAGTGGCGGTAAACAACAACAAAACTGACTTCGACAATCTAATGAAATATTGTTGAAAGTGGCGGTAAACAACAATAAAACTGACCTCGACGATCTAATGAGATATTGTTGAAAGTGGCGGTAAACAACAATAAAACTGACATCGACGATCTAATGAAATATTGTTGAAAGTGGCGGTAAACAACAATAAAACTGACTTCGACAATCTAATGAAATATTGTTGAAAGTGGCGGTAAACAACAATAAAACTGACCTCGACGATCTAATGAGATATTGTTGAAAGTGGCGGTAAACAACAATAAAACTGACATCGACGATCTAATGAAATATTGTTGAAAGTGGCGGTAAACAACAATAAAACTGACATCGACGATCTAATGAAATATTGTTGAAAGTGGCGGTAAACAACAATAAAACTGACCTCGACGATCTAATGAAATATTGTTGAAAGTGGCGGTAAACAACAATAAAACTGACATCGACGATCTAATGAAATATTGTTGAAAGTGGCGGTAAACAACAATAAAACTGACTTCGACAATCTAATGAAATATTGTTGAAAGTGGCGGTAAACAACAATAAAACTGACATCGACGATCTAATGAAATATTGTTGAAAGTGGCGGTAAACAACAATAAAACTGACATCGACGATCTAATGAAATATTGTTGAAAGTGGCGGTAAACAACAACAAAACTGACTTCGACAATCTAATGAAATATTGTTGAAAGTGGCGGTAAACAACAATAAAACTGACCTCGACGATCTAATGAGATATTGTTGAAAGTGGCGGTAAACAACAATAAAACTGACATCGACGATCTAATGAAATATTGTTGAAAGTGGCGGTAAACAACAATAAAACTGACTTCGACAATCTAATGAAATATTGTTGAAAGTGGCGGTAAACAACAATAAAACTGACATCGACGATCTAATGAAATATTGTTGAAAGTGGCGGTAAACAACAATAAAACTGACATCGACGATCTAATGAAATATTGTTGACAGTGGCGGTAAACAACAATAAAACTGACATCGACGATCTAATGAAATATTGTTGAAAGTGGCGGTAAACAACAATAAAACTGACTTCGACAATCTAATGAAATATTGTTGAAAGTGGCGGTAAACAACAATAAAACTGACATCGACGATCTAATGAAATATTGTTGAAAGTGGCGGTAAACAACAATAAAACTGACATCGACGATCTAATGAAATATTGTTGAAAGTGGCGGTAAACAACAACAAAACTGACTTCGACAATCTAATGAAATATTGTTGAAAGTGGCGGTAAACAACAATAAAACTGACCTCGACGATCTAATGAGATATTGTTGAAAGTGGCGGTAAACAACAATAAAACTGACATCGACGATCTAATGAAATATTGTTGAAAGTGGCGGTAAACAACAATAAAACTGACTTCGACAATCTAATGAAATATTGTTGAAAGTGGCGGTAAACAACAATAAAACTGACCTCGACGATCTAATGAGATATTGTTGAAAGTGGCGGTAAACAACAATAAAACTGACATCGACGATCTAATGAAATATTGTTGAAAGTGGCGGTAAACAACAATAAAACTGACATCGACGATCTAATGAAATATTGTTGAAAGTGGCGGTAAACAACAATAAAACTGACCTCGACGATCTAATGAAATATTGTTGAAAGTGGCGGTAAACAACAATAAAACTGACATCGACGATCTAATGAAATATTGTTGAAAGTGGCGGTAAACAACAATAAAACTGACTTCGACAATCTAATGAAATATTGTTGAAAGTGGCGGTAAACAACAATAAAACTGACATCGACGATCTAATGAAATATTGTTGAAAGTGGCGGTAAACAACAATAAAACTGACATCGACGATCTAATGAAATATTGTTGAAAGTGGCGGTAAACAACAACAAAACTGACTTCGACAATCTAATGAAATATTGTTGAAAGTGGCGGTAAACAACAATAAAACTGACCTCGACGATCTAATGAGATATTGTTGAAAGTGGCGGTAAACAACAATAAAACTGACATCGACGATCTAATGAAATATTGTTGAAAGTGGCGGTAAACAACAATAAAACTGACTTCGACAATCTAATGAAATATTGTTGAAAGTGGCGGTAAACAACAATAAAACTGACATCGACGATCTAATGAAATATTGTTGAAAGTGGCGGTAAACAACAATAAAACTGACATCGACGATCTAATGAAATATTGTTGACAGTGGCGGTAAACAACAATAAAACTGACTTCGACAATCTAATGAAATATTGTTGAAAGTGGCGGTAAACAACAATAAAACTGACATCGACGATCTAATGAAATATTGTTGAAAGTGGCGGTAAACAACAATAAAACTGACATCGACGATCTAATGAAATATTGTTGACAGTGGCGGTAAACAACAATAAAACTGACATCGACGATCTAATGAAATATTGTTGACAGTGGCAGTAAACAACAATAAAACTGACATCGACGATCTAATGAAATATTGTTGACAGTGGCGGTAAACAACAATAAAACTGACTTCGACAATCTAATGAAATATTGTTGAAAGTGGCGGTAAACAACAATAAAACTGACTTCGACAATCTAATGAAATATTGTTGAAAGTGGCAGTAAACAACAATAACACTGACATCGATGATCTAACTGAAATATTGTTGACAGTGGCGTTAAGCAACAATAAAACTGACATCGACAATCTAACTGAAATATTGTTGACAGTGGCGTTAAGCAACAATAAAATTGACATCGACAATCTAACTGAATTATTGTTGAAAGTGGCGTTAAACAACAATCAAACTGACATCGACAATCTAACTGAATTATTGTTGAAAGTGGCGGTACACAACAATAAAACTGACATCGATGACCTAACTGAAATATTGTGTAAAGTGACATTAAACAACAATAAAACTAACATCGACAATCTAACTGAAATATTGTTGACAGTGGCGTTAAACAACAATAAAACTGACATCGACAATCTATCTGAATTATTGTTGACAGTGGCGGTAAACAACAATAAAACTGACATCGACAATCTAACTGAAATATTGTTGAAAGTGGCGTTAAACAATAAAACTGACATCGATGATCTAATGAAATATTGTTGACAGTGGCGTTAAGCAACAACGAATTTGACCTCGACGATCTAATGAAATATTGTTGAAAGTGGCGTTAAACAGCAATGAATTTGACTTCGACCATTTAACTGAAATATTGTTGACAGTGGCGTTAAACAATCAATCAACGATAACCCTAATCATATAGCACGATCATATACAACATATTTATGCAATTTGTCAAAGCGAGTTCTAAGGGACCGACCACTTTCTTATCAGGTAGAAAAGGAAAACCGCTGCAATTTCTTATTAGGTTGGTTGGTTGGTGCTTAACACCACTTTCAACAATATCTCAGTTATATTGCGGTGGTCATTTTTATTGGTGGAGGAAACCGGAGCACCCGCGGAGAAAATCACCGACCCGCCGCAAGTCACTGACAAACTTTATCACATAATGTTGTACACCTCTCCCTGATCGAGATTCGAACTCACAACATCAGTGGTGATTGGCACCGATTACATAGGTAGTTCTAAATCCAACTACCATGCGATCACGGTCACGACGGCCCCATTTCGTATTAGGACAGAAATGGTTTTCGTCTCTCAATCGACATGCAACTTTCTTTTCTCCAAAAATTACAATTTATAATCTATTACAATCTAATTATATTAGAAAAAAGGGAGATGACGATCTAACTGAAATATTGTTGAAAATGGCGGTAAGCAACAATAAAACTGACATCCACAATCTAACTGAAATATAGTTGACAGTGGCGGTAAACAACAATAAAACTGATATCGACAATCTAACTGAAATATTGTTGAAAGTGGCGTTAAACAACAATAAAACTGACATCCACAATCTAACTGAAATATTGCTGACAGTGGCGTTAAACAATAAAACTGACATCGACGATCTAATGAAATATTGTGGCGTTAAATAATCAATCAAAAATAACCCAATCATATAGCATGATATTTTGAATAACAACATATTTATGCAATTCTTACAAACGAGTTCAAAAGGACTGGGGCCTTCGTGGCTGTGATCGTATGGTAGTTGGATTTACAACTACCTATGCAATCTGTGCCTATCACCACTGGTGTTGTGGCTTCGACTCCCGCTCAGGGCGAGATGTAGAACATTATGTGATAAAGTTTGTCAGTAACTTGCGGCAGATCGGTGGTTTTCTGCGGGTTCTCCGGTTTCCTCCACCAATAAAACTGACCGCCACGACGATAGCTGAAATTTTTTTGAAAGTGGCGGTAAACACCATTAAACCAACCAGCCATCTAATGGACTGACCACTTTCTCATCAGGTAGAAAAAGGAATCGTTGTCGTTTCTTCTTAGGACAGGAATTTGTTTTTGTCTCTGAATCGACACACAACTCTCTTTCTCGAAAAATTACAAAGGGTACACATGTATTAGAAAAAGGGGGATATTAGTAAATATACAAGTACTGACTTTATTTCAAGAGAGTAACACAGCAACAATAAGCTAATCTTCCCTGTGGCCCTCATATTGAAAGATTGAACACATTTTTTTGCTGGACACAGGACCAAATATTTTTTCATAATATCCCGGTACCCCCCCCTCCAACAAAAAATAAATAAAAAGAAATAGAAAAAGAAAAGAAAATTGTTGGTGCCTAACTATAAAAACATAAATGACTTACCGTCTCCAGGAATTCCGTTAGACCAATGCAAATCATCACGAGTGGAATTTTCGTCATGGGTAAAGTTTTCGCTCAGAACTTGACTAACATTTGTATTATTCATTTCGAAGGTATATATATAAATAAATATATAATACCTTTTCAGAATTGTTAACTGACTTATGCGATAATTTTCTGTCAGTGATTATTAATATCAATTTCAGAGAGTTTTAAACATTCATAAATTTTTAATTATTTTAACCAGCAAATGAGAAACTACATCAAAGAATTTATAGAACATTAATAATCATTGGTAGCAATTTTTTTTGGTTTCTGAATTGTAATTAAATGTTTGCAGAACTTGTCGTGGTTTATTGGTTGTATTGTCAAGAAAAACAAAATCAATTATCAGGTTGACAAATCACAAGTGAGAAGTGAAAATATAGATTTTCAAAAATAAATCGTAAAAAATAAAGATTTCCATTAGTTAAAATATAAACACATGTGAATATGATTCAAATAAGATTACAACATGTAACAGAATATACACATGTAATAATATCTACACATGTAATAGTATCTACACATGTAATAGTATTTACACATGTAATAGTATCTACACATGTAATATTATCTATACATGTAACAGTATCTACATATGTAACAGTATCTACATATGTAATAGTATCTACACATGTACTAGTATCTACACATGTAATAGCATCTACATATGTAACAGGATCTATATATTTAATAGTATCTACACTTGTAACATTATCTACACATGTAATAGTATCCACACATGTAACAGTATCTACATATGTAAGTAGTATATCGGTACGGTTCAAGTCATATTTTGGGGGAGTCAAAGAGGAATCACGCCATTGCGCATGCGTGACCGGAAGTGACGTCATAAGACCGGAAATGACCGGAAGTGACGTTAGTCAAGTGACCGGGAGTATGTCATGCACATGCCCGGAAGTGAGGGTTTTTCTGCGCTTTTTTCTTACTATAGTAGTAGTACAAAATGTACCATTGCGAATGACCGGAAATAGTATGACTCCGGGATGTGACGTGACCAGAAGTTACGGAAAGTCACGTGACCAGAAAAACCCAAACTATTTATAATTTTGGAAAAGCTTGATTCTAAAAATAGATTGAAAAGTCCCACAAAAAACCGGATTGATCGTGTACATTGCGTCTGACCAATCAAATGACAGGCTTTTTGACCAATGAGATGGTCGAATCCAACAAAAATGAACCAATCAGAGAGAGGGTGTTTTCTTTTAGATCTGCATCCGAACAATATATACAGTGACAGAATCGTCAACAATAACAAAGACGTCGAACCCATGTTGGAAGCCATCAACAAGATGTTTCAGCTTAACCAGAACAGACGTATTGATGTGTTTAAAGACTGCATCAGCGTTCCCGGACTCGTCCTGTACAGATGATCGGAAAGCTACACTTGGATATATTTTGTCAAGAGAAATATTTACTGAATGACGTCTATCTGAAAATCAAATTACGACGAAGTCGAGACGTGTTCTCCCTAATTGCCGATACCGACAACAATAAGATCAAAATCAAGGATCTCGCTTTATTTGTGAGAAATGTACAGTTAAGTCCTGCCGTAAGAATGGGTCAGGTCAAAGCTTTGGAAAAGATCAGCTGTAAATACCCTATTCGACGTGTAGAAGTCAAAGTAGATACGGTTCCCCGTGGCAATATGAATTACGTCCAGGATAACATGTTTTTGAGACAATTGCCGAAAAGACTGGTGACTGGGTGCATGGACAGTGATGGTTTAAATGGGACTATTACGAAAAACCCTTTCGATTTTAAACACTAAAATATCAACTTTGTGGCACTGAACGTGGACGAACGACAGATTTCCGCCAAACCGTTAGAACCCGACTTTGAAAACGCAGGTCATATTCGCAGTTATATGGAACTCTATACCAGTACGGGAAAAATATATCAAGATGAAGGAAATACCATCTCCAGAGAGGAATACGCTAAAGGAAGCACCTTATTTGGATTCGATCTGACTCCGGATATGTCGGAAGTGGGAACGTTTCAACTGATAAAACAGGGTAATTTACGTGTGGAGATTCATTTCGCCGAAGCTCTGGCAGAGACCATCAACGTCGTCCTGTATGCAGAATTTGACAACGTGATCGACATCGATAGAAACAGATAAGTCTTGTTTGACTACAGTGCATAATGAATACGCTAGAGATTGACACTCTATTGAAAAAACATCCCCACTCCAGACCGGTGGTTAAGGGGGTCTATGCCAGAAACAGATTACCCAGACTATTAAACGTACCTTCGGCCCTTGTGGGAAATACGGATCCAGACCATCGAATGGGACATTACTGGGTCGCTATATACATCGACGCCAACTCAAGAGGGGTATACTACGATCCAACCGGACGTCCACGGCACGAATCCGCTTATGTCAATTTCATGAACAAACATTGCCTGCATTGGACTTACAATACCGTTCGAGTACAAGAAGAAGGATCTGCCGTGTGCGGACGTCATTGCATTTCTTACCTCATTCATCGATGTGCAGGACATAGCATGACAAACGTCATCAGGCTCTTAGAGAATCCCGTGGAAGCGACGAACATTGTACAGAAATTTGTGTTGTTACTTGCTAAACATGTGTTCCCAAAAAACCCCCCAAAAAACAACTTAGGGGATCAAATATACCATTTCATTCATTTGACTCTTAGGTTATTGAGTAGAAATACCACAGTGAGAACGCGGACGTGATAGAGAACACCCTAGGAGTACTGCACAACATAGTCTATAACGAAAAACCTCGAAAATATCCGAAAACATCCGAAAAAAAGGTCTGGTAACCCTTACTTCCGGGCTTATGACATCACTTCCTGTCATGTGACTTTCGGTCACATCCGGTCACGTCACATCCGACAGCCATACTACTTCCGGTCATGCGCAATGGTACATTTTGTACTACTACTAAAGTAAGCACGGGAAAACCTTCACTTCCGGGCATACGCGGAACATACTTCCCGAAATATGATTTGAACCGTACCGATATACTATTCATGTAACAGTATCTACACATGTAATAGTATCTACATATGTAATAGTATCTACACATGCAATAGTATCTACACATGTAACAGTATCTACACATGTAATAGTATCTACAAATGTAATAGTATCTACACTTGTAATAGTATCTACATATGTAACAGTATCTACACATGTAACAGTATCTATACATGTAATAGTATCTACACATGTAATATTATCTACATATGTAATAGTATATACACATGTGATAGTATCTACACATGTAATAATATCTACACATGTAACAGTATCTACACATGTAATAGTATCTACACATGTAATAGTATATACACATGTAATAGTATCTACAGATGTAACAGAATATACACATGTAACCGTATACTTTACATTTGAATTAACGTGGGATTTTTTGAGGCTGTGTTTGACAGTTTGGACTCAAATGGATTTCACAGTAAATAAGTGTAACCAGTAATTACACGTAATAACTGAAAAACAGTAAATACGTGTAATCCCTAATTGTCCAATTAGTAATTACTAGTATTGACTAAAAATGTTCATGAATTACACATAATAAGTAACAAAATATACAGTTTTACGCTTATCTACTGACTTACCATATATATACATGTCAAGTCATTTGATTTGATTTGATTTATTGTGCTTAACGCCACTTTCAGCAATATTTCAGCTATATCATGGCGACCACTTTTAGTGTTGGAAGAAGCCGGAGTACCTGGAGAGAACCACCGACCATGGGCAAGCAGCTGGTAAACTTTATCACTTGCGGCTGCGAGTCGAGTGCACTTCTTTTGTTATCTACAAAGCCGGACGCGCCCTATCGGTGATAGGCTTGTATGAGTTGTTAGGTAATCGAACTACCTAACTCATTGAGCCACCCGGGCCCTAATATAAAGTGATAGATAGCTATTAATAGATACAAAGTGCTATGTATATGATATCTTTTTCGTGATCTAATATTGGCCCTTCAATAAAATAATATGTAGCAAAACTAGGTATTTCTTACCCATCACATAGACACACACATCTCATTTTTCGGAGGGGACAACAAACCTTATTTTTCACCCAAAAAAAACCAAAACAAACAAACAGATGGGAGGAAAAAAGAAAAACTGTTGGTTTAAAAAAGCTTGGTTTGGTTTTATGGTATTTAGTGCCAAATTCAACAATATTTCAGTTATATCGTGGCGGGCAGTTTTATATGGTTGTTGGGTTTACAACTACCTATGTAATCAGTGCATATCACCACTAATGTTGTGAGTTCGAATCCCGATGTGATAAAGTTTGTCAGTGACTTACGCAGTTCGGTCGTTTTCTCTACCAATAAAACTGACTACCATGATATAACTGAAATATTGTTGAATGTGGCATTAAACACCATCAAACAAACCAATAAAACACAGTTTGCTAGTATGATACAGGGGCGGATCCAGGATTTCCAGTTAGGGGGGCGCACTTAAAAAAAATGCGCCGAGCGGAGGGAGGCGCGAAAATGTTTGGGGTATTTCGTGTGGAAAATCACGATTTTACGCAAAAAAAATCATATTTTTTCCAATTTTAGGCGGGGCGCGCGCCGGGTGCGCCCCCCCCCCCCCCCCCCCCCCCCCTGGATCCGCCCCTGTGATACCATTTTCTTTCTTTTTCAGAATACATCTAAATTAACAGAAACCATAATCACCATCATCTTCAATCTTTTTTATCTCACTTTTTGCTTTTCTATCTATACAGTGAGTGGGTGATTGTTGATTAACACCAACTCATCAACTGTTCAGCTATATTGGTTTTTATAGTGCTAGATCACTGAAGCAATAGTCTGCTGATAGACATGTCGCCACTGTCGACACATTATCCTCTTTCCGAGCCAACAAGTTTTTGCTTTTTCTCCTAAATGCTGCGTGATTTGCGGAAAAGCAACAAATATACATTCCAGTCTTTGGTTTGACCCGATCGGGGCTCGGACCCACGGTCTACAGCAACCGATGCAGTTCTTGTATTTATATAAAAATATGATATTTTGAGAGAGAGAAAATTGTCATCCATTTCTTACTAGATTTTTATGAAATTCTCAGAATTTATAGTGACAACAACGACATGTACAATGTTCCCCATAGTGACCACAACGACATGTACACTGTTACTAATAGTGATCACAAAGACATGTACACTGTTACTGATAGTGACCACAACGACATGTACAGTGTTACTGATAGTAACCACGACATGTACACTTTTACTGATAGTGACGACAACGACATGTACACTGTTACTGATAGTGACCACAACGACATGTACACTTTTATTGATAGTGACCACAATGACATGTACACTGTTACTGATAGTGACCACAACGACATGCACACTGTTACTGATAGTGACCACAACTACATATATACTGTTACTGATAGTAACCACAACTACATATATACTGTTACTGATAGTGACCACAACGACATGTACACTTTTACTGATAGTGACGACAACGACATGTACACTGTTACTGATAGTGACCACAACGACATGTACACTTTTACTGATAGTGACCACAATGACATGTACACTGTTACTGATAGTGACCACAACGACATGCACACTGTTACTGATAGTGACCACAACTACATATATACTGTTACTGATAGTAACCACAACGACATGTACACTGTTATTGATAGTGACCACAACTACATATATACTGTTACTGATAGTAACCACAACGACATGTATAATGCTACTGATAGTCACCACGACGACAGGTACATTGTTCCTGAGAGTGACCACAACGACATGTATACTGCTACGGATAGTGACTACATCATGTACACTGTTACTGATAGTGACCACAACGACATATATACTGTTACTGATAGCAACCACAACGACATGTACACTGTTACTGATAGTAACCACAACGACATGCACACTGTTACTGATAGTGACCACAACTACATATATACTGTTACTGATAGTAACCACAACGACATGTACACTGTTATTGATAGTGACCACATCGACATATATACTGTTACTGATAGTAACCACAACGACATGTACACTGTTACTGATAGTGACCACAACTACATATATACTGTTACTGATAGTAACCACAACGACATGTACACTGTTACTGATAGTAACCACAACGACATATATACTGTTACTGATAGTAACCACAACGACATGTACACTGTTACTGATAGTATCCACAACGACATGTACACTGTTACTGAGAGTGACCACAACGACATGATAGTGACGCAACAACATGAACACTGTTACTGATAGTGACCACAACGACATGATAGTGACACAACGACATGAACACTGTTACTGATAGTGACCACAACGACATGTACACTGTTACTGATAGTGACCACAACGACATGTACACTGTTACTGAGAGTGACCAACACATGTACACTGTTACTGAGAGTACCCAAAACGACATGATAGTGACACAACGACATATGATGTTAGTGATAGTGGCCACAACGATATGTATATTGTTACTGATAGTGACCACACCGACATGAACACTGTTACTGATAGTGACCACATCAATATGTACAATGTTACTGCTAGTAACCACAACGACATGTACACAGTTACTGTTAGTGACCACAACAACATGTACACTGTTGCTGATAGTGACCACAGCGACATGTACACAGTTACTGCTAGTAACCACAACGACATGTACACTGTTACTGATATAAAACACAACGACATGTACACTGTTACTGATATAAAACACAACGACATGTACACTGTTATTGATATAAAACATAACGACATGTACACTGTTACTGATAGTGACCACAACGACATGTACACTGTTACTGATATAAAACACAATGACATGTACACTGTTATTGATATAAAACACAACAATATGTACACTGTTACTGACAGTGACCACAACGTACCTATATTGACCAAAACGGACATTTTGACTGCTACAAATTTTGAACATAGCTGACCTACATTGATTATATATATATATTCCTCTTCTTAATTGGAATAAATATACATGGACTACACTATGCCAAATCCTGACTGAACATTTCATTTATACCATTTAAAAGTTGCAGATATTCCCTAGCCACTTGTTTCATACCAACATGGATCCTCATCTTAATTTTTTGTCTTTTTTCTTTTCTCGATGTTCATGCATTTCCACCTTTGTTCGTTAATTCGCGTAGGTTTCTTTGTAACATAAATGATTTCAAGCCCACTCGACCATTTTATAATCTGTCAATGAAACAACCTGTATCGATTACGAAACAGCAGAACACATATTATTATCTCCCTTTTTGGAGCTCTTTATTGTCCGATCTATAGTTTTTTTTGTTGTTGTTGCTTCCTTTTCCCTTTTTCACTTTCTTGTCCATCCACTGTGATTGTGCATATAGGGGAAATTCGTCTAAATCCGGACGGTTTTCGCAGTCCTTATCTCTTGAAGTTCCTTTATGCTAATTGCGAACACGTAGATACATACAATCAAGTGCATAGTCAAGAGGGGTATCAAATTGATGATTTTTGCGCCTTTCGCTGCTTATTTAATTTGATTGGTTGGTAAATATATCAAAAGAAACGAAAATTATTCTTTTTATATCTTATTTTTCGTGTTGCCATTGATAAAAAGAAATTGTAGACGTCGATGAAGTTCCTGTATGAGCTTCTGTTTTCCGTGACACAGCTTTGGCAGCCTGCTTGCAACAGAATAACGTTTTGAGGTCGTATCTAAATTGCTTGCTCATGATGACGTATACCCATATGTTCGCCTCAAACGTCATTTGGAGAATGGCGTTTGAAATACTATAAATCATAACTTCTTCGTTGACCCATTGCGAATAATCGAACTAATCGAAACATAAACCGACAAACGATGGTATTTTTCCTAATACAAATATTAGCATGATCAAGATTAACATGGCCGTTGTTCTAAAAGTATTCTTTTGGTCAGTGGTTTTACCCAATTTCATTCGTTTCCATTTGACAGTGTACAGGCAATATGTCATACAAAACACAACAATGGCAGATGCGGCAAGTTGATTTATGAAAACTCTAGATAATCCCAGAACGTGACCTATCTCAAGGTATCTTTCAAACGGTACTGTTTGACGAAAGATCATAACACAAACGGCTAATGTCTCGTTTCCGAAAGATAACGTTGTACTTTCAAATTATTTTTACCGAAAGGGTGCTTATAAACGACTGAAGAAAGAGACAAACTGCTAAAATTAACAAGCAAATGACCGAGGTTTTTACTCTGAATATTTTCGGACCATTAAAGGGAAACGCACAGACCACAGAACGCTGTACGGCTACATATGTCGTTAAAAAGATCGAAAAAGAATGAACAAACGACCCAAAACATATACAAATTCTGTTGAACTTGCATGTGGTACCTTCTACTTCAAAATATCGAATAGATTTATTGATATAATCTACCAGCAGTACACAGCTGTCGGAAACAACCATTAACGATACAAGGGTTGAAATGTGTTTCATTTTGCCTGTTATGTTCCAAGTCGTGATCACAATGGCATTAGACGGGATGATGACCAATGTTAAAATTCTAGTAAATAGCAGCCAGTTGACATCTACTGGTTCGAAGCGTCTGTATATTATATATTCTGAAATACAAAAAAAGAAGATCTAGTACATCCAAATATCTCCATCAGTGGTTTATTTTTAATCTATTTTTCCAGCATAAATCGAGGGGTTGCTAAAAGTGGATACGGTGGTGCCACTGGAATTTGAAAAAAAACCCACCCCATTCATATATTCACTAAGCATAAAAACCATATCCATTCACATCATATTGGAAGTACGAAAACTATACCCATTCATATATTATTCATTTTTCTTATACCTCAATATAAGTTAACTGCATCGGTGGTGTAATGGTTAGCGTGCTCACCTCGATTGCGATATATCGTGGGTTTGGGCCCCGATCGGAACAAACCAAAGACTATCAAATTGGTAGTTGTTGCTTCTCCACCAAGCACGCAGTATTAAAGAGAAAGGGCAAAGTCTGGTTGGCTCGGAATCATGCTAACGTGTCAGAGTTGGGTGACATGGCTATCCGTGGACTATATTGTTTCAGTGAGCTAGCACCATGAAAATCCAACTAAGCGTATTGGTCTAGTACATCATCTCATTAAAACTTATTCTCGCCATGATATAGCTGAAAAATTGCTGAGTGAGCCTTAAGCTACATATCACTCACAGTCTCACTCACTCACTCAATATACGTTTTCCTGTTAAAAAGACATGTTCATAAATATTCTATTTACTGGCAAATTGTTTATTCACCTCTGGCAACAGATAGGAACCAAACATTTAGAAAACAGGATCCCCTACATTGTATTGCCCCATTATGGTGGAAACAAAAACCCAAATTTAGGAGGAGGAGAAGGGCGGCGGAGGCTGCTGCTTCTGCTGCTGATGATGATGCTGGAGGAGGAGGGCGGCGGAAGTGTCGGTGGCGGCGGCTGCTGGTGGTGGAGGAGGAGGATGAGGTCTCTTTGTGTGTAATTACGACTAACACAGAAATCTTCCATATTTTCCATGTCATTTGACTATTCGACTTGCCTTTCATCCATAATTTCCATATCTTTTCACTATTTTCTTCCATATTTTCCATATCATTTCACATTTCATCCATATTTTCCATATCATTTCACAATTTTCGCTGTATTTTCCAATTCGTTTCACTATTCAACTTATCTTTCTTTCATAATTTCCATCATGACTGGGTGACTTGCCATTATAATAACTCAACATAAAATCAAAACTCGGCGACCTCCCATCACGATAGATAAACGTTACATCATGGCACAACGACTTGCCATTAACATAGATTGACACTATGACATACGACTTGCCAATACGTTAGAGCAACATAACATCATGACACAGCGAATTGCTATTACGACAGAGCAACAATACATCATGACATCATGCTATATAATCCAAACGCTATGGAATTACTACTTTACCTGTGATAAGAAACCGTAACGTTACAGACAGTGTCTTTAGACAATGAGAGAACAACATATCATTGTGTTATAGTAACTTAACACCACAATGGGTCAACATAACATTATGAAATCACCACATGACATTATGATAACTAAGTATAACATTACGACCTCACTACTTGACACAAACGTTGATATGCATAACATCATGGCACTGAGACACAACATTGTAACAGGTCAACATAGCATCATGATGACACAACTTTACATCATGAAAAGTCAACATAACATCATGAACCTGTGACTTTACATTACAATAGCAAAACATAGCAACTCAAGTTACGGCTTTACATATCACAAACATTCAACATAAGACAGCTACGGCGTTCCATAGGAGACAATTAATACACGTGAAGGTCGAATGGAAGAAATTAGCAACAGTGCACCGCAGTCGCAGCTAGTCGTTACAAGGTTAGGAAGGAGTGTACAAATGACGTTAAAATTACAAGATTATGTGCGATGAATCATGCAATGTTCAAGGGAATATATGTGAATGTTTGTTTATGTTCATAATTAAAATAGCAGAGTATTATAAAAGTGGAATTAGTGAAGCTATAGAAAATATGTGAAATCAATATTAGTCAAAAACAATCAAAGTTATTTAGTAGTGAAATGTCAATACAAATGTGAAAATTAAATAGTGCAAAATTATCATAATATTGTGAAAATATAATTAATATCGAAAATAGTATTCATTCGAATTGGATTGCGTATTCCCGAATTCGGAAACATCTTGGAGACGAGCGAATGTATATATATTTGTACGATTAGTTGACATTGATTAGGTGATAGGACACTATAATTAATATGATGAACATTATGAACATTGAATTCTTTTTAACTTTCTTTCACACAGAAGGACAGTGAATTTAACTTTAGAATAAAGCAGAATTATCTATGAAGGACAGTGAATTTAACTTTAGAATAAAGCAGAATTATCTATGAAGGACAGTAAATTTAACTTTAGAATAAAGCAGAATTATCTATGAAGGACAGTAAATTTAACTTTAGAATAAAGCAGAATTATCTATGAAGGACAGTAAATTTAACTTTAGAATAAAGCAGAATTATCTATGAAGGACAGTAAATTTAACTTTAGAATAAAACAGAATTATTAATGAAGGACAGTAAATTTAACTTTAGAATAAAGCAGAATTATCTATGAAGGACAGTAAATTTAACTTTAGAATAAAGCAGAATTATCTATGAAGGACAGTAAATTTAACTTTAGAATAAAGCAGAATTATTTATGAAGGACAGTAAATTTAACTTTAGAATAAAGCAGAATTATCTATGAAGGACAGTAAATTTAACTTTAGAATAAAGCAGAATTATCTATGAAGGACAGTAAATTTAACTTTAGAATAAAGCAGAATTATTTATGAAGGACAGTAAATTTAACTTTAGAATAAAGCAGAATTATCTATGAAGGACAGTAAATTTAACTTTAGAATAAAGCAGAATTATCTATGAAGGACAGTAAATTTAACTTTAGAATAAAGCAGAATTATCTATGAAGGACAGTAAATTTAACTTTAGAATAAAGCAGAATTATCTATGAAGGACAGTAAATTTAACTTTAGAATAAAGCAGAATTATCTATGAAGGACAGTAAATTTAACTTTAGAATAAAGCAGAATTATCTATGAAGGACAGTAAATTTAACTTTAGAATAAAGCAGAATTATCTATGAAGGACAGTAAATTTAACTTTAGAATAAAGCAGAATTATCTATGAAGGACAGTAAATTTAACTTTAGAATAAAGCAGAATTATCTATGAAGGACAGTAAATTTAACTTTAGAATAAAGCAGAATTATCTATGAAGGACAGTAAATTTAACTTTAGAATAAAGCAGAATTATCTATGAAGGACAGTAAATTTAACTTTAGAATAAAGCAGAATTATCTATGAAGGACAGTAAATTTAACTTTAGAATAAAGCAGAATTATTTATGAAGGACAGTAAATTTAACTTTAGAATAAAGCAGAATTATCTATGAAGGACAGTAAATTTAACTTTAGAATAAAGCAGAATTATCTATGAAGGACAGTAAATTTAACTTTAGAATAAAGCAGAATTATTTATGAAGGACAGTAAATTTAACTTTAGAATAAAGCAAAATTATCTATGAAGGACAGTAAATTTAACTTTAGAATAAAGCAGAATTATCTATGAAGGACAGTAAATTTAACTTTAGAATAAAGCAGAATTATCTATGAAGGACAGTAAATTTAACTTTAGAATGAAGCAGAATTATTTATGAAGGACAGTAAATTTAACACAATGTGTTACATATGTATTCTTATTTAATGAGAATTTAATTCAATATTAATTGGTTAATTTTGAGAAAAAAATTCATTTAATTAAAATTTTGGTTTTTCAATTCATTTATCATTTATATTTCTTTTTCCGATAAAGGGAGATGTCATGTATGTTAAAACACACTCGGTTACAGCCTCTGTTACAATATATATATACGTCACATGTAATCTAAAAATGAACCAGGTCTTCCGGTTAAGGACGTCTGTAATAGATGCCATACAAAACACTTATGACGTCACCCGGTGAATATCACTTTCAGCAGGAGAATAGCATTATTTATTGACTTCTAGACTTTACTTAGCTAAAGCACGTATATTTACATTCATTATGTAATATTATCAATTATAGACTTTTTACGAGGTCAATATGTTATATATGGACCTGTTAGGATTATATTGACCGAAGATGAAGTCTGAAGTCAAAATAATCCTAACAGGTCCATATAATATGGAGTAGGCGAGCACAGCATTTCTGTCTGGCCAGTGTGTATATATTTGAGTGAAAGTTGAATATCACAAAATAATATAAGTAGGCATGGCCTATAGAGAGGACGTTAGTATTTGAAATTAAATAATACTAAAAATACCTTTATATCCCCTATCACATCCATTGGAAAGTTAAATGAAGTAGAATAGAAAAGTACGAGAAAAAGTATAGAATCTTTTATTGTTGGACTAGGGACAGTGCAAACATTGAAGACTAATTAGTACTAGTACGCGGGTGGTATCAACCATTATAAAACCTAAAAGGGGTAGTAGACGCCGGTGTCTGTAAAATGAAAGTATGGTCTTTTAAGTCATAAGAAAAGAGTTTTATTACGAAAATATCAATTAATGCCACCAACATACATAAGCAATATTGGCCTATGCCATGCTATGTACAGCCGATACATGTTCATGAAGTGTAAATGATGAATGACGTACGGTCAGGGCCGTCTTGTCAGCAATATAGGCCCCGGTCAAAGCAGTGCACTGAGGCCCCTATCTATACAAACACTAGCAGAAATAAAACTATAAATGGTCGATAAAATTAAACATATATTTCTTGTATTGATACTTCCAACAAAATCAGTGTTTAAGAATAAAAAATTATGCCGTATACAACATACATAGATTAGCATGGGGTTCATTTGCTTGTGGGACCACCGGGCAACTGCCCATTGTGCCCATACATAAGACCGCACTGCGTACGGTTACTGTAATACTGATAATCTTCATTTCGACATTTTAAAGTATGTGTATTTGGGCCAATATTATGCTATCTCCAAGTGAACAAAATAGTTTTTAATTTTAAAAGAATTATATAGGTACCGCTTTCATCAGACATGTCTCTGCTTTCACATACAAAATATTTATCAATATTCAATATTTTTTTTATTGGAAAAAGCACAGTAGAGGCGTGATATATATATTAAGGCAATATTCAGTATCGAAATCATACTCTTTAAAATTATCTGTGACAAGATTATACAGAGACATATATTCATTCTTGTGTAATGTTATTACCTTTTAAAGTTTCAACAACAAGCTGGTTAATAATTTTATAGCATTTATTTTAGAAAGACTGAGTTTAATAAATAAAAACAGATATACATATAGTATGAACGGCATAATTAATAGTTAAATAAATAAAATGCATTGTGTCTTATTATTCTAAACCATTTTCAGCAGATGTTGGTAGTATTCAAATATTTTGTAGGATCAGACTGACGGAAAATCTTTCAAAACCTTTGTACACGGAACCACTGTCATATTTGGTCATTTTGTGATGATATGCATGCATATCAAATTAACCAATGTTTAAGCTGTAAATAATAGCTTAAGCTGTAAATAATAGCTTAAGGATACGATATGCTATATTTTTGTCGTTGTGTTGGATAAAAGGTGGATATATTCTGTCCCCGAGTACCTGTGGCCAAATATTCTCTTCTCTTACTATGTAAAACATCTTCTTTTCTTTATATTTTTCACAATGTATCTATAGATATTTTGCATAATTTCTGTTTTTCTTCTTTTGGGTAGTAAGATGAATAAATAAATGGGTACTGATAGAAATAATTAACACTAACAGAAATAAGGAAAAACTAATGCGTTCCTTGTTCCTTGCCAGCACATCATGGTTAGAAAGTGTTTGTTACTTAGCCAAAGAAATAATAAATGCAAAAATTGTATAAAAATGAAAAATGTTAATGTTCAACTATCTTTTCTTATCAGAGACATATGAGCCGGTGACAAGGGACACATGTCCCCCCCCCTTTTTGGCACAATTTTAAAAAGCTGGATTTGTAGTATAGAAGCATGCATTCAAATAAAAAAAAAATTAATATCATTTCATTTTTTTCTTTTTTTTTGCTTATCAGTTTTAAAAACTGACCCCTTTTTCTGGTCCACCCTCTAAACTAGTCCCCCACTTTCTGGTCCACTCCTACTCATCTGCTAATTCAATGCATGTTTAGCCACCATCCAAAAAACGGTCAACGCCCAAAATTATGTATTTTATTTTGAGTCTGATATTGCTAAGGTTTTTCCCTTCAGACCTACCTGTAGTTCTTATGATTCTGAGGGGGAAAAAAGTCAAAAAGTGAGCCAAAAGGGACCAGATAAGAAGGTGAACAAATGTGGCAAACTTGGATTAACAGCAGAGGGGGGGGGGGGGGGGGGGGGGAGTTTTTGTGATATTTATTTGGAATTACCATTATTCAACACAACTAAACCGTACGAAAGGTAGGAATTAAGAGTAAATATGAAAATTATAGAATTGAATAAGGGTAATAACAATACCGAACTCCGAACAATCTTACAAAGGGTAAGTCAAAGCTCATAAGTATATAAACAGACAAAATCAGTCAACAACCGGAAAACTGTGAAAACCGTAATGACCCTGACTTGGTACAGGCATTTCTAAAGAAATGGTGGGTTGAATCAGATTTTAAAGCGCCAAGCCTCCCGCTTTCATTACGGCTCAAAGTTTTCGGCTGTCACTATAACAGTATTTATAACAATACTTGAACAAAACAGGTAAAACAATTGTCAAAGCAGCACCAGACTCAGTGAAGTAAATGTGAGGTGGTATCGTGTGGGTGTCATCCCTTGTGCTATTTTAGTACCGCACATTGATAGTAGGGTTAAAATTATTGATAACGAAAGGCCGGGAGCAAGTCCCTTTGATCTCCTAGTTATTGTACGTGTACTATAGATGCGCATTAAAAACTATTGATGACATTGTCATCTTTGCGTGTCAGTTGTGACCCAAATACGATTTCAATGCTGACCTTTACTTGTCAACGTAAAATATGACGTGATAAAAAATATATTAACATGACGATGGTGGCCAGATTCGTTTTTATCCTGCAATCAGTACATTTGCTGTACAAATATGCTATGCGAATAAATATTTGCTTTATTCGTACTAGACGAATAAGCTTTTCGTATAGTCACGGCTGGTAATCGGCACAAGCAGAACAGTTGGTTCTGCAAAGAAATTCGTGAGGATAACTTCCGGTTTTGATGGAGGAGAGTTCACGAAGACGCTTCGCAAGGTATGTACATGTCAAAAATTGAAATTTTCTTTTTTACTGCTCGAATATTGCAAAATTAGAGAATGCTATGCTGTGGCGAATGCTTTCACGATTAGAAACATGTATAGTTTATTCTTGTATATGAAGTGTAACTCTCGCAAAATCAATCGTCCCACGAAAAACATGACGAAAATTGTGACACTCTTACAATTCTAAGTTGTTCTTGACAAAGATGCAAGTTAAAATTTCAATATTTTTTCATCATGCGAGTCTAAATGTAATCGGGGATAAATTCCGATTAGTCAGAAGTAAATTGACGTCTAGATAAATCTACAAACTGTCAATTTTCTCGTTTTCCTGCTTGAGGAGATCGGTTCTGATAGAGCACATTGCGAATGCAGGAGGAGATTTGCTAGTTTTGGTACGACACATGTAATCCACTGCATAATCACAAATTTTGCATGTCTGTCTGGTAATAAATTCACGAACTGATGCCCTTCTTCTCGTCTGGTTTTTAAAAGTATAAAAGTAATATTTCATTGTTCATGGGCTGTCCACTTAGAAAGAAACATTTCATTTAAGGAATCAATTCATAATTGTAACTGCGGTTTCCCATGATTTAACTTGTCATTATTGATCATTTGTTGTTTGTGACAACTTCCATTGTGTATTGGAATCACAAGATTAACTTCCCTTACATTGGAAAAAATTGAGAATGCACTGTAAGATAATTTTATAATCAAAAATAATTAAACTTAATGTGAATCATATCTTTATAATTTCTAATACAAATGATACTCTCTAAATTAAATATCATACAGTTGAGAATAATATTAATTTGTGGTTTGTTTTTCTATTATGTTGTGTGTTATGTGTACACACTTGTAAATGAAAAAGATCTCTGTTAGTAGTGGTTACAAGATGTAAAGCGCTTTACCGATTTTAAGGATATGTCCACAGTTTAATTGACATCTTGTGTTTAATTTATGCATGACTAGCTAGCACTAAGTGAATGTTTATTTACGTTAGACCTATGTATGTGCTGAAATCTTGTAATATTATAACTTGTGTAGATCTGCGGTGAAGTTTCCGTCATCTTTAGTAAAAAGGTTGCGCCGAATAGACGTGGAAACCCGTTTGAAAGGATATAAATATTTTGAAATTGAAAGAGATTTTTCTTTAATAAACTTGGTGTCCTGATTGATGGGGATTTTAAATTTGGTGTTCGTTTCCTTGGCGGTGATACAGGCAATCTATATCGAAATGGTTTTTTGCAAAGAGTTAATGTCAGTCCCCTTTTCCTCTTTCCCTTGAATCCTGGCATCTCCTGAAAGTGGACAGAAAATAGTTTATTTTGATTAGAATATTAATCAGTTTTGTGTTTAAAAGTGTCAATTTATCAATTTTGCAGAAAACAATTGCCAAAACTTGAAAATCTCCTCATGCATTCGCAATGTGCTCTATCAGAACCGATCTCCTCAAGCAGGAAAACGAGAAAATTGACAGTTTGTAGATTTATCTAGACGTCAATTTACTTCTGACTAATCGGAATTTATCCCCGATTATATTTAGACTCCCATGATGAAAAAATATTGAAAATTTAACTTGCATCTTTGTCAAGAACAACTTAGAAATGTAAGAGTGTCACAATTTTCGTCATGTTTTTCGTGGGACGATTGATTTTGCGAGAGTTACACTTCATATACAAGAATAAACTATACATGTTTCTAATCGTGAAAGCATTCGCCACAGCATAGCATTCTCTAATTTTGCAATATTCGAGCAGTAAAAAAGAAAATTTCAATTTTTGACATGTACATACCTTGCGAAGCGTCTTCGTGAACTCTCCTCCACCAAAACCGGAAGTTATCCTCACGAATTTCTTTGCAGAACCAACTGTTCTGCTTTTGCCGATTACCAGCCGTGACTATACGAATAAACTTTTTAGCCTACGAATAAACCTTCCTGGTACCCTGTAGCTATGAACAGCGGAGGTCGCAGACAAGTATGAAACTGGTACTAATGTAACGCGGACCACGAAGAAGACACCCTTGACAACATTTATGAAAGGTCGCTCCACTGTACTGTGCCTTAATCTTATATGAATGTATCCTAGAAGCACTAGACAAGAAAATCCCCATCCATGTCGCTTTCCTGGATGCAAAGGCCGCATTCGATGTTGTAGGTCACACAAGTCTGTACAGGAAGTTGTTCCTATCGGGAGTAAGAGGAAAATTGTGGCTCCTCACATACCATCTGAGTCAGGGAGCAGAAACAGCAGTAAAATGGAAAGGTACTACAATGGATCCATTCGCCGTCTCACAAGGCGTGCGCCAGGGAAGTGTTCTTAGCACCGATTTATATAAGCTATACATAAATCCACTGCTAGACCAAATAGAGGACAGCGGTATAGGTATGCAGATAGGAACAATTCCCTGCTCGGCACCAACATGTGCAGATGACGTCTCATTAATAGCAGATAGCGAAAAAAATCTCCAAATCTTAATTGACACGGTAGTAAACTACAGTAAACAAGAAAATTATAAATTACAACCTGCAAAGAGTGCAGTAATGTCTTTCAATACAAATATGGAAAACCCTGGTTATAACTACACTATCAACAATGAATCCATACAAAAGCCAGATACTATAGTTCATCTAGGGATCACTCATCACAGAAACTATAGGAAAACAACATCTACACAAATCCAACAAAATATGGAAAAATCCAGGCGCACATTGTATAGTCTCTTGGGAGCTGGGTTACATGGGAAGAATGGACTAAACCCAACAGCTTGTTTACATCTATTGCAAGTCTACGTAATTCCTATTCTGACATATGGGCTAGAAATATTACTTCCATCTAGAACTGAGCTTCAAACTTTGGAAATATTTTATCGAAAAATACTAAAGCAGATACTTTCAATCCCAACAAATACAGCAGATCCAACAGTTTACATCCTGGCAGGTGTGATACCGATAGAAAGCCGGATACATAAACTAGCTCTAGGCATGTACGCCAATATATGTAGGACATCAAATTCAATTGAAAGGGAAATAGCAGAAAGACAACTAGGAATGAAAGCAATAAATGATAATAGCTGGTTTTCAAAACTTAAACAAATATTAGCTATATATGAACTCCCGTCAAGTCACAATATCATGGATCTACCACCTACAAAAAACGCCTGGAAAAAAATGGTCAACAAAACAGTGAATGAATACTGGATTGACCATATTAAGAAAATGTCAACCTGTTTCAAGAGCTTAGATTATCTGAATGCCTCCAATTATTCCAATGGAAAAGCACATGGAGCCCTGGCTAGTGTCCAAACGTCAGCTAAAGATATAGCAAGACTTCCTGTCAAACTGCGTCTCATGACAGGAACCTACTATCTGCAGAGCAACAAGGCAGCATTTAACCAAAATAGGATTGATCCAACCTGCCTGGTATGCCAGATGGAATCAGGAACATTAGAACACTTTCTACTTGATTGTAATGTCCTAGCTGAAACACGTGAGCCATATATCTCAGAGCTCAATGTTCTAATAAAAGAATGTCATCCCTGTGTTAAATGTAATACTACTAATATATTTATACTCAATTTACGTAGTATTCTAGATCCTAGCACTGTGTGTTGTGGTTGTGGTTGTGACTGTAACTGCTTGAAAACCTTATATACCTTTGAGCATGTAACCCGTAGATTATGCTTTGCATTAAATACTAAAAGAAACCACATATTAAAGACACTATCTAATAATAGGCGTAAGGGTCTTTAAGGGCAGCCCCCATGCTTTTCTTACAAAAGCATTTTAGATTTTAAACTGTACAGCAATAATTAAGTGATATATGAACTGAATCATACTCAGATTTGTGAGGTGGTCCTATATAGGACGGAAATACTACCAAGACAAGACAAGACAAGACAAAGGCGAGGAATGACGCTTGTTTCTGTCCTTTTTGTTTAAATCTGACAAGTTTTCCGACTTTTTTTGACATTGCAGGATAAACACAATATACGTACATTATCGTTAAATATAAAATTCATTTGTACTCGCTATAAAACAGGCATGAAAAGCTCGCCGAAGGCTCGCTATTCTGCCTGTTTCTAAAGTTCGTACAAATAAATTTTATATTTACCGACAATGTACGTATATTGTATATTTATTTACGCATTTATTGTAGAACTTTAATAGGAATATTGTGGTACATGTACAAATAATCTTGGAGACAGGAATTGTGTTTGGATTTCTTTTAAACTGGTAAGTCATATAATGACCAGATTCGAGTTGTCTTAAGAGTCATTCACAGTGATAAAAAAATGAACAGTTGTTGTCCTTAACCTGATAGTCCATGTTAACATAAAGTCCTTTCAGTACGTCAGTGTTGTATTAATCAAAATTTTGATCGATCGAGTAAATATGAGACCACCCGCGTAGATTCTGCAAAAAAAAAAAATTTGATATTTTCTGAAAATGTTGTACAATGTAGTTCAAAATTAAGTCAAATTTATTCTATAATCATCTTTTACTAATCCGTAACTAGAAAGGTTTTTATCTAATAATCTGGACACGCTTGAAAAAAGTGCTGTGTTTGTTTACATGTCGTCACGATTTACGGAATTGACGCAGTTGCAAGTGAAATAGATGTCGTTTTGAAATTTCTTGACTTGAAAATAGAAGATTTTAATTAAAATTCCGCGAAATGTTGTTGACGACTTTGGCCTATGAATAACATGACGTCATGACTTTGATAGCGAGATGTCATTCTGATTAATTTAACAATGTAAGCACCTTTTATTGTCTTTTGTTACTTAAATACGATTTTTAGAAGTTCATGATATCATTTTAGTTTTAAAATCATTTATTGGAGACTTTTTTTTCATTTTTGGGATTTTCTCCGTGACAGCCAACTTTTATCAACTTCCGGACGGAAGGATTTCAATCTCATCATTAGGCAGATTGTGTGTTGCATGCGCATGCCCATGTTGCTGTAGAGCTCTCTGTGCTCGCTATAACATATTGACAGAGTAAAAAGTCCTTAATTTTTATATTACATATGTAATGTATTACTCGTGTCATTGAAAATAAAATATTAACACATCATTATTTAATTGTTTAAGAACACAATAAAACTAGAAAATTGTTTACTACAGGTGAAGTGTAAACGCGGTACGGAACGGACAATATCCGGATCTAAATTTAGTAGCATAGCGTCAATATACTTAAAAATAGAAACATAGCGCAAATATTTTTTAAAAATAGAAACAAGACGTCTGGTTTCTTCACAGTGGGAAAAATACATTACATATTCTTTATATCACGTGACTGATTTAGCCAATGAAATTGTACGAAAACCACACCATATGTAATATAAGGATCTATCGTTCCAAGATATATGATATTTACCGAGGCCGAAGCCGAGGTAAATATAATTAATCTTGGAACGATAGAGCCTTATATTAATCGAAATGAAAGACAGTAATTGTTTTATTGTATGAAACTGTTATCCTCTCTGTGTCATGTTTTATAAATTGGCATTAAAATGCGTTTTCTTTCGTATGATTTTATTTTTGGTGTTTTTAACGCCACTTTCAGCAATATTTCAGCTATATCATGGCGACCAGTTTTAGTGGTGGAAGAAGCCAAAGTACCCGGAGAGAACCATCGACCATGGGCAAGCAACTGGTAAACTTTATCACTTGCGGCTGCGAGTCGAGTGCACCTCTTTTTGTAATTTACAAAGCCGGGCGCGAATCCACGCCGTATTGGTGATAGGTTTGTATGAGTTGTTAGGTAATCTAATTACCTAACTCATTGAGCCAACCGGGCTTTCTTTTCTTTTGTAAATTTTAATGGTAACAAGAAAGATTTATGAATACTGCAAAGAGCAATCTAGATCGTTCCAGAGGGGCCTTTGGAACGTTATTTTAACCTCGCTAAAATTAAAGGTAGGGATTTTCCGAATTTAGAGTCACGTAAGGTTGATATAGCGTTCCAAAGATTCCTCTGGAACGATCTAAATTAACCTTTGAGGAAATTGAAGGGCTTAGACAGTATTCATAATGTTATATCAAGAAAAAATCTCATGCTTTTAGCCAATCAGATATAGTCATATAATAATATATAATAGTTACTTATGCATAGGGCATTGTCGTGATTTATAGACTGCCCAAGGGACAGTAGTATTTACTGAAACATTGATATTGCCCGAGCCGCAGGCGATGGCATTATCAGTGGACAGTGTTGAGTTCAATACTACTGTGCCAAGGACAGTCTATCTATCATGATAATGCCCTATGCATAAGTAACTATTATTTTTATTTCATTGAAGGAAATAAAGCTTTCTAAATAATTTTGCTCATTTTAGTACAATGTTGGTTTACATTGAAACCTGCACGATCTCCGTTACGTTTTTAAAAAGGGACGCAACTCAAAAACCTCGAGCGGTCATTAACGCAGATTAATGCACGACACATGACCATGTCTACACAAATAAAAAAGTCGAATTTAGAACTGATATGAAGTAAGCAACAATAAAACTGACCTAACTGAAATAATGTTGACAGCGGCGCTAAGCAACAATGAATTTGACTTCGACGATCTACCTGAAATAATGTTGAAAATGGCGTTAAGCAACAATAAAACTGACCTGGACGATCTAACTGAAATAATGTTGACAGCAGCGATAAGCAACAATGAATTTGACTTCGACGATCTAACTGAATTATTGTTGAAAATGGCGTTAAACAACAATAAAACTGACATCGACGATCAAAGTGAAATAGTGCTGAAAGTGGCGTTAAGCAACAATAAAGCTGACCTCGACTATCTAATGAAATATTGTTGACAGTGGCGTTAAACAACAATAAAACTGACCTCGACGATCTAATGAAATATTGTTGACAGTGGCGTTAAACAACAATAAAACTGACCTCGACGATCTAATGAAATATTGCTGACAGTGGCGTTAAACAACAATAAAACTGACCTCGACGATCTAATGAAATATTGCTGACAGTGGCGTTAAACAACAATAAAACTGACCTCGACGATATAATGAAATATTGCTGACAGTGGCGTTAAACAACAATAAAACTGACCTCGACGATCTAATGAAATATTGTTGACAGTGGCGTTAAACAACAATAAAACTGACCTCGACGATCTAATGAAATATTGCTGACAGTGGCGTTAAACAACAATAAAACTGACCTCGACGATCTAATGAAATATTGCTGACAGTGGCGTTAAACAACAATAAAACTGACCTCGACGATCTAATGAAATATTGCTGACTGTGGCGTTAAACAACAATAAAACTGACCTCGACGATCTAACTGAAATATTGTTGACAGTGGCGTTAAACAACAATAAAACTGACCTCGACGATCTAATGAAATATTGCTGACAGTGGCGTTAAACAACAATAAAACTGACCTCGACGATATAATGAAATATTGCTGACTGTGGCGTTAAACAACAATAAAACTGACCTCGACGATCTAATGAAATATTGTTGACAGTGGCGTTAAACAACAATAAAACTGACCTCGACGATCTAATGAAATATTGCTGACAGTGGCGTTAAACAACAATAAAACTGACCTCGACGATATAATGAAATATTGCTGACAGTGGCGTTAAACAACAATAAAACTGACCTCGACGATCTAATGAAATATTGTTGACAGTGGCGTTAAACAACAATAAAACTGACCTCGACGATCTAATGAAATATTGCTGACAGTGGCGTTAAACAACAATAAAACTGACCTCGACGATCTAATGAAATATTGCTGACAGTGGCGTTAAACAACAATAAAACTGACCTCGACGATCTAATGAAATATTGCTGACTGTGGCGTTAAACAACAATAAAACTGACCTCGACGATCTAACTGAAATATTGTTGACAGTGGCGTTAAACAACAATAAAACTGACCTCGACGATCTAACTGAAATATTGTTGACAGTGGCGTTAAACAACAATAAAACTGACCTCGACGATCTAATGAAATATTGCTGACAGTGGCGTTAAACAATCAATCAACGATAACCTTAATCATATAGCACGATTATATACAACATATTTATGCAATTTGTCAAAACGAGTTCTAAGGGACCGACCGCTTTCTAATTAGGTAAAAAAGGAACATCGCTGCCATTTATTTTTAGGTTGGTTGGTTGGTGTTTAATGCCACTTTCAACAATATTTCAGTTATATTGCGGCGGTGATTTTTATTGGTGGAGGAAACCAGAGGATCCGGAGAAAACCTTCGACCTGGCGCAAGTCACTGACAAACTTTATCACATAATGTTGTACACCTCATCCTTGTCGAGATTCGAACTCACAACATCAGTTGTGATAGGCACCGATTACATAGGTAGTTGTAAATCCTACTACCATGCGATCACGGTCACGACGGCCCCATTTCTTATTAGGACATAAATGGTTACCTTCTCTGAATCAACACGCAACTTTCTTTTCTCCAAAAATTACAATTTATAATCCATTACAATCTAATTATATTAGAAAAAAAGGGGGATGCTAGTAAGTAAGCAAGTAATGCCTTTACTTCAAGAGAGTAACACAGTTAGCAACAATCAGCTAATCTTCCCTGTTTTTCTCATATTGAAAGTTTGAACAATTGTTATTTGCTGGAAACAGGACCAAATATTTTTTTTTATAAAACCCAGCACCCATTCCCGCCCTGCCTTCCCTCCCCCCCCCCCCCCCCCCCCCCCCCCCGAAATAAAGAAAAATAAAAAGAAAAGAAATTTGTTGGTGTCTATATATGAACATACATAAATGACTTGCCGTCTTCAGGAGTTCCGTTAGACCTATGCAAACCATCACGAGTGGAATTTTCGCCATGGGTAAAATTTCGCTCAGGACTTGACTAACATTTGTATTATTCATTTCAAAGGTGTATATATAAATAAATATATACCTTTCAGAACTGTTAACTGACCTTTGCGCTATTTTTCTGTCAGTGATTATTGATATCAATTTCAGAGAGTTTTAAACATTCATCAATTTTTAATTATTTCAACCAGTAAAATGAGAAACTACATCAAAGAATTTATAGAAAATTAATAATCGTTGGTACAATTTTTTTTTGGTTTCTGAAATGTAATTAAATGTTTGCAGAACTTGTCGTGGTTGATTGGTTGTATTGTCAGGAACTTCAACTAATTTGATCAGGTTGACAAATCACAAATGACAAGTGAAAATATAGATTTTCAAAAATGAATAGTAAAAAATAAAGATTTCCATTAGTTAAAATATAAACACATGTGAATATGATTCAAATCAGACTGTACAACATTTAACAGAATATACACATGTAATAATATCTACACATGTAATAGTATCTACACATGTAATAGTATCTACACATATAACAGAATATACATATGTAATAATATCTACACATGTAATAGTATCTATACATGAAACAGTATCTACACATGTAACCGTATCTACATATGTAACAGTATCTATACATGTAATAGTATCTACACATGTAATAATATCTACACATGTAATAGTATCTATACATGAAACAGTATCTACATATGTAACCATATCTACATATGTAACAGTATCTATACATGTAATAGTATCTACACATGTAATAATATCTACACATGTAATAGTATCTACATATGTAACAGTATCTACACATATAACAGAATATACATATGTAATAATATCTACACATGTAATAGTATCTATACATATAACAGAATATACATATGTAACCGTATCTACACATGTAATAGTATCTACACATATAACAGAATATACATATGTAATAATATCTACACATGTAATAGTATCTATACATGAAACAGTATCTACACATGTAACCGTATCTACATATGTAACAGTATCTATACATGTAATAGTATCTACACATGTAATAATATCTACACATGTAATAGTATCTACATATGTAACAGTATCTATACATGTAATAATATCTACACATGTAACAGTATCTACACATGTAATAGTATCTACACATATAATAATATCTACATAAGCAACAGTATCTATACATGTAATAGTATCTACACATGTAGTAACATCTACACATGTAATAGTATATACACATGTAACAGTATCTACATATGTAACAGTATCTATACATGTAATAATATCTACACATGTAATAGTATCTACACATGTACTAGTATCTACACATGGAATAGTATCTACACATGTAATAGTATCTACACATGTAATAGTATCTACACATGTAATAGTATCTACACATGGAATAGTATTTACACATGTAACCGTATCTACATATGTAATAGTATCTACACATGTAATAGTATCTACACATGGAATAGTATTTACACATGTAACCGTATCTACATATGTAATAGTATCTACACATTAGTTCTTTTTAAAGATGCCTTCTACAAACTTGTCTTCTGTCAGAATATGTTTGCTGTAAAACTTTGCAAATGTTTTCACATTACTCCAGGCTGCTTTTCCAAGTATATTGTCAATTGGAACGGAATTCAACTTTGCCTTAGAAGTTGTAGCTGAACGTACACTATGAGCTCCAAACTGACTTACATCAATCCCTGCTGGTGATAAGATTACTTTTATCCATCTAGCTATAGTGTCTTTAGATATTTCCTTATGTGGCTTCATGTAACTTAATAGTAATTTATATTTCTTTCCTCTAAAATGAGAGGACCTTTCAAGGTACTCTTTCATAACAGTATATATACATAAACGTCGATCTGGTGGGAAAGCCTTCAGATGTACAAATGTTTCCTTAAAACCAGGACGACTTTGTTTAATTAAACCATCGTATTGAAACACAAATTCGGAACTCAACTTTTTTACACTATGCACACTAAGCTGATGAATTGGCTGAGTTCTTGCAGCACCAGTTATAGCAATTAACATTGTTAATTTCAGAGTTAAATCTTTTAAGCTTAAGCTTCTAACAGGTGATAGTTTTCTAAGTACTTCCAAAACTCTATTGACATCCCAAGTAAAAGTATATCGTGGTTGTGATGGTCGTATATTAAAAATACCACGCATGTAACGTATAACATATGATTTTTTTCCCCACTAAAACTTCTTCTAATTTAATACCTAAAGCTGACATGGCCCCTCTGGCCGTATTTAATGAACTGTATCCTAAACCACTCTCCAATAATTGAGTAAAACATTCTTAAATTTGAGTCAATGTAGGTTGAACTGGACTAACTTCCCTTTGACTACAGTATTGAAACCATCTTTTAATGAATGTTGTGTATTGCTTTTTAGTGCCAGATTTCCACGAAGACATGAGTATGTTGGTTGTTGATTTAGAAAATCCTTGTTTTCTAAACTATTGCCTGATACACAACATACCATCAAAACTATCTTGTTTTTCAATGGATGATACACATCCTTGGTTGGTAGATAAAGGAATTTCTTCTGTTTCTGAATCAGATATGGTGTGTCCACTAGCAACTCCATGAGTTCTGTAAACCATGTTTGGGTTGGTCTGAGGGTTGCCACAACTATCCCTTGAGCACTGTCTATTCTCAACTTCCGTATGCAAGAACTCAGTGAACTGAAAGGTGGGAAAAAATAAACTAAATTACAATATCCCCAATTTAGTAACAAAGCATTTACATGCTGGGCATAAGGATCTGGTTTCCAAGAACAATACTTTTCTACTTGGAAATTTAACCTAGAGGCAAATAAATCTATATTTGGCTTACTCCAGTGTGAAACTATATTTCTAAAAACATACTCATTTAATTTCCATTCTAGGTGGTCATTGAAACTTCTAGATTTCTTATCAGCCTGAACATTCGACCTCCCGGGTATATGAGTACATGAAATCCATATATTGTTTTCAATACACCAAGACCAAATTGTTTTTGTCATTTCATTACAATCAACTGACTTGTAACCTCCCATATTATTTATATACGAGACTGCTGTAGTATTGTCTGACAAAATTTTAACATGTCTATTCGGAACTTCATCTTTAAATGATTTTAAAGCAAACCAAATAGCTAGCATTTCTAAGTAATTAGTTCCGAATAGACATGTCCACCGACCACCAATTTTATGTTGGCCAATAACTACACCCCAACCTAATAAAGATGCGTCTGTTTCTATAGTTATTTCAGGAGTTCCATGAGACATAATTCTGAAATGATCAAAAAGATTTTTAATCCACCACTCTAAATCCTCTTTCATGTCAGATGTTACTAACATATTTGCATCAAAATTCCCTTTTGAATTTTTTAGTGCCTGCATTTTTTTGGGGTTTTCTAACTTCCTATAGTACAATTTGCCATACTCAACAGCCGAAAAACTTGAAACTATTAAACCTGTAACTTTAGCTACTTTTCTTATTTTTGCAACATATTTAGAATAAAGTATTTCACAGTCTGTTTTAATTGTTTCTTGTTTTTCTCTTGGCAAAGTAACAATCATTCTTTCTGAATCTATGATTTTATTATTAATGTTATCTGATTTGTTGATTTCAATATTGACTTTGTCTTGTGTGTAATGAAACCTAGTTTTTCAAATAAAGTTACTGTTTCACGAATATTTCTTCCACCTTCTTCTACTGTGTCTCCACACAATAGGCTATCATCTATGTGGACAATATTTACATAACCTAAACTTCTTCAATTTGAAAAAAAAAAAGGTTTCATAATATTAGTAAAAAGTCTTGGCGCAGAAGCTAAACCATTAGGTAAGCAGGTATATTGCAGTATTTTGTCTTTCCATCTAAAGCATAAATATTTTTGATGTTCTTCAGCCATATGAACACTATAATATGCATGACGCAAATCTAATGTTGCAAGAAACATCCCTTTTTTTTATCAAAGAAAGTGATTTTTCAAAAGAATCCATTTTAAAATGATGGTATTCAACACTTTCATTAAATTTTTTAAGATTAAGTATCATTCAAAATTCACCATTCTTTTTTGGTCTTACAAAAATTGGTAATAGAAACATGTCTGTATATGGCAAAGAATGTGCACAGAGGTGAAGGTAGTCATAGCTCAAATCTGGTTTAATTAAATCTCTACGTGTCATATTCATCTGTCTATTACTATGACCCAATAAAGTTAAAGCATCGTCGCAAGAGTCAATATACTCTCCAACACTTGTGTCACCTTCACTTTCCTGTAAAGCCATTTTATTTACTACTTTAGAAATTATGGTAGTGGCCTTTACGACAGAATTTCCAACACTTTGCAGCTTTTTTTCACTTTGCTGGGCATTATCAAATCCCAAACCAATTGATTGATAAGAACGACTGTTAAACCGTCACAGTTCTCATATCTACCTGTGTTAAACCTTCACAGTTCTCAGGTCTACCTGTGTTTTCTTCTTTTGTAAGATCATTATATTGATCTTCGTCCATTCCATTTCGAAATAGATCGGTGACATTGTTGGCTAGTGTATCATCAACATTGACATCACACACCTCTTTAATTTGGAATCTTTTAGCCATTGTAGAAAACCTACTACTTGTATTATAGTTTTCGTCATCAGCTTTACCTTTAGTACCTGAGGTGTCACTGGTACTAGTACCAGCATTATCATTTTCTTTATCATCTTCCTCATTATCTAAATCTAAATCATATTAGTCATACTCCTCATTTTCATCATAGTTATAACCTTCCCCAGATTCTAACTCTTGGAGTTTAGCAGACAAAGTTTCAAGTTTGTCATTTTGAGATTTTTGGTTATTTTGAATTGACTTAAGTATTGACATGATTGCATCATGTTCAGTTTGATTTCCGTCTGCATTTGACGCTTTTATTTTCATAGCATGACGACCACTACTTCTTGTTGAAGATTTGTTAGAGGCTCCCGAAGTTCCACCGAACTTCGTACTTTTACTAGTACTAGCATTATCGACATCCTCATTGACATCTTTCTTATTACTATCTAAATCTAAGAGGATATCCTCATCCTCTTTTGACAACATGCTACTTTTATCGGCACTGCGGCGAGACACCATCTTCTCGGCCATTTTACCTTTCATGAATATTCATGAACCGACTTACGGTAAAGTACGGCATAATGTCGTAAAATCTAAATTTTACGACGTAAACAATAATGTTTTTGATTACAGAGTAATCAACAGCCGTTCATAAGCCTACACCGTTGACTTAATATTAAAATTATTAATAGCCAATTACATTGACTAGAGTTTAATAAATTAAAGTACAAATTATCATGTGCAGATTGCTTAATGTTCAAATCACATCCGAATCACATCCGAACTGTTTGAAATTCGCAAGCACACTGATCATTTTAGAGAGTGATTTATTATATAGAGGTACCCTTTTAGAGAGTGATTTGTTATATAGAGGTACCATTTTAGAGAGTGATTTGTTATATAGAGGTACCCTTTTAGAGAGTGATTTGCTATATAGAAGTACACTATTAGAGAGTGATTTGTTATATAGAGGTACCATTTTAGAGAGTGATTTGTTATATAGAGGTACCCTTTTAGAGAGTGATTTGTTATATAGAGGTACTCTATTAGAGAGTGATTTATTATATAGAGGTACCTTTTAGAGAGTGATTTGTTATATAGAGGTACCCTTTTAGAGAGTGATTTGTTATATAGAGGTACTCTATTAGAGAGTGATTTGCTATATAGAGGTACCCTTTTAGAGAGTGATTTGTTATATAGAGGTACTCTGTTAGAGAGTGATTTATTATATAGAGGTACCTTTTAGAGAGTGATTTGTTATATAGAGGTACCCTTTTAGAGAGTGATTTGTTATATAGAGGTACTCTATTAGAGAGTGATTTATTATATAGAGGTACCTTTTAGAGAGTGATTTGTTATATAGAGGTACTCTATTAGAGTGATTTATTATATAGAGGTACCCTTTTAGAGAGTGATTTGTTATATAGAGGTACCCTTTTAGAGAGTGATTTGCTATATAGAGGTACCCTTTTAGAGAGTGATTTGTTATATAGAGGTACTCTGTTAGAGAGTGATTTATTATATAGAGGTACCTTTTAGAGAGTGATTTGTTATATAGAGGTACCCTTTTAGAGAGTGATTTGTTATATAGAGGTACTCTATTAGAGAGTGATTTATTATATAGAGGTACCTTTTAGAGAGTGATTTGTTATATAGAGGTACTCTATTAGAGTGATTTATTATATAGAGGTACCCTTTTAGAGAGTGATTTATTATATAGAGGTACCCTTTTAGAGAGTGATTTGCTATATAGAGGTACCCTTTTAGAGAGTGATTTGTTATATAGAGGTACTCTATTAGAGAGTGATTTATTATATAGAGGTACCTTTTAGAGAGTGATTTGTTATATAGAGGTACCCTTTTAGAGAGTAATTTGTTATATAGAGATACTCTATTAGAGAGTGATTTATTAGATAGAGGTACCTTTTAGAGAGTGATTTGTTATATAGAGGTACTCTATTAGAGAGTGATTTATTATATAGAGGTACCCTTTAAGAGAGTGATTTATTATATAGAGGTACCCTTTTAGAGAGTGATTTGTTATATAGAGGTACTCTTTTAGAGAGTGTTTTGTTATATAGAGGTACCCTTTTAGAGAGTGATTTGTTATATAGAGGTACCCTTTTAGAGAGTGATTTGTTATATAGCGGTACCATTTTAGACAGTGATTTGCTATATAGAGGTACCCTTTTAGAGAGTGATTTGTTATATAGAGGTACCCTTTTAGAAAGTGTTTTGCTATATAGAGGTACCCTTTTAGAGAGTGATTTGTTATATAGAGGTACCCTTTTAGAGAGTGATCTGCTATATAGAGGTACCCTTTTAGAGAGTGATTTGTTATATAGAGGTACCCTTTTAGAAAGTGGTTTGCTATATAGAGGTACCCTTTTAGAGAGTGATTTGCTATATAGAGGTTAAAGAGTGATTTGTTATATAGAGGTAACCTTTTAGAGAGTGATTTGCAATATAGAGGTACCCTTTTAGAGAGTGATTTGTTATATAGAGGTACCCTTTTAGAGAGTGATTTGCTATTTAGAGGTACCCTTATCGAGAGTGATTTGCTATATAGAGGTACCCATTTAGAGAGTGATTTGTTATACAGAGGTACCCTGTTAGAGAGTGATTTGTTATATAGCGGTACCATTTTAGACAGTGATTTGCTATTTAGAGTTACCCTTTTAGAGAGTGATTTGTTATATAGTGGTACCCTTCTAGAGAGTATTTTGATATATAGAGGTACCTTTTTAGAGAGTAATTTGTTATATAGAGGTACCATTTTAGAGAGTGATTTATTATATAGAGGTACCCTTTTAGAGAGTGTTTTGTTATATAGAGGTACCTATTTAGAGAGTGATTTGTTATATAGAGGTACCTTTTAGCGAGTGATTTGCTATATAGAGGTACCCTTTTAGAGAGTGATTTGCTATATAGAGGTACCCTTTTAGAAAGTGATTTGCTATATAGAGGTACCCTTTTAGAGAGTGATTTGTTATATAGCGGTACCATTTTAGACATTGATTTGTTATATAGAGGTACCCTTTTAAAGAGTGATTTGTTATATAGCGGTACCATTTTAGACAGTGAATTGCTATATAGAGGTACCCTTTTAGAGAGTGTTTTGTTGTATAGAGGTACCCTTTTAGAGAGTGATTTGCTATAGAGAGGTACCCTTTTAGAGAGTGATTTGCTATATAGGGGTACCCTTTTAGAGTGTTTTGTTAGATTGAGGTACTCTTTTAGAGAGTGACTTGATATATAGAGGTACACTTTTAGACAGTGATTTGCTATATAGAGGTACCCTTTTAGAGAGTGATTTGTTATATAGAGGTACCCTTTTAGAGAGTGTTTTGTTAGATTGCGGTACTCTTTTAGAGAGTGATTTATTATATAGAGGTACCCTTTTAGGGAGTGATTTGCTATATAGAGGTACCCATTTAGAGAGTGATTTGCTATATAGAGGTACCCTTTTAGAGAGTGATTTGCTATATAGAGGTACCCTTTCAGAGGGTGATTTGTTATATAGAGGTACCTTTTAGAGAGTGACTTGATATATAGAGGTACCCTTTTAGAGAGTGATTTGCTATATAGAGGTACCCTTTTAGACAGTGATTTGTTATATAGAGGTACCCTTTTAGACAGTGATTTGTTATATAGAGGTACCCTTTTAGACAGTGATTTGTTATATAGAGGTAACCTTTTAGAGTGTTTTGTTATATAGAGGTACCCTTTTAGAGAGTGATTTGTTAAATAGAGGTACCCTTTTAGACAGTGATTTGTTATATAGAGGTACCCTTTTAGACAGTGATTTGCTATATAGAGGTACCCTTTTAGAGAGTGATTTGCTATATAGAGGTAACCTTTTAGAGAGTGATTTGTTATACAGAGGTACCCTTTTACAGAGTGATTTGTTATATAGAGGTGCCCTTTTAGAGAGTGATTTGTTATATAGAGGTACCCTTTTAGAGAGTGTTTTGTTAGATTGAGGTACTCTTTTAGAGAGTGATCTGTTATATAGAGGTACCCTTTTAGGGAGTGATTTGCTATATAGAGGTACCCATTTAGAGAGTGATTTGCTATATAGAGGTACCCTTTTAGAGAGTGATTTGTTATATACAGGTACCCTTTTAGAGAGTGATTTGCTATATAGAGGTACCCTTTTAGAGAGTGACTTGATATATAGAGGTACCCTTTTAGAGAGTGATTTGTTATATAGAGGTACCCTTTTAGACAGTGATTTGTTATATAGAGGTACCCTTTTAGACAGTGATTTGTTATATACAGGTACCCTTTTTGAGTGCTTTGTTATATAGAGGTACCCTTTTAGAGAGTCATTTGTTAAATAGAGGTACCCTTTTAGACAGTGATTTGTTATATAGAGGTACCCTTTTAGACAGTGATTTGCTATATAGAGGTACTCTTTTAGAGAGTGATTTGCCATATAGAGGTACCCTTTTAGAGAGTGATTTGCTATATAGAGGTAACCTTTTAGAGAGTGATTTGTTATATAGAGGTACCCTTTTACAGAGTGATTTGTTATATAGAGGTGCCCTTTTAGAGAGTGATTTGTTATATAGAGGTACCCTTTTAGAGAGTGGTTTTCTATATAGAGGTACCGTTTTAGAGAGTGATTTGTTATATAGAGGTACCCTTTTAGACAGTGATTTGCTATATACAGGTACCCTTTTAGAGAATGATTTGTTATATAGAGGTATCCTTTTAGAGAGTGATTTGTTATATAGAGGTACCGTTTTAGAGAGTGATTTTTTATATAGAGATACCCTTTTAGACAGTGATTTGTTATATAGAGGTACCCTTTTAGAGCGTGATTTGCTATATACAGGTACCCTTTTAGAGAGTGGTTTGTTATATAGAAGTACCCTTTTAGAAAGTGATTTGTTATATAGAGGTACCCTTTTAGAGCGTGATTTGTTATATAGAGGTACCCCTTTTAGAGAGTGATTTGCTATATACAGGTACCCTTTTAGAGAGTGATTTGTTATATACAGGTACCCTTTTAGAGAGTTATTTGTTATATACAGCTACCCTTTTACAGAGTGATTTGCTATATACAGGTACCCTTTTTGAGTGTTTTGTTATATAGAGGTACCCTTTTAGAGAGTCATTTGTTAAATAGAGGTACCCTTTTAGACAGTGATTTGTTATATAGAGGTACCCTTTTAGAGAGTGATTTGCTATATAGAGGTAACCTTTTAGAGTGATTTGTTATATAGAGGTACCCTTTTACAGAGTGATTTGTTATATAGAGGTGCCCTTTTAGAGAGTGATTTGTTATATAGAGGTACCCTTTTAGAGAGTGGTTTTCTATATAGAGGTACCGCTTTAGAGAGTGATTTGTTATATAGAGGTACCCTTTTAGACAGTGATTTGTTATATACAGGTACCCTTTTAGAGAGTGATTTGTTATATAGAGGTACCCTTTTAGAGAGTGATTTGTTATATAGAGGTACCCTTTTAGAGAGTGATTTTTTATATAGAGATACCCTTTTAGACAGTGATTTGTTATATAGAGGTAGCCTTTTAGAGCGTGATTTGCTATATACAGGTACCCTTTTAGAGAGTGGTTTGTTATATAGAGGTACCCTTTTAGAGAGTGATTTGTTATATAGAGGTACCCTTTTAGAGAGTGATTTGTTATATAGAGGTACCCCTTTTAGAGAGTGATTTGTTATATACAGGTACCCTTTTAGAGAGTGATTTGTTATATACAGGTACCCTTTTTGAGAGTTATTTGTTATATACAGCTACCCTTTTACAGAGTGATTTGCTATATACAGGTACCCTTTTAGAGAGTGATTTGTTATATACAGGTACCCTTTTACAGAGTGATTTGTTATATACAGCTACCCTTTTAGAGAGTGATTTGGTATATAGAGGTACCCTTTTAGACAGTGATTTGTTATATAGAGGTAACCTTTTAGACAGTGATTTGTTATATAGAAGTACCCTTTTAGAGAGTGATTTGTTATTTAGAGGTACCCTTTAGAGGGTAATTTGCTATATACAGGTACCCTTTTAGAGAGTGATTTGCTATATACAGGTACCCTTTTAGAGAGTGATTTGTTATATAGAGGTACCCTTTTAGAGAGTGATTTGTTATATAGAGATACCCTTTTACAGAGTGATTTGTTATATAGAGGTACCCTTTTAGAGAGTGATTTGTTATATAGAGGTACCCTTTTAGAGAGTTTTGCTATATAGAGGTACCCTTTTAGAGAGTGATTTGTTATATAGAGGTACCCGTTTAGAGAGTGATTTGTTATATAGAGGTACCCTTTTAGAGAGTGATTTGTTATATAGAGGTACCCTTTTAGACAGTGATTGGTTTTATAGAGGTACCCTTTTAGACAGTGATTTGTTATATAGAGGTACCCTTTTAGAGAGTGATTTGCTATATAGAGGTACCATTTTAGAGAGTGATTTGTTATATAGAGGTACCCTTTTAGAGAGTGATTTGCCATATAGAGGTACCCTTTTAGAGAGTGATTTGTTATATAGAGGTATCCTTTTAGAGAGTGATTTGTTATATAGAGGTACCCTTTTAGGCAGTGATTTGTTATATAGAGGTACCCTTTTAGAGCGTGATTTGCTATATAAAGGTACCCTTTTAGAGAGTGGTTTGTTAAATAGAGGTACCCTTTTAGAGAGTGATTTGTTATATACAGGTACCCTTTTAGAGAGTGATTTGTTATATAGAAGTACCCTTTTAGAGAGTGATTTGCTATATAGAGGTACCCTTTTGGAGAGTGATTTGTTATATACAGGTACACTTTTAGAGAGTGATTTGTTATATAAAGGTACCCTTTTATAGAGTGATTTGTTATATACAGGTACCCTTTTAGAGAGTGATTTGCTATATACAGTTACCCTTTTACAGAGTGATTTGTTATATACAGGTACCCTTTTAGAGAGTGATTTGTCATATACAGGTACCCTTTTAGAGAGTGACTTGTTATATACAGGTACCCTTTTAGAGAGTGATTTGATATATAGAGGTACCCTTTTACAGAGTGATTTTTTATATACAGGTACCCTTTTAGAGAGTGATTTGCTATATACAGCTACCCTTTTAGAGAGTGATTTGTTTTATACAGGTACCCTTTTAGAGAGTACTTTGCTATATAGAGGTACCCTTTTAGAGAGTGATTTGTTATATAGAGGTAACCTTTCAGACGGTGATTTGTTATATGCAGGTACCCTTTTAGAGAGTGGTTTGTTATATAGAGGTACCCTTTTAGAGAGTGATTTGTTATAAACAGGTACCCTTTTAGAGAGTGATTTGTTATATAGAGGTACCCTGTTAGAGAGTGATTTGTTATATGCAGGTACCCTTTTAGAGAGTGATTTGTAATATAAAGGTACACTTTTAGAGAGTGATTGGTTATATACAGGTACCCTTTTACAGAGTGATTTGCTATATACAGATACCCTTTTAGAGAGTGAATTGTTATATACAGGTACCCTTTTAGAGAGTGATTTGTTATATACAGGTACCCTTTTAGAGAGTGATTTGTTATATACAGTTACCCTTTTAGAGAGTGATTTGTTATATACAGGTACCCTTTTAGAGAGTGATTGGTTATATACAGGTACCCTTTTACAGAGTGATGTTTTATATACAGGTACCCTTTTAGAGAGTGATTTGCTATATAGAGGTACCCTTTTAGAGAGTGATTTGTTATATAGAGGTATCCTTTTAGAGAGTGATTTGTTATATACAGGTACCCTTTTAGAGTGATTTGTTATATAGAAGTACCCTTTTAGAGAGTGATTTGCTATATACAGGTAACCTTTTAGAGAGTGATTTGTTATATACAGGTACACTTTTAGAGAGTGATTTGTTATATAAAGGTACCTTTTACAGAGTGATTTGTTATATACAGGTACCCTTTTAGAGAGTGATTTGTTATATACAGTTACCCTTTTACAGAGTGATTTGTTATATACAGGTACCCTTTTAGAGAGTGATTTGTTATATAGAGGTACCCTTTTAGAGAGTGATTTGTTATATACAGGTACCCTTTTAGAGAGTGATTTGATATATACAGGTACCCTTTTACAGAGTGATTTTTTATATACAGGTACGCTTTTAGAGAGTGATTTACTATATACAATTACCCTTTTAGAGATTGATTTGTTTTATACAGGTACCCTTTTAGAGAGTGATTTGCTATATAGAGGTACCCTTTTAGAGAGTGATTTGTTATATAGAGGTAACCTTTTAGACAGTGATTTGTTATATAGAGGTACCCTTTTAGAGCGTGATTTGCTATATACAGGTACCCTTTTAGAGAGTGGTTTGTTATATAGAGGTACCGTTTTAGAGAGTGATTTGTTATATACAGGTACCCTTTTAGAGAGTGATTTGTTATATAGAGTTACCCTGTTAGAGAGTGATTTGTTATATGCAGGTACCCTTTTAGAGAGTGATTTGTTATATAAAGGTACCCTTTTAGAGAGTGATTGGTTATATACAGGTACCCTTTTACAGAGTGATTTGCTATATACAGGTACCCTTTTTGAGAGTGATTTGCTATATACAGGTACCCTTTTAGAGAGTGATTTGTTATATACAGTTACCCTTTTAGAGAGTGATTTGTTATATACAGGTACCCTTTTAGAGAGTGATTTGTTATATACAGTTACCCTTTTAGAGTGATTTGTTATATACAGGTACCCTTTTAGAGAGTGATTGGTTATATACAGGTACCCTTTTACAGAGTGATTTTTTATATACAGGTACCCTTTTAGAGAGTGATTTGCTATATACAGCTACCCTTTTAGAGAGTGATTTGTTTTATAGAGGTACCCTTTTAGAGAGTGATTTGTTATATAGAGGTACCTTTTTAGAGAGTGATTTGTTATATAGAGGTAACCTTTTAGAGAGTGATTTGTTATATAGAGGTACCCTTTTAGACAGTGATTTGTTATATAGAGGTACCCTTTTAGAGCGTGATTTGCTATATACAGGTACCCTTTTAGAGAGTGGTTTGTTATATAGAGGTACCCTTTTAGAGAGTGATTTGTTATATACAGGTACTCTTTTAGAGAGTGATTTGTTATATAGAGGTACCCTGTTAGAGAGTGATTTGCTATATACAGGTACCCTTTTAGAGAGTGATTTGTTATATACAGGTACCCTTTTACAGAGTGATTTGTTATATACAGGTACCCTTTTAGAGAGTGATTTGGTATATAGAGGTACCCTTTTAGACAGTGATTTGTTATATAGAGGTACCCTTTTAGACACTGATTTGTTATATAGAAGTACCCTTTTAGAGAGTGATTTTTTATATAGAGGTACCCTTTTAGAGAGTGATTTGCTATATAGAGGTACCCTTTTAGAGTGATTTGTTATATAGAGGTACCCTTTTACAGAGTGATTTGTTATATAGAGGTACCCTTTTAGAGAGTGATTTGTTATATAGAGGTACCCTTTTAGACAGTGATTTGTTATATAGAGGTACCCTTTTAGAGAGTGATTTGATATATAGAGGTACCCTTTTAGAGAGTGATTTGTTATATAGAGGTACCCTTTTAGAGAGTGATTTGCTATATAGAGGTACCCTTTTAGGCAGTGATTTGTTATATAGAGGTACCCTTTTAGAGCGTGATTTGCTATATAAAGGTACTCTTTTAGAGAGTGGTTTGTTAAATAGAGGTACCCTTTTAGAGAGTGATTTGTTATATACAGGTACCCTTTTAGAGAGTGATTTGTTATATACAGGTACACTTTTAGATAGTGATTTGTTATATACAGGTACCCTTTTAGAGAGTGATTTGTTATATACAGGTACACTTTTAGATAGTGATTTGTTATATACAGGTACCCTTTTAGAGAGTGATTTGATATATACAGGTACCCTTTTACAGAGTGATTTTTTATATACAGGTACCCTTTTAGAGAGTGATTTGCTATATACAGCTACCCTTTTAGAGAGTGTTTTGTTTTATACAGGTACCCTTTTAGAGAGTGATTTGCTATATAGAGGTACCCTTTAAGAGAGTTATTTGTTATATAGAGGTAACCTTTTAGAGAGTGATTTGTTATATAGAGGTACCCTTTTAGACAGTGATTTGTTATATAGAAGTACCCTTTTAGAGCGTGATTTGCTATATACAGGTACCCTTTTAGAGAGTGGTTTGTTATATAGAGGTACCCTTTTAGAGAGTGATTTGTTATATACAGGTACCCTTTTAGAGAGTGATTTGTTATATAGAGGTACCCTGTTAGAGAGTGATTTGTTATATGCAGGTACCCTTTTAGAGAGTGATTTGTTATATAAAGGTACCCTTTTAGAGAGTGATTGGTTATATACAGGTACCCTTTTACAGAGTGATTTGTTATATACAGGTACCCTTTTAGAGAGTGATTTGTTATATACAGGTACCCTTTTAGAGAGTGATTTGTTATATACAGGTACCCTTTTAGAGAGTGATTTGTTATATACAGGTACCCTTTTAGAGAGTGATTGGTTATATACAGGTACCCTTTAACAGAGTAATTTTTTATATACAGGTACCCTTTTAGAGAGTGATTTGCTA
>OY726525.1:17697524-17876419 GCA_963383655.1 Bathymodiolus septemdierum
TATAGAGGTACCCTTTTAGAGAGTGATTTGTTATATACAGGTACCCTTTTAGAGAGTGATTTGGTATATAGAGGTACCCTTTTAGAGAGTGATTTGTTATATACAGGTACCCTTTTAGAGAGTGATTTGGTATATACAGGTACCCTTTTAGAGAATGATTTGGTATATAGAGGTACCCTTTTAGAGAGTGATTTGTTATATACAGGTACCCTTTTAGAGAGTGATTTGCTATATAGAGGTACCCTTTTAGAGAGTGATTTGTTATATAGAGGTACCCTTTTAGAGAGTGATTTGTTATATAGAGGTACCCTTTTAGAGAGTGATTTGTTATATACAGGTACCCTTTTAGAGAGTGATTTGTTATATACAGGTACCCTTTTAGGGAGTGATTTGCTATATAGAGATACCCTTTTAGAGAGTGATTTGGTATATAGAGGTACCCTTTTAGAGAGTGATTTGTTATATACAGGTACCCTTTTAGAGAGCGATTTGGTATATAGAGGTACCCTTTTAGAGAGTGATTTGTTATATACAGGTACCCTTTTAGAGAGTGATTTGGTATATAGAGGTACCCTTTAGAGAGTGATTTGTTACATACAGGTACCCTTTTAGAGAGTGATTTGCTATATAGAGGTACACTTTTAGAGAGTGATTTGTTACATACAGGTACCCTTTTAGAGAGTGATTTGTTATATAGAGGTAACCTTTTAGAGAGTGATTTGTTATATAGAGGTACCCTTTTAGACAGTGATTTGCTATATAGAAGTACCCTTTTAGAGCGTGATTTGCTATATACAGGTACCCTTTTAGAGAGTGGTTTGTTATATAGAGGTACCCTTTTAGAGAGTGATTTGTTATATACAGGTACCCTTTTAGAGAGTGATTTGCTATATAGAGGTACCCTTTTAGAGCGTGATTTGCTATATAGAGGTACCCTTTTAGAGCGTGATTTGCTATATAACGGTACCATTTTAGAGCGTGATTTGCTATATAACGGTACCCTTTTAGAGAGTGATTTGCTATATAGAGGTACCCTTTTAGAGAGTGATTTGCTATATACAGGTACCCTTTTACAGAGTGATTTTTTATATACAGGTACCCTTTTAGAGAGTGATTTGTTATATACAGGTACCCTTTTACAGAGTGATTTGTTATATACAGGTACCCTTTTAGAGAGTGATTTGGTATATAGAGGTACCCTTTTAGACAGTGATTTGCTATATAGAGGTACCCTTTTAGAGAGTGATTTGTTATATAGAGGTACCCTTTTAGAGAGTGATTTGCTATATAGAGGTAACCTTTTAGAGAGTGATTTGCTATATAGAGGTACCCTTTTAGACAGTGATTTGCTATATAGAAGTACCCTTTTAGAGCGTGATTTGCTATATACAGGTACCCTTTTAGAGAGTGGTTTGTTATATAGAGGTACCCTTTTAGAGAGTGATTTGTTATATACAGGTACCCTTTTAGAGAGTGATTTGTTATATAGAGGTACCCTTTTAGAGAGTGATTTGTTATATACAGGTTCCCTTTTAGAGAGTGATTTGCTATATACAGGTACCCTTTTAGAGAGTGATTTGTTATATACAGGTACCCTTTTACAGAGCGATTTGTTATATACAGGTACCCTTTTAGAGAGTGATTTGCTATATACAGGTACCCTTTTACAGAGTGATTAGTTATATACAGGTACCCTTTTAGAGAGTGATTTGTTATATAGAGGTACCCTTTTAGAGAGTGATTTGTTATATAAAGGTACCCTTTTAGAGAGTGATTTGCTATATACAGGTACCATTTTAGAGAGTGGTTTGTTATATAGAGGTACCCTTTTAGAGAGTGATTTGTTATTTACAGGTACCCTTTTAGAGAGTGATTTGTTATATAGAGGTACCCTTTTAGAGAGTGATTTGTTATATAGAGGCACCCTTTTAGAGAGTGATTTGTTATATACAGGTACCCTTTTAGAGAGTGATTTGGTATATAGAAGTACCCTTTTAGAGAGTGATTTGTTATATACAGGTACCCTTTTAGAGAGTGATTTGTTATATAGAGGTACCCTTTTAGAGAGTGATTTGTTATATACAGGTACCCTTTTAGAGAGTGAGTTGGTTATATAGAGGTACCCTTTTAGAGAGTGATTTGTTATATACAGGTATCCTTTTAGAGAGTGATTTGGTATATAGAGGTACCCTTTTAGAGAGTGATTTGTTATATACAGGTACTCTTTTAGAGAGTGATTTGCTATATCGAGGTACCCTTTTATAGAGTGATTTGCTATATAGAGGTACCCTTTTAGAGAGTGATTTGCTATATAGAGGTACCCTTTTAGAGAGGGATTTGTTATATAGAGGTACCCTTTTAGAGAGTGATTTGTTATATACAGGTACCCTTTTAGAGAGTGATTTGTTATATACAGGTACCCTTTTAGGGAGTGATTTGCTATATAGAGATACCCTTTTAGAGAGTGATTTGGTATATAGAGGTACCCTTTTAGAGAGTGATTTGTTATATACAGGTACCCTTTTAGAGAGCGATTTGGTATATAGAGGTACCCTTTTAGAGAGTGATTTGTTATATACAGGTACCCTTTTAGAGAGTGATTTGGTATATAGAGGTACCCTTTAGAGAGTGATTTGTTACATACAGGTACCCTTTTAGAGAGTGATTTGCTATATAGAGGTACCCTTTTAGAGAGTGATTTGCTACATACAGGTACCCTTTTAGAGAGTGATTTGCTATATAGAGGTACCCTTTTAGAGAGTGATTTGTTATATACAGGTACCCTTTTAGAGAGTGATTTGTTATATACAGGTACCCTTTTAGAGAGTGATTTGGTATATAGAAGTACCCTTTTAGAGAGTGATTTGTTATATACAGGTACCTTTTTAGAGAGTGATTTGTTATATAGAGGTACCCTTTTAGAGAGTGATTTGTTATATACAGGTACCCTTTTAGAGAGTGATTTGTTATATAGAGGTACCCTTTTAGAGAGTGGTTTGTTATATAAAGGTACCCTTTTAGAGAGTGATTTGTTATATACAGGTACCCTTTTAAAGATTGATTTGTTATATACAGGTACCCTTGTAGAGAGTGATTTGCTATATACAGGTACCCTTTTAGAGAGTGATTTGGTATATAGAGGTACCCGTTTTCGAGAGTGATTTGTTATATACAGGTACCCTTTTAGAGAGTGATTTGGTATATAGAGGTATCCTTTTAGAGAGTTATTTGTTATATACAGGTACCCTTGTAGAGTGATTTGTTATATACAGGTACCCTTTTAGAGAGTGATTTGGTATATAGAGGTACCCTTTTAGAGAGTGATTTGTTATATAGAGGTACTCTATTAGAGAGTGATTTATTATATAGAGGTACCTTTTAGAGAGTGATTTGTTATATACAGGTACCCTTGTAGAGAGTGATTTGCTATATACAGGTACCCTTTTAGAGAGTGATTTGGTATATAGAGGTACCCTTTTAGAGAGTGATTTGTTATATACAGGTACCCTTTTAGAGAGTGATTTGTTATATACAGGTACCCTTTTAGACAGATTTGACTGTATTTGTAATGCTGCTTAATGGACGTTAAGCAGTAATCATGAAAACAATCAATCACTCAAAATAAAAATCATTAAAGATTTTACCTTATTTTTTCTTTGTCAGTTTCAGGGAATAAACTGAAACACAAAAAATACAACGTTGTCTTAACAATTCTAAAATCTGACAGAAACACAAAAAATACCGCGTTGTCGTAACAATTCTAAAATCTGACAGAAACACAAAAAATACAACGTTGTCGTAACAATTCTAAAATCTGACAGAAACAAAACATACCACGTTGTCGTAACAATTCTAAAATCTGACAGAAACACAAAAAATACAACGTTGTCTTAACAATTCTAAAATCTGACAGAAACACAAAAAATACCGCGTTGTCGTAACAATTCTAAAATCTGACAGAAACACAAACATACCACGTTGTCGTAACAATTCTAAAATCTGACAGAAACACAAAAAATACAACGTTGTCTTAACAATTCTAAAATCTGACAGAAACACAAAAAATACCGCGTTGTCGTAACAATTCTAAAATCTGACAGAACACAAAAAATACAACGTTGTCGGATCAGTTCTAAATATCTAATAGAAAAAATGTAGATCAAGGCAACATCGATATACCTAAAACACATAATACATGACCGCTCACGTTCCTGTCTTATTACAGGTGATTCAAACAAATGTGGCGGGTCAATCTACTTTTTTGGGCCCAAAAGATTTACAAGAAGTCATTAAACGTCTTTGGGAACAAGGTTATTAACACGAGGGAGATCGACATTAGTTTTCACAAATTACATTAATTAGGAACATAACATTTCAAACATAAACATAAAATGTATCTGAATTGTTATATAAATCTAAGAATATGCGTTTTATTGCTTTTACGCATTAAAAACATATTTGGTATTTCTGATGGAGTTGCTGTCAGATGGACAGTGTTTCATATACAATAAAGCATAGCCACCTGGTCACCTCTATTAAGCGGTCATCTGTTTTATAAAAGTGTAGTTTAAACAGTAATGGTCAGCAATTTAACTAATATCAAAAAATTTTAAAAACCAAAAAAAAACTTTGTCCTTCAAATTACCGAACCCAAAAAGACTACAACATATGACGTTGGAAATGGAGGTGCTGGTAGATAAATGTGGCAGGTTTATACCCGGGAGGGTCTATACCGGTTAGTGTGATTATATATTATATATTAAAAAAAACAAACCTTCACAGGTTCTCCCCACTCAAACAGACTACGCTTTCACAAAAAAATGAACGGCAATACTATAATTTGATATGACAATGATATCAGTATAGGTTTTAGCTTGCCACGTAACAAGTCATAAAACTTTAAGCAGTAGCTTTTCACTGATAATTCACAGGTAGTTTTACAGTTTCATGAGAACTGAAACTTCAGGAAATCACGACCAGTATTATGACATTTTGATTTGCACTAATACCCGAATTGTTTATTATTCAGGACAATATTTACTAATTATAATCTAACAAGGCATTGAATATCCCTACGATGCACTGTTGATCCGTTTTGGGTGATAATATGACCTTAGTCGGAGGTCTACGAGCTATTCACTATAGATACATTTTTAATATCAATTTTATTTCACACAAGGCTTAGCACAAAATATAATGTAAAGTCTATCAAGCAATGATAAATATATCTCCAGAATGTCTCGTATGTATTGTGTTGTCTGTACTTCGACATACGGATTCAGATTACCTCTTTGGTATCATTAAACTCTTCTTTGCAACTGCCCAGTTAAATTTGAATCTTACAGATCGCTGACCAACCACTAAAAAAAGCTTTATATTTCAACACGTGTTTAATTTTATCGCACTGATTTTATTGTATCGAATCATTACTAGATTGATTGCTGTTTAATGTTACTCAATCTTTTGTTTAGATCGTTGTTTGTTCTTTTGTAGTTTTTAGCTCACCTTGCCAAAATCAAGGCGAGCTTTTGCCATCACTTGGCGTCCGTCGTCTGTCGTCCGCTAACTTTTCACATGTTAATCTTCTCCTCTAAAACCACTTAGCCAAATCAATTGAAACTTGGTATGAAGTATCTATGGAAGAACCACTATTCAGATTGTACATTTTGTCCAGATCCGTTAACAACATGGCTGCCACAGGCAATTCTTGTTTCTGATTGGTAGATTTCTGAAAATCTTTTCCTCCGAAAACTCTTGGCCAAATGAATCAAAACTTAGCATATAGCATCTATGAAAGGTCTCTATAAAGAATGATAATATTGTCCTGATCTTTTAGCAAACATGGCCGCCACAGGAATTTTTTTTCTGATTGGTCGATCTTAGAAAAATTTCGTCTCCAAAGCCGCTTGGCCAAATAAACCGAAACATAGTAAGAAGCATCTATGGAAAATCTTCTTCAACGATTATTTCGTAATGATCTGGAAACAAGCATGACTGCCACAGGATATTCCTGTTTCTGATTGGTCGATTTCTAAAAAAAATATTCCTCTGAAAACGCTAGGCCAAATGAACCAACATTTAGCATGAAGCATCTATGGAATGTCCTCTATAAATATTACTAATTTTGTCCTGATCCTTTAACAAGCATGGCAGCCACAGGCAATTCTTGTTTCTGATTCATCGATTCATAAAAAATCTTCTCCTCTGAAACCGAGTAGCAAAATGAACCGAAATTTGGTAGGAAGCACCTATGGCAGGTTCTGTATAAAGTTTTCTCAAAACAGAATGAGAGGTGAGCGACACAGGTTCATCCCACTGAGCATCTTCCTCTAGTTCTTTAGGCCATTGTTGTATGTTCTTCTTTGATTGACGGATCCTGAATACCCCTTTGGGGTCTTCAAACTCTTCATTAGTGAACATTAGTTTATTCAAGACGAGAATAAGCTTCTAGATAATAAATAATGACAGTAAAATGTCGAATGGACTGGGTCTATGGACGGATGTTGAAAAGGGGAGATAATAGATTAGGTCAGAGAAAACTTTGCTTTGACAAGAAACATATGGTACTCATAGCAAGATGCTAGAAGTTTTGGACTCCCCTTTTGTTCCTGTATTTAAATACTGTTATAGTGACAGCCGGAACCTTTGAACCGTAATGAGAGCGGGAGGTTTGGCGCTTTAAAATCTGATTCAACCCACCATTTTTTTTAGAAATGCCTGTACCAAGTCAGGGTCATTACGGTTTTCACAGTTTTCCGGCTGTTGACTGATTTTGTCTGTTTGGATAATTATGAGTTTTGACTTTCCCTTTGTAAGATTGTTCGGAGTTCGGTAATTTTGTTATTACCCTTTTTTTTACTTGGTCCCAAAAGGTTTTACCTTTTTGGCATCCCAACCTGTCTACATTTAGTGTACCTGATGAAGGTTATTCCAGAGATGCGTCGTGTACACTAAAATAGATATCTACCCTTTTATTTCACCTGTGAGGAAAATATAATTCTTCGAATACGAGGTACTTATTTACATCCGATTGTGTATTTGATTTCTTACGCACAACCTGTGGACGTTTCTTTTATTGAAGATGTACTACTGATGAGTGAAGCGGTGTAATCGCTTCAATGGACATTGAACAATAATCGCTCACTATGCTAAGACATTGCTTCATATTAGAGGACATTTGCTTTGATGATTTAAATCAGAAACTAATTGAATTGTTCTAAACATGCGAAGGTTAGTTGTTAGGATTTGGTTTTTAACACTAACTGCAGCAATGATTCAGCTATATCGTTGCGTCAGTTGTTTTGGAGGATTTGGTTTTTAACGCCAACTGCAGCAATGATTCAGCTATATCGTTGCGTCAGTTGTTTTGGAGGATTTGGTTTTTAACGCTAACTGCAGCAATGATTCAGCAATATCGTTGCGTCAGTTATTTTGGAGTGATTTGGTTTTTAACGCTAACTGCAGCAATGATTCAGCTATATCGTTGCGTCAGTTATTTTGGAGTGATTTGGTTTTTAACGCCAACTGCAGCAATGATTCAGCTATATCGTTGCGTCAGTTGTTTTGGAGGATTTGGTTTTTAACGCCAACTGCAACAATGATTCAGCTATATCGTTGCGTCAGTTGTTTTTGGTGGAGGAAAGCAGAGAACCCAAAGACAACCAACTGCCTACAGCAAGTGTCTGCTTTCCATTTCAAATATAACAACGGTGAATATACTTAACTGATAACTGACCAATGGAAGAACATGGATTTTGATATATTCAGAGACGCACTCATATATTATTAATGGATACACCTGGAAATGTTGATTAAGTCCGCTCACAACAATGTACACCAAGTTTCTCAAGTAACAATATTGAAATAAAAATACAACGGTTTAAGTAAATGAAGGTAACTTAAACAGTAAAATGATTGATTGTTTACTGTTTAATTTTCACCGGTAAATATTTCATTCATATTCTTGGCGCGCAAAAGGTCCAGTTCGTTTAGAAATGTATCAATAATAAGGAGAAATGATGCTGGGATGAGATGGGGAACAACAGGACAACGACACATATTCCAGAGTTTGTGGTTCCTATCATTATTTTCTTGATAGAGGGTTCTTAGTGGTTAAGTTGAAGTCATCAATTCGATAATTGAACGGTCGCCACAATGACATGGTTTATCGTTGCGAAGTATCTGTGTCACAAATGATCACATATATGTTCCATTTGTCGTCATCACAACCTACACAGTCCTCATTCATGACTTGTCATGGGGTTATTAACATGGGAAATACGTGACATGTGGATCAAGAACTGCTTTCCCGTCGGGAGAATCAGAGTTCACCAAAGGTGTTTAGTGGGCTTTGTGTTGCTCAACCTTTAGATATCCGTGCAATGTTCTATATATCGTTGTTTGTCCTTTTAGCCATTGCATTGTCCTTCGATTTGTGGCTTCTAATTACCCCTTTGGTATCTTCAAACGTTTTGGTTTTTGATTGGAACGGTCAGATACAGCACATAATTATGAGTCTCACGGTTGAAATATTCAAGTCTGCTCTCTCTTATAACAAGCAATTAATTTACGAAAAGTGAAGGTAGTTTTAATATTTTACAATTATCATGTGCAGCCTCTGACATAATCTTCAACTTGTTGCAGGTAATCCGTATTTGAAGGAATATTAAACCTTTAAAGTACATTCTACAATTTCTGTCAGTTTAGATATCGTATTCACTACACTGAAAATTAACAATTCTATATGGACAAAGAATTGTTAACTTTGTTGAATTTGAAGAACGATTTTCAGGTACCCTGATGCAGTATTATACCTCGATGGTAAAACACGTACAAGATTGTAAAATAGATTTAGCGGATTTTCTGTGGTGTCCGGCTTTAATCCGACAGTACGCAATAATGTCGAGGCATACACAGCTTGTTTTGTGGTGAATGTGCTTTCTGTGACAAACATGCCCATCAAAGTTAACATTTCAGCCATACTCTTTACATTTCCCATTGAATGGTAGCACATGAATTTAGCTTGAAGACAAATGAACATTGGATCCAGTTGAATACCCGAAAAAGGAAACAGTTCATAATCTGCATTTTGTGGTAGTGAAAGTAATTAATATAGGATGGGATCAGGAACCACACATGTTACTACCGTCATAATGGTTGCGTCCATATAAAGACCATGAAAAACTTTTTTTTTTGGTGAGATTACGGAATATCCAAGCGTTATACCGTATTATACCATAGTTTCCAGGCAAATACTTCAATTTGACTGAATTATAAAACATTGGTAAGATTGCCTTCATAATGTTCTCAATTTCTTCAGTCGTTTTCACCGTGAATAACTGTTCAAACACGTTCACTCCTATGCCTGTTTTCAGCTATATCATGGCGAGAATAAGTTAATTTTTAATGCGATGATGATGAGATCCGCATTGGACTAGACCAATACAATGGATTTGTATGGTGCTAGCTCACTGAAACAATAGTTCACGGTAAGCCATGTCGCCCCGCTCGGACACATTAGTCTGATTCTGAGCCAACCAGACTTTACCCTTTATCTTTAATGCTGTGTTCTTGGAGGAGAAGCAACAAATGCTGTGTGCTTGGTGGAGAAGCAACACATGCTGTGTGCTTGGTGGAGAAGCAACACATGCTGTGTGCTTGGTGGAGAAGCAACACATGCTGTGTGCTTGGTGGAGAAGCAACACATGCTGTGTTCTTGGAGGAGAAGCAACAAATGCTGTGTGCTTGGTGGAGAAGCAACACATGCTGTGTGCTTGGTAGAGAAGCAACAAATGCTGTGTGCTTGGTGGAGAAGCAGCACATGCTGTGTGCTTGGTGGAGAAGCAACAAATGCTGTGTGCTTGGTGGAGAAGCAACACATGCTGTGTGCTTGGTGGAGAAGCAACACATGCTGTGTGCTTGGTGGAGAAGCAACACATGCTGTGTGCTTGGTGGAGAAGCAACACATGCTGTGTGCTTGGTGGAGAAGCAACACATGCTGTGTGCTTGGTGGAGAAGCAACAAATACTGTGTGCTTGGTGGAGAAGCATCACATGCTGTGTGCTTGGTGGAGAAGCAACACATGCTGTGTGCTTGGTGGAGAAGCAACACATGCTGTGTGCTTGGTGGAGAAGCAACACATGCTGTGTGCTTGGTGGAGAAGCAACACATGCTGTGTGCTTGGTGGAGAAGCAACAAATACCAATTTTGTAGTCTTTGGTTTGATCCGATCTATCGCACTCGAGGCGAGCACGCTAACCATTACACCAACTTATATTGAGGTATAATAAAAAATGAATAATGTATGAATGGGTATAGAATTCGTATTTCTAATATGATGTGAATGGATATGGTTTTTATGCTTAGGGAATATATGGATGAGGTGGGGTTTTTTCTTCTAATTCCAGTGGCACCATCGTATCCACTTTTAGCAACCCCTCGATTGATGCTGGAAAAATAACTTAAAAATAAACCACTGATGGAGATATTTGGATGTACTAGATCTTCTTTTTTTGTAATTCAGAAACTAAAATGGCCCTTATCTTCGAACCAGTAGATGGCCACTGGCTGGTATTAATAGGATTTTTAGCATTGGTCATCATCCCGTCTAATGCCATTGTGATCACGACGTGGAACATAAGAGGCAAAAGGAAACACATTTCCACCCTTTTATCGTTAGTGGCTGTTTCCGACAGCTGTTTACTGCTGGTAGATTTTTCTCATAAATGTTTTGAATTTATTGAAGTAGAAGGTAACATATGCAAGTTCAGCGTAATTTGGTGGTGTTTTGGGATGTTTTTTCATTCTTTCTCGGTCTTTTTAACAGTATATGTAGCCGTACAGCGTTCTGTGGTCTGTGCGTTTCCCTTTAATGGTCCGAAAATATTCAGAGTAAAAACCTCGGTCATTTACTTGTTAATTGTAACAGTTTGTCTCATTCCTCAGTCGTTTTCACCAATCCTGTTGATAAAAAATGTTCAAACTAACGCTATCTTTCGGAAACGAGACATTACGCATTTGTGTTCTTACATTTGGTCAACCAGTACCGTATTAAATATTTCGGGAGATAGATCACGTTCTGGGGTTAATTAAAGTTTTAATAAATCAACTTGACACATCCGCCATTGTTGTGTTTTGTATGACATATTGCCTGTACACTGTCAAATGGAAACGAATGCAATTGGGTAAAACCAGACCAAAAGAAAACTTTTAGAACGACGGTCATGTTAATCTTGATCATGCTAATATTTGTATTAGGAAAAATACCATCGACTGTCGCTTTATGTTTCAATGCGTTCAGTATTCCGCAATGGGTCAACAAGCGCAATATGACTCTTATTACAAACATCATTCTCGAAATGACGTTTGCAGCGAACATATGGGTATATGTCATCATGAGCAAGCAATTTAGATACAACCTCAAAACGTTATTCTGTTGCAAGCAGGCTGCCAAAGCTGTGTCACGGAAAGCAGAAGCTCATAAAGGAACTTCATCGACGTCTATAAGCGTTTTGTAAACGCCTTTCATGATTATTTGGATCTACATAATTAGTTGGAGATGAGAAATAATTTATTATAACAAGTGAAGCTGTATATTAAATGGTGTTTTATTCCAAATATAAATGTATTCTTTTCATTAATCAAAATACACTGAAAAACAAACATGGCACTTATTGGATTCTGTGCATTTTTTTGTATGAATGGCAACACGAAAAATAAGATATAAAAAGAATAATTTTCGTTTCTTTTGATATACTTACCAACAAATCAAATTAAATAAGCGGAGAAAGGCGGGAAAATCTTCAATTTGATACCCCTCTTGACTATACACTGCATTGTATGTATCTACGTTGTCGCAATTAGTATAAAGGAACGTTTAGAGAACTGTTCGCATTTAGACGAATGTCCCCTATATACACAATCACAGTGGATGGACAAGAAAGTGAAAAAGAGAAAAGGAAGCAACAACAACAACAAAACTATAGATCGGACAATAAAGAGCTCCAAAAAGGGAGATAATAATATGTGTTCTGCTGTTTCGTAATCGATACAGGTTGTTTCATTGACAGACTGGACAATGGTCGAGTGGGCTCGAAATCATTTCTGGTTACACAGAAAGTTTCAAACCTACACGAATTAACGAGCAAAAGTGGAAATGCATGAACATAGAGCAAAGAAAAAAGAGAAAAAAAAATGAAAATTAGGATCCATGTTGGCATGTAGCAAGTGGCTAGGGAATATCTGCAACTTTTAAATGGTATAAATGAAATGTTCAGTCAGGGTTTTGGCATAGTGTAGTTCATGTATATTTATTCAAATTAAGAACAAGAATATATATAATTAATGTATGTCAGCTATGGTCAAAATTTGTAGCAGACAACGTGTCCGTTTTGGCCAATATAGGTACGTTCTGATCACTGTCAGTAACAGTGTACATATTGTTGTGATTTATATCAGTAACAGTGTACATGTCGTTGTGGTGATTAACAGTAACAGTGTACATGTCGTTATGTTTTATATCAGTAACAGTATACAGGTCGTTGTGATCACTATCAGTAACAGTGTACGTGTCGTTGTGATCACTATCAGTAACAGTGTACATGTCGTTGTGATCACTATCAGTAGCAGTGTACATGTCGTTATGTTTTATATCAGTAACAGTATACATGTCGTTGTGGTCACTATCAGTAACTGTGTACATGTCTTTATGGTCACTAGCAGTAGCAGTGTACATTTCGTTGTGGTCACTATCAGTATCATTGTACAAGTCGTTGTGGTCACTATCAGTAGCAGTGTACATTTCGTTGTGGTCACTATCAGTATCATTGTACAAGTCGTTGTGGTCACTATCAGTAACGGTGTACATGTCGTTGTGGTCACTCTCAATAACAGTCTACATGTGGTTGTGGTCACTATGCACATGTCGTGTTCAATAAAAGTAACAGTGTACATGTTGTGGTGGTCTTTATCAGTAATGGTGTACATGTCGTGATCACTATCAGTAACAGTGTACATGTCGTGTTTTATATCAGTAACAGTGTACATTTCGCTATGGTCACTATCAGTATCATTGTACAAGTCGTTGTGGTCACTATCAGTAACAGTGTACATGATGTGGTCACTATCAGTAACATTGTACATATTGTGGTCACTATCAGTAACAGTGTACAGGTCTTTGTGGTCACCATCAGTAACAGTGTATATGTCGCTGTGGTCACTATCAGTAACAGTGTACATGTCGTTGTGGTCACTCTCAATAACTCTGTAAATGTGTACATGTCGTTGTGGTCACTATCAGTAGCAATGTACATGTCGTGTTCCCTAAAAGTAACAGTGTACATGTCGTTGTGATCACTATCAGTAACAGTGTATATGTCGTTGTGATCACTATCAGTAACAGTGTACATGTTGTGATCACTATCAGTAACAGTGTACATGTTGTTGTGATCACTATCAGTAACAGTGTACGTGTCGTTGTGATCACCATCAGTAACAGTGTACATGTTGTTGTGATCACAATCAGTAACAGTGTACATGTCGTTATGATCACTATCAGTAACAGTGTACATGTCGTTGTCATCACTATCAGTAACAGTGTACATGTTGCTGTGATCACTATCGGTAACAGTGTACATGTCATTGTCATCACTATCAGTAACAGTGTATATGTCGTTGTGGTTACTATCAGTAACAGTGTACATGTCGTTGTGATCACTATCAGTAACAGTGTACATGTTGTTGTGATCACTATCAGTAACAGTGTACTTGTCGTTGTGATCACTATCAGTAACAGTGTATATGTCGTTGTTGTTAATATCAGTAACTGTATATGTCGTTGTGATCACTATCAGTAACAGTGTATATGTCGTTGTGATCACTATCAGTAACAGTGTACATGTTGTGATCACTATCAGTAACAGTGTATATGTCGTTGTGATCACTATCAGTAACAGTGTATATGTCGTTGTGGACACTATCAGTAACAGTGTACATGTCGTTGTGGTCACTATCAGTAACAGTGTACATGTCGCTGTGGTAACTATCAGTAACAATGTACGTGTCGTTGTGGTAACTATCAGTAACAGTGTACATGTCGTTGTGGTCACTATCGGTAACATTGTAGATGTCGTCGTGGTCACTATCAGTAACAGTGTACATGTCGTAGTGATCACTATCGGTAACAGTGTATATGTCGTTGTTGTTACTATCAGTAACAGTGTACATGTTGTTGTGATCACTATCAGTAAAAGTGTACATGTCGTTGTGGTCACTATCAGTAATAGTGTACATGTCGTTGTGGCCACTATCAGTAACAGTGAACAAGTCGTTGTGGTCAATATCAGTAACAGTGTACATGTCGTTGTGGCCACTATCAGTAACAGTGTACATGTTGTTGTCGTCACTATCAGTAACAGTGTACATTTCGTTGTGATCACTATCAGTAACAGTGTACATGTCGTTGTGATCACTATCAGTAGCAGTGTACATGTCGTTGTGATCACTATCAGTAACAGTGTACATGTTGTTGTGGTCACTATCAGTAACAGTGTATATGTCGTTGTGATCACTATCAGTAATAGTGTACATGTCGTGATCACTATCAGTAATAGTATACATGTTGTTGTGGTCACTAGCAGTAATAGTATACATGTCGTTGTGATCATTATCAGTAATAGTATACATGTCGTTGTGATCACTATCAGTAAAAGTGTACATGTCGTTGTGATCATTATCAGTAATAGTGTACATGTTGTTGTGGTCACTATCAGTAACAGTGTATATGTCGTTGTGATCATTATCAGTAATAGTATACATGTCGTTGTGATCACTATCAGTAATAGTATACATGTCGTTGTGATCATTATCAGTAATAGTATACATGTCGTTGTGATCATTATCAGTAATAGTGTACATGTCGTTGTGATCACTATCAGTAAAAGTGTACATGTCGTTGTGATCACTAGCAGTAATAGTATACATGTCGTTGTGATCATTATCAGTAATAGTGTACATGTCGTTGTGATCACTATCAATAAAAGTGAACATGTCGTTGTGATCACTAGCAGTAACAGTGTACATGTCGTTGTGATCACTATCAGTAACAGTGTACATATCATTGTGATCACTATCAGTTACAGTGTAAATGTCGTTGTCACTATCAGTAACAGTGTACATGTAGTTGTGATCACTATCAGTAACAGTGTACATGTCGTTGTGATCACTAGCAATACAGTGTACATGTCGTTGTGATCACTATCAGTTACAGTGTAAATGTCGTTGTCACTATCAGTAACAGTGTACATGTAGTTGTGATCACTATCAGTAACAGTGTACATGTCGTTGTGATCACTAGCAATACAGTGTACATGTCGTTGTGATCACTATCAGTAAAAGTGTACATGTCGCTGTGATCACTATCAGTAACAGTATACATGTCGTTGTGATCACTATCAGTAACAGTGTACATGTTCTGATCACTAGCAGTAACAGTGTACATGTCGTTGCAATCACTATCAATAGTGTGTACATGTTTTTGTGGTCTCTATAAGTAGCAGTATACATGTCGTTGTGATCACTATCAATAGCGGTGTACATATTGTTGTGGTCACTATCAGTAACAGTGAACATTACGTTGTGGTTGTTATCAGCAACAGGGTATAGGTCATTGTGGTCACTATCAGTAACAAAGTACATGTCGTTGTGTTCACTATCAGTAACGGTGTACATTTTGTTGTGGTCACTATCAGGAACAGTGTATACGTCATTGTGGTCACTATCAGTAACAGAGTACATGTCGTTGTGATCACTATCAGTAATAGTGTAGATGTCGTTGTGATCACTATCAGTAATAGTGTACATGTCGTTGTGATCACTATCAGTAATAGTGTACATGTCGTTGTGATCGCTAGCAGTAACAGTGTACATGTCGTTGTGATCACTATCAGTAATAGTGTACATGTCGTTGCAATTACTATCAATAGATGTGCACATGTCTTTGTGGTCACTATCAGTAGCAGTGTACATGTTGTTGTGATCACTATCAATAGCGGTGAACATGTCGTTGTGATCACTATCAGTAGCAGTGTACATGTCGTTGTGATCACTATCAATAGCGGTGTACATATGGTTGTGGTCACTATCAGTAACAGTGTACATATCGTTGTGGTCTCTATCAGTAACAGGTTATACGTCATTGTGGTCACTATCAGTAACAGAGTACATGTCGTTGTGTTCACTATCAGTAACAGTGTCCATGTCGTTGTGGTGGCTATCTGCAACAGTGTATACGTCATTGTGGCCACTATCAGTAGCAGTGTACATGTCGCTATGGTCACTATCAGTAACAGTGTACATGTCGTTGTGGTCGCTATCAGTAACAGGGTATATGTCATTGTGGTCACTATCAGTAACAAAGTACATGTCGTTGTGTTCACTTTCAGTAACGGTGTACATGTCGTTGTGGTCACTATCAGTAACAATGTATACGTCATTGTGGTCACTATCAGTAACAGAGTACATGTCGTTGTGGTTACTATCAGTAACACTGTACATGTCGTTGTGGTCACTGTCATGAACAAAATACATGTCGTTGTGGTCGCTATCAGTAACAATGTATACGTCATTGTGGTCACTATCAGTGACAGAGTACATGTCGTTGTGTTCACTATCAGTAACAGTGTCCATGTACACTGTTACTGCTAGTGATCAAAACGATATGTTCACTTTTACTGATAGTGAACACAACGACATGTACTCTGTTACTGATAGTGACCACAATGACGTATACCCTGTTACTGATAGAGACCACAACGATATGTACACTGTTACTGATAGTGATCACAAAGATATTGATTGCAACGACATGTACACTGTTACTGATAGTGACCACAACCATATGTACACTATTACTGATAGTGACCACAACCATATGTACACCGCTATTGATAGTGATCACAACGACATGTACACTGCTACTGATAGTGATCACAACGACATGTACACCGCTATTAATAGTGATCACAACAACATGTACACTGCTACTGATAGTGACCACAAAGACATGTACACATCTATTAATAGTCATTGCAACGACATGTACATTGTTACTGATAGTGACCACAACGACATGTACACTGTTACTGCTAGTGATCACAACGACATGTACACTGTTACTGATAGTGATCACAACTACATGTACACTGTTACTGATAGTGATCACAACGACTTGTACACTTTTACTGATAGTGATCACAACGACATGTACACTGTTACTGATAGTGACAACGACATTTACACTGTAACTGATAGTGATCACAATGACATGTACACTGTTACTGATAGTGATCACAACGACATGTACACTGTTACTGCTAGTGATCACAACGACATGTTCACTTTTACTGATAGTGATCACAACGACATGTACACTTTTACCGATAGTGATCACAACGACATGTACACTGTTACTGCTAGTGATCACAACGACATGTACACTTTTACTGATAGTTATCACAACCACATGAACACTATTACTGATAATGATCACAACGACATGTATACTATTACTGATAGTGATCACGACATGTACACTATTACTGATAGTGATCACAACGACATATACACTGTTACTGATAGTGACCACAACAACATGTACACTGTTACTGATAGTGATCACAACGACATGTACACTGCTACTGATAGTGATCACAACGACATGTACACTGTTACTGATAGTGATCACAACGACATGTACACTGTTACTGATAGTGACGACAACAACATGTACACTGTTACTGATAGTGATCACAACGACATGTTCACTGTTACTGATAGTGACCACAACATGCACAGTTACTGATAGTGACCACAACGACTTGTTCAGTTACTGATAGTGGCCACAACGACATGTACACTATTACTGATAGTGATCACAACAACATGTACACTGTTACTGATAGTAACAACAACGACATATACACTGTTACCGATAGTGATCACTACGACATGTACACTGTTGCTGATAGTGACCACAACGACATGTACAATGTTACTGAGAGTGACCACAACGACATGTACACTTTTACTGATAGTTACCACAACGACACGTACACTGTTACTGATAGTGACCACAACGACATGTACACTGTTACTGATAGTTTCCACAACGACATATACACTGTTACTGATAGTGATCACAACGACATATACACGGTTCCTGATAGTGATCACAACATGTACACTATTACTGATAGTGATCTAAACGACATATACACTGTTACTGATAGTGATCACAACGGCATATACACTGTTACTGATATTAACAACAACGACATATACAGTTACTGATAGTGATCACAACGACATGTACACTGTTACTGATAGTGATCACAACGACATGTACACTGTTACTGATAGTGATCACAACGACATGTCCACTTTTACTGATAGTGATCACAACGACATGTACTGTATTGCTAGTGATCACAACGACATGTACACTGTTACTGATAGTGATCACAACTACATGTACACTGTTACTGATAGTGAAAACGACATTTACACTGTAACTGATAGTGATCACAATGACATGTACACTGTTACTGATAGTGATCACAACGACATGTACACTATTACTGATAATGATCACAACGACATGTATACTATTACTGCTAGTGATCACAACGACATGTACACTTTTACTGATAGTGATCACAACGACATGTACACTGTTACTGCTATTGATCACAACGACATATACACTGCTACTGATAGTGATCACAACGACATGTACACTGTTACTGATAGTGATCACAACGACATGTACACTGTTACTGATAGTGACGACAACAACATGTACACTGTTACTGATAGTGATCACAACGACATGTTCACTGTAAATGATAGTGACCACAACATGCACAGTTACTGATAGTGACCACAACGACTTGTTCAGTTACTGATAGTGGCCACAACGACATGTACACTATTACTGATAGTGATCACAACAACATGTACACTGTTACTGATAGTAACAACAACGACATATACACTGTTACCGATAGTGATCACTACGACATGTACACTGTTGCTGATAGTGACCACAACGACATGTACAATGTTACTGAGAGTGACCACAACGACATGTACACTGTTACTGATAGTTTCCACAACGACATATACACTGTTACTGATAGTGATCACAACGACATATACACGGTTCCTGATAGTGATCACAACATGTACACTATTACTGATAGTGATCAAAACGACATATACACTGTTACTGATAGTGATCACAACGGCATATACACTGTTACTGATATTAACAACAACGACATATACAGTTACTGATAGTGATCACAACGACATGTACACTGTTACTGATAGTGATCACAACTACATGTACACTGTTACTGATAGTGAAAACGACATTTACACTGTAACTGATAGTGATCACAATGACATGTACACTGTTACTGATAGTGATCACAACGACATGTACACTATTACTGATAATGATCACAACGACATGTATACTATTACTGCTAGTGATCACAACGACATGTACACTTTTACTGATAGTGATCACAACGACATGTACACTGTTACTGCTATTGATCACAACGACATGTACACTTTTACTGATAGTGATCACGACATGTACACTATTACTGATAATGATCACAACGACATGTATACTATTACTGATAGTGATCACGACATGTACACTATTACTGAGTGATCACAACGACATATACACTGTTACTGATAGTGACCACAACAACATGTACACTGTTACTGATAGTGATCAAAACGACATGTACACTGCTACTGATAGTGATCACAACGACATGTACACTGTTACTGATAGTGATCACAACAACATGTACTGTTACTGATAGTGACGACAACAACATGTTCACTGTTACTGATAGTGACCACAACGACATGTACACTGTTACTGATAGTGACCACAACGACTTGTTCACTGTTACTGATAGTGGCCACAACGACATGTACACTATTACTGATAGTGACCACAACGACATGTACACTATTACTGATAGTGATCACAACAACATGTACACTGTTACTGATAGTAACAACAACGACATATACACTGTTACCGATAGTGATCACTACGACATGTACACTGTTGCTGATAGTGACCACAACGACATGTACAATGTTACTGAGAGTGACCACAACGACATGTACACTTTTACTGATAGTTACCACAACGACACGTACACTGTTACTGATAGTTACCACAGCGACACGTACACTGTTACTGATAGTGACCACAACGACATGTACACTGTTACTGATAGTTTCCACAACGACATATACACTGTTACTGATAGTGATCACAACGACATATACACTGTTACTGATAGTGATCACAACATGTACACTATTACTGATAGTGATCAAAACGACATATACACTGTTACTGATAGTGATCACAACGGCATATACACTGTTACTGATATTAACAACAACGACATATACAGTTACTGATAGTGATCACAACGACATGTACACTGTTACTGATAGTGATCACAACAACATGTACACTGTTACTAATAGTGATCACAACGACATGTACACTGTTACTGATAGTAACCACAACGACATATACACTGTTACTGATAGTGATCACAACGACATGTACTCTGTTACTGATAGTGACCACAATGACGTATACCCTGTTGCTGATAACAACCACAACGATATGTACACTGTTACTGATAGTGACCACAAAGACATGTACAAAGATATTGATAGTGATTGCAACGACATGTACACTGTTACTGATAGTGACCACAAACATTTGTACACCGCTATTGATGGTGATCACAACGACATGTATACTGCTACTTATAGTGACCACAAAGACATGTACACACTATTGATAGTGATTGCAACGACATGTACACTGTTACTGATAGTGACCACAACGACATGTACACTGTTACTGCTAGTGATCACAACGACATGTACACTGTTACTGATAGTGATCACAACGACATGTACACTGTTACTGATAGTGATCACAACATGTACACTATTACTGATAGTGATCACAACGACATGTACACTGTTACTGCTAGTGATCACAACGACATGTACACTGTTACTGATAGTGACCACAACGACATGTACACTGTTACTGCTAGTGATCACAACGACATGTACACTGTTACTGATAGTGATCACAACGACATGTACACTGTTACTGATAGTGATCACAACGACATGTCCACTTTTACTGATAGTGATCACAACGACATGTACTGTATTGCTAGTGATCACAACGACATGTACACTGTTACTGATAGTGATCACAACTACATGTACACTGTTACTGATAGTGAAAACGACATTTACACTGTAACTGATAGTGATCACAATGACATGTACACTGTTACTGATAGTGATCACAACGACATGTACACTATTACTGATAATGATCACAACGACATGTATACTATTACTGCTAGTGATCACAACGACATGTACACTTTTACTGATAGTGATCACAACGACATGTACACTGTTACTGCTATTGATCACAACGACATGTACACTTTTACTGATAGTGATCACGACATGTACACTATTACTGATAATGATCACAACGACATGTATACTATTACTGATAGTGATCACGACATGTACACTATTACTGAGTGATCACAACGACATATACACTGTTACTGATAGTGACCACAACAACATGTACACTGTTACTGATAGTGATCAAAACGACATGTACACTGCTACTGATAGTGATCACAACGACATGTACACTGTTACTGATAGTGATCACAACAACATGTACTGTTACTGATAGTGACGACAACAACATGTTCACTGTTACTGATAGTGACCACAACGACATGTACACTGTTACTGATAGTGACCACAACGACTTGTTCACTGTTACTGATAGTGGCCACAACGACATGTACACTATTACTGATAGTGACCACAACGACATGTACACTATTACTGATAATGATCACAACAACATGTACACTGTTACTGATAGTAACAACAACGACATATACACTGTTACCGATAGTGATCACTACGACATGTACACTGTTGCTGATAGTGACCACAACGACATGTACAATGTTACTGAGAGTGACCACAACGACATGTACACTTTTACTGATAGTTACCACAACGACACGTACACTGTTACTGATAGTTACCACAGCGACACGTACACTGTTACTGATAGTGACCACAACGACATGTACACTGTTACTGATAGTTTCCACAACGACATATACACTGTTACTGATAGTGATCACAACGACATATACACTGTTACTGATAGTGATCACAACATGTACACTATTACTGATAGTGATCAAAACGACATATACACTGTTACTGATAGTGATCACAACGGCATATACACTGTTACTGATATTAACAACAACGACATATACAGTTACTGATAGTGATCACAACGACATGTACACTGTTACTGATAGTGATCACAACAACATGTACACTGTTACTAATAGTGATCACAACGACATGTACACTGTTACTGATAGTAACCACAACGACATATACACTGTTACTGATAGTGATCACAACGACATGTACTCTGTTACTGATAGTGACCACAATGACGTATACACTGTTCCTGAGTGACCACAACAAAATGTACACCGTTACTGATAGTGAACACAACGACATGTACTCTGTTACTGATAGTGACCACAATGACGTATACCCTGTTGCTGATACCAACCACAACGATATGTACACTGTTACTGATAGTGAACACAAAGACATGTACAAAGATATTGATAGTGATTGCAACGACATGTACACTGTTACTGATAGTGACCACAAACATTTGTACACCGCTATTGATGGTGATCACAACGACATGTATACTGCTACTTATAGTGACCACAAAGACATGTACACACTATTGATAGTGATTGCAACGACATGTACACTGTTACTGATAGTGACCACAACGACATGTACACTGTTACTGCTAGTGATCACAACGACATGTACACTGTTACTGATAGTGATCACAACGACATGTACACTGTTACTGATAGTGATCACAACATGTACACTATTACTGATAGTGATCACAACGACATGTACACTGTTACTGCTAGTGATCACAACGACATGTACACTGTTACTGATAGTGACCACAACGACATGTACACTGTTACTGCTAGTGATCACAACGACATGTACACTGTTACTGATAGTGATCACAACGACATGTACACTGTTACTGATAGTGATCACAACGACATGTCCACTTTTACTGATAGTGATCACAACGACATGTACTGTATTGCTAGTGATCACAACGACATGTACACTGTTACTGATAGTGATCACAACTACATGTACACTGTTACTGATAGTGAAAACGACATTTACACTGTAACTGATAGTGATCACAATGACATGTACACTGTTACTGATAGTGATCACAACGACATGTACACTATTACTGATAATGATCACAACGACATGTATACTATTACTGCTAGTGATCACAACGACATGTACACTTTTACTGATAGTGATCACAACGACATGTACACTGTTACTGCTAGTGATCACAACGACATGTACACTTTTACTGATAGTGATCACGACATGTACACTATTACTGATAATGATCACAACGACATGTATACTATTACTGATAGTGATCACGACATGTACACTATTACTGAGTGATCACAACGACATATACATTGTTACTGATAGTGACCACAACAACATGTACACTGTTACTGATAGTGATCAAAACGACATGTACACTGCTACTGATAGTGATCACAACGACATGTACACTGTTACTGATAGTGATCACAACAACATGTACTGTTACTGATAGTGACGACAACAACATGTTCACTGTTACTGATAGTGACCACAACGACATGTACACTGTTACTGATAGTGACCACAACGACTTGTTCACTGTTACTGATAGTGGCCACAACGACATGTACACTATTACTGATAGTGACCACAACGACATGTACACTTTTACTGATAGTGATAACAACAACATGTACACTGTTACTGATAGTAACAACAACGACATATACACTGTTACCGATAGTGATAACTACGACATGTACACCGTTGCTGATAGTGAGCTACAGCGACATGTACAGTGTTACTGATAGTGACCACAACAACACGTACACTGTTACTGATAGTGACCACGACGACATGTACAATGTTACTGATAGTGACCACAACGACATGTACAGTTACTGATAGTTACCACAACGACACGTACACTGTTACTGATAGTGTCCACAACGACATATACACTGTCACTGATAGTGATCACAACGACATATACTGTTACTGATAGTGATCACAACGACATGTACTGTATTGCTAGTGATCACAACGACATGTACACTGTTACTGATAGTGATCACAACTACATGTACACTGTTACTGATAGTGAAAACGACATTTACACTGTAACTGATAGTGATCACAATGACATGTACACTATTACTGATAGTGATCACAACGACATGTATACTATTACTGATAATGATCACAACGACATGTATACTATTACTGATAGTGACCACAACGACTTGTTCACTGTTACTGATAGTGGCCACAACGACATGTACACTATTACTGATAGTGACCACAACGACATGTACACTATTACTGATAGTGATCACAACAACATGTACACTGTTACTGATAGTAACAACAACGACATATACACTGTTACCGATAGTGATCACTACGACATGTACACTGTTGCTGATAGTGACCACAACGACATGTACAATGTTACTGAGAGTGACCACAACGACATGTACACTTTTACTGATAGTTACCACAACGACACGTACACTGTTACTGATAGTTACCACAGCGACACGTACATTGTTACTGATAGTGACCACAACGACATGTACACTGTTACTGATAGTTTCCACAACGACATATACACTGTTACTGATAGTGATCACAACGACATATACACTGTTACTGATAGTGATCACAACATGTACACTATTACTGATAGTGATCAAAACGACATATACACTGTTACTGATAGTGATCACAACGGCATATACACTGTTACTGATATTAACAACAACGACATATACAGTTACTGATAGTGATCACAACGACATGTACACTGTTACTGATAGTGATCACAACAACATGTACACTGTTACTAATAGTGATCACAACGACATGTACACTGTTACTGATAGTAACCACAACGACATATACACTGTTACTGATAGTGATCACAACGACATGTACTCTGTTACTGATAGTGACCACAATGACGTATACACTGTTCCTGAGTGACCACAACAAAATGTACACCGTTACTGATAGTGAACACAACGACATGTACTCTGTTACTGATAGTGACCACAATGACGTATACCCTGTTGCTGATAACAACCACAACGATATGTACACTGTTACTGATAGTGACCACAAAGACATGTACAAAGATATTGATAGTGATTGCAACGACATGTACACTGTTACTGATAGTGACCACAAACATTTGTACACCGCTATTGATGGTGATCACAACGACATGTATACTGCTACTTATAGTGACCACAAAGACATGTACACACTATTGATAGTGATTGCAACGACATGTACACTGTTACTGATAGTGACCACAACGACATGTACACTGTTACTGCTAGTGATCACAACGACATGTACACTGTTACTGATAGTGATCACAACGACATGTACACTGTTACTGATAGTGATCACAACATGTACACTATTACTGATAGTGATCACAACGACATGTACACTGTTACTGCTAGTGATCACAACGACATGTACACTGTTACTGATAGTGACCACAACGACATGTACACTGTTACTGCTAGTGATCACAACGACATGTACACTGTTACTGATAGTGATCACAACGACATGTACACTGTTACTGATAGTGATCACAACGACATGTCCACTTTTACTGATAGTGATCACAACGACATGTACTGTATTGCTAGTGATCACAACGACATGTACACTGTTACTGATAGTGATCACAACTACATGTACACTGTTACTGATAGTGAAAACGACATTTACACTGTAACTGATAGTGATCACAATGACATGTACACTGTTACTGATAGTGATCACAACGACATGTACACTATTACTGATAATGATCACAACGACATGTATACTATTACTGCTAGTGATCACAACGACATGTACACTTTTACTGATAGTGATCACAACGACATGTACACTGTTACTGCTATTGATCACAACGACATGTACACTTTTACTGATAGTGATCACGACATGTACACTATTACTGATAATGATCACAACGACATGTATACTATTACTGATAGTGATCACGACATGTACACTATTACTGAGTGATCACAACGACATATACACTGTTACTGATAGTGACCACAACAACATGTACACTGTTACTGATAGTGATCAAAACGACATGTACACTGCTACTGATAGTGATCACAACGACATGTACACTGTTACTGATAGTGATCACAACAACATGTACTGTTACTGATAGTGACGACAACAACATGTTCACTGTTACTGATAGTGACCACAACGACATGTACACTGTTACTGATAGTGACCACAACGACTTGTTCACTGTTACTGATAGTGGCCACAACGACATGTACACTATTACTGATAGTGACCACAACGACATGTACACTATTACTGATAGTGATCACAACAACATGTACACTGTTACTGATAGTAACAACAACGACATATACACTGTTACCGATAGTGATCACTACGACATGTACACTGTTGCTGATAGTGACCACAACGACATGTACAATGTTACTGAGAGTGACCACAACGACATGTACACTTTTACTGATAGTTACCACAACGACACGTACACTGTTACTGATAGTTACCACAGCGACACGTACACTGTTACTGATAGTGACCACAACGACATGTACACTGTTACTGATAGTTTCCACAACGACATATACACTGTTACTGATAGTGATCACAACGACATATACACTGTTACTGATAGTGATCACAACATGTACACTATTACTGATAGTGATCAAAACGACATATACACTGTTACTGATAGTGATCACAACGGCATATACACTGTTACTGATATTAACAACAACGACATATACAGTTACTGATAGTGATCACAACGACATGTACACTGTTACTGATAGTGATCACAACAACATGTACACTGTTACTAATAGTGATCACAACGACATGTACACTGTTACTGATAGTAACCACAACGACATATACACTGTTACTGATAGTGATCACAACGACATGTACTCTGTTACTGATAGTGACCACAATGACGTATACACTGTTCCTGAGTGACCACAACAAAATGTACACCGTTACTGATAGTGAACACAACGACATGTACTCTGTTACTGATAGTGACCACAATGACGTATACCCTGTTGCTGATAACAACCACAACGATATGTACACTGTTACTGATAGTGAACACAAAGACATGTACAAAGATATTGATAGTGATTGCAACGACATGTACACTGTTACTGATAGTGACCACAAACATTTGTACACCGCTATTGATGGTGATCACAACGACATGTATACTGCTACTTATAGTGACCACAAAGACATGTACACACTATTGATAGTGATTGCAACGACATGTACACTGTTACTGATAGTGACCACAACGACATGTACACTGTTACTGCTAGTGATCACAACGACATGTACACTGTTACTGATAGTGATCACAACGACATGTACACTGTTACTGATAGTGATCACAACATGTACACTATTACTGATAGTGATCACAACGACATGTACACTGTTACTGCTAGTGATCACAACGACATGTACACTGTTACTGATAGTGACCACAACGACATGTACACTGTTACTGCTAGTGATCACAACGACATGTACACTGTTACTGATAGTGATCACAACGACATGTACACTGTTACTGATAGTGATCACAACGACATGTCCACTTTTACTAATAGTGATCACAACGACATGTACTGTATTGCTAGTGATCACAACGACATGTACACTGTTACTGATAGTGATCACAACTACATGTACACTGTTACTGATAGTGAAAACGACATTTACACTGTAACTGATAGTGATCACAATGACATGTACACTGTTACTGATAGTGATCACAACGACATGTACACTATTACTGATAATGATCACAACGACATGTATACTATTACTGCTAGTGATCACAACGACATGTACACTTTTACTGATAGTGATCACAACGACATGTACACTGTTACTGCTAGTGATCACAACGACATGTACACTTTTACTGATAGTGATCACGACATGTACACTATTACTGATAATGATCACAACGACATATACATTGTTACTGATAGTGACCACAACAACATGTACACTGTTACTGATAGTGATCAAAACGACATGTACACTGCTACTGATAGTGATCACAACGACATGTACACTGTTACTGATAGTGATCACAACAACATGTACTGTTACTGATAGTGACGACAACAACATGTTCACTGTTACTGATAGTGACCACAACGACATGTACACTGTTACTGATAGTGACCACAACGACTTGTTCACTGTTACTGATAGTGGCCACAACGACATGTACACTATTACTGATAGTGACCACAACGACATGTACACTTTTACTGATAGTGATAACAACAACATGTACACTGTTACTGATAGTAACAACAACGACATATACACTGTTACCGATAGTGATAACTACGACATGTACACCGTTGCTGATAGTGAGCTACAGCGACATGTACAGTGTTACTGATAGTGACCACAACAACACGTACACTGTTACTGATAGTGACCACGACGACATGTACAATGTTACTGATAGTGACCACAACGACATGTACAGTTACTGATAGTTACCACAACGACACGTACACTGTTACTGATAGTGTCCACAACGACATATACACTGTCACTGATAGTGATCACAACGACATATACTGTTACTGATAGTGATCACAACGACATGTACTGTATTGCTAGTGATCACAACGACATGTACACTGTTACTGATAGTGATCACAACTACATGTACACTGTTACTGATAGTGAAAACGACATTTACACTGTAACTGATAGTGATCACAATGACATGTACACTATTACTGATAGTGATCACAACGACATGTATACTATTACTGATAATGATCACAACGACATGTATACTATTACTGCTAGTGATCACAACGACATGTACACTTTTACTGATAGTGATCACAACGACATGTACACTGTTACTGCTATTGATCACAACGACATGTACACTGCTACTGATAGTGATCACGACATGTACACTATTACTGATAATGATCACAACGACATGTATACTATTACTGATAGTGATCACGACATGTACACTATTACTGAGTGATCACAACGACATATACACTGTTACTGATAGTGACCACAACAACATGTACACTGTTACTGATAGTGATCAAAACGACATGTACACTGCTACTGATAGTGATCACAACGACATGTACACTGTTACTGATAGTGATCACAACAACATGTACTGTTACTGATAGTGACGACAACAACATGTTCACTGTTACTGATAGTGACCACAACGACATGTACACTGTTACTGATAGTGACCACAACGACTTGTTCACTGTTACTGATAGTGGCCACAACGACATGTACACTATTACTGATAGTGACCACAACGACATGTACACTATTACTGATAGTGATCACAACAACATGTACACTGTTACTGATAGTAACAACAACGACATATACACTGTTACCGATAGTGATCACTACGACATGTACACTGTTGCTGATAGTGACCACAACGACATGTACAATGTTACTGAGAGTGACCACAACGACATGTACACTTTTACTGATAGTTACCACAACGACACGTACACTGTTACTGATAGTTACCACAGCGACATGTACACTGTTACTGATAGTGACCACAACGACATGTACACTGTTACTGATAGTTTCCACAACGACATATACACTGTTACTGATAGTGATCACAACGACATATACACTGTTACTGATAGTGATCACAACATGTACACTATTACTGATAGTGATCAAAACGACATATACACTGTTACTGATAGTGATCACAACGGCATATACACTGTTACTGATATTAACAACAACGACATATACAGTTACTGATAGTGATCACAACGACATGTACACTGTTACTGATAGTGATCACAACAACATGTACACTGTTACTAATAGTGATCACAACGACATGTACACTGTTACTGATAGTAACCACAACGACATATACACTGTTACTGATAGTGATCACAACGACATGTACTCTGTTACTGATAGTGACCACAATGACGTATACACTGTTCCTGAGTGACCACAACAAAATGTACACCGTTACTGATAGTGAACACAACGACATGTACTCTGTTACTGATAGTGACCACAATGACGTATACCCTGTTGCTGATAACAACCACAACGATATGTACACTGTTACTGATAGTGACCACAAAGACATGTACAAAGATATTGATAGTGATTGCAACGACATGTACACTGTTACTGATAGTGACCACAAACATTTGTACACCGCTATTGATGGTGATCACAACGACATGTATACTGCTACTTATAGTGACCACAAAGACATGTACACACTATTGATAGTGATTGCAACGACATGTACACTGTTACTGATAGTGACCACAACTACATGTACACTGTTACTGCTAGTGATCACAACGACATGTACACTGTTACTGAGAGTGATCACAACGACATGTACACTGTTACTGATAGTGATCACAACGACATGTCCACTTTTACTGATAGTGATCACAACGACATATACACTGTTACTGATAGTGATCACAACGACATATACACTGTTACTGATATTAACAACAACGACATATACACTGTTACTGATAGTGATCACAACGACACGTACACTGTTACTGATAGTGACCACGACGACATGTACAATGTTACTGATAGTGACCACAACGACATGTACAGTTACTGATAGTTACCACAACGACACGTACACTGTTACTGATAGTGTCCACAACGACATATACACTGTCACCGATAGTGATAACTACGACATGTACACCGTTGCTGATAGTGAGCTACAGCGACATGTACAGTGTTACTGATAGTGACCACAACGACACGTACACTGTTACTGATAGTGACCACGACGACATGTACAATGTTACTGATAGTGACCACAACGACATGTACAGTTACTGATAGTTACCACAACGACACGTACACTGTTACTGATAGTGTCCACAACGACATATACACTGTCACTGATAGTGATCACAACGACATATACTGTTACTGATAGTGATCACAACATGTACACTGTTACTGATAGTGATCACAACGACATATACACTGTTACTGATAGTGATCACAACGACATATACACTGTTACTGATATTAACAACAACGACATATACACTGTTACTGATAGTGATCACAACGACACGTACACTGTTACTGATAGTGATCACAACATGTACACTGTTACTGATAGTGATCACAACGACATGTACACTGTTACTGATAGTAACCACAACGACATATACACTGTTACTGATAGTGATCACAACGACATGTACACTGTTACCGATAGTGATCACAACAACATGTACACTGTTACTGATAGTGATCACAACGACATGTACACTGTTACTGATAGTGATCACAACGACACGTACACTGTTACTGATAGTGATCACAACGACATGTATACTGTTACTGATATAAAACATAACGGCATGTACACTGTTACTGTTAATCACCACAACGACATGTACACTGTTACTGATATAAATCACAACAATATGTACACTGTTACTGACAGTGATGAGAACGTACCTATATTGACCAAAACGGACAAGTTGTCTGCTACAAATGTTGACCATAGCTGACATACATTAATTATATATATTCTTGTTCTTAATTTGAATAAATATACATGGACTACACTACGCCAAAACCCTGACTGAACATTTCATTTATACCATTTAAAAGTTGCAGATATTCCCTAGCCACTTGCTACATGCCAACATGGATCCTAATCTTCATTTTTTCTCTTTTTTCTTTGCTCTATGTTCATGCATTTCCACTTTTGCTCGTTAATTCGTGTAGGTTTGAAACTTTCTGTGTAACCAGAAATGATTTCGAGCCCACTCGACCATTGTCCAGTCTGTCAATGAAACAACCTGTATCGATTACGAAACAGCAGAACACATATTATTATCTCCCTTTTTGGAGCTCTTTATTGTCCGATCTATAGTTTTGTTGTTGTTGTTGCTTCCTTTTCTCTTTTTCACTTTCTTGTCCATCCACTGTGATTGTGTATATAGGGGACATTCGTCTAAATGCGAACAGTTCTCTAAACGTTCCTTTATACTAATTGCGACAACGTAGATACATACAATGCAGTGTATAGTCAAGAGGGGTATCAAATTGAAGATTTTCCCGCCTTTCTCCGCTTATTTAATTTGATTTGTTGGTAAGTATATCAAAAGAAACGAAAATTATTCTTTTTATATCTTATTTTTCGTGTTGCCATTCATACAAAAAAATGCACAGAATCCAATAAGTGCCATGTTTGTTTTTCAGTGTATTTTGATTAATGAAAAGAATACATTTATATTTGGAATAAAACACCATTTAATATACAGCTTCACTTGTTATAATAAATTATTTCTCATCTCCAACTAATTATGTAGATCCAAATAATCATGAAAGACGTTTACAAAACGCTTATAGACGTCGATGAAGTTCCTTTATGAGCTTCTGCTTTCCGTGACACAGCTTTGGCAGCCTGCTTGCAACAGAATAAAGTTTTGAGGTTGTATCTAAATTGCTTGCTCATGATGACATATACCCATATGTTCGCTGCAAACGTCATTTCGAGAATGATGTTTGTAATAAGAGTCATATTGCGCTTGTTGACCCATTGCGGAATACCGAACGCATTGAAACATAAAGCGACAGTCGATGGTATTTTTCCTAATACAAATATTAGCATGATCAAGAATAACATGACCGTCGTTCTAAAAGTTTTCTTTTGGTCAGTGGTTTTACCCAATTGCATTCGTTTCCATTTGACAGTGTACAGGCAATATGTCATACAAAACACAACAATGGCGGATGTGGCAAGTTGATTTATTAAAACTTTAATTAACCCCAGAACGTGATCTATCTCCCGAAATTTCAGTGAGCTAGCACCATACAAATCCATCTAAATGTATTGGTCTAGTCCAATGCGGATCTCATCATCATCGCATTAAAAATTAACTTATTCTCGCTGAAAACAGGATCCCCTACATTGTATACGCCAATTATGGTGGAAACAAAAACGTAAATTTAAAGCAATTTCTTAATAAGGGGAGTCCTTACCCCATGTCCGCCTATGGCAGGATGAAAATTATGAAAACGAATATTACAATTTTGTTGGTCTTGTCTGTATAGCCTGCTAAATAATGGGATTACATTTTTAGGGTGAATATCCCAATTTTCCAGTTTTGTAATTTCAATAACATTAAAAAGTACAAAGTACAAAGTAACTAGAGGCTCCCAGGAGCCTGTAATCGCTCACCTGGTTTTCAATTTGACATCTAAAGTTGATAGAAAATGGGGGTGTTACACATAATTTTGAAAGTGGGCCACCCAAAGATCATTTCAACTCAAATTTCTGAGCAAAAGATTTTCATGTGATTTTTATCTCATAATATTCCTAAATGGAATAAACTGGCTGAAAAAATCTCACAGAAAAAAACAGAATATATGTTAAACTACTCATTGCCATATAGCTGCAGTTAAAATTTGAGTTCATTTTGATTTGTAATAAAGCGGAAATTCACAACTAATTAAATTTCTATTTTTAGCAACAGCAGCCATTTTGAATGGAGGGCGGGGTTGTCGGGCACAATATTGAAAGGGAACCACCCAAGAAACATCCCAGCCAAATTTGCTTTAATTTGGTTCAGCGGTTTCAGAGGAGAAGATTTAAATGTGATATTTTATCAAAATATATCTAATTTGTATAATCAGTATAAATCGGTTGAAAGAAAAAATTCACAGAAAAACCCAGAATATCTGTTAATCTACTCATTATCATGTAACTGCAGTTAAAATTTGAGCTCATTTTGACTTATAATAAAGCAACAATGGACAATTGAAGAAATTTCTATTTTTAGTAACAGCAGCCATCTTGAATGGAGGGTGGAGCTGTCGGACACAATTTTGAAATGGGACTACCCAAGGACTATCCCTGCCAGGTTTGGTTTAATTTGGTTCCGCGGTTTCAGAGGAAAAGATTTAAATGTGATCTTTTATCAAAATATGCCTAATTTGCACAATCGCTATAAATCGGCTGAAAGAAAAATTTCACAGAAAAACGCGCAATACATGTTAAACTACACCTTACCATGTAGCTGCAGTTAAAATTTAAGTGCATTTTGACTTATGCTAAAGCAGCAATGGACAATTGAAGAAATTTCTATTTTTAGTAACAGCCGCCATCTTGAATGGAGGGCGGGGCTGTCGGACACAATTTTGAAAGGGACCCACTAAGGGACCATCCCTGCCAGGTTTGGTTTAATTTGGTTCAGTGGTTTCAGAGGAGAAGATTTAAATGTGATCTTTTATCAAAATATGCCTAATTTGCATAATCGGTATATATCGGCTGAAAGAAAAATTTCACAGAAAAACCAGGAATAGATGTTAAACTACTCCTTGCCATGTAGCTGCAGTTAAAATTTGAGCTCATTTTGACTTATACTAAAGCAGCAATGAACAATTAAAATTTCATCCCCCCTTTTTTCTATTTTTAGCTTGGCAGCCAACTTGGTTGGAAGTCGGGATCACCGGACACAATTTTGGAAGGGGGCCATCCAAGGACAATTCCACCAAAGTTTGGTTCAAATTGGCCCAGTGGCTTCAGAGGAGTTGATTAAAATGTGAAAAGTTAACGGACAGACGGACGGACGACGGACGACTGACGCTAAGTGGTGACAATAGCTCACCTGACGTGAGCTAAAAACGGCAGGTATTACGACTACATCAGGATGGATTTAAGAAAAGCAGAAATCGGAAAGATCATTGGATTTAGTCGATAAGGGTAAAAACAAAATAACCGAACTCCGAACAATCTCCCAAAGGGAAAGTCAAAACTCATAAGTATATAAAGAGACAAAATCAGTCAACAACCGGAAAACTGTGAAAACCGTAATGACCCTGACTTGGTACAGGCATTTCCAAAGAAATGGTGGGTTGAATCAGAATTTACGGCGCTTAACCTCTCGCTCTCATTACGGTTCAAAGGTTCCGGATGTCACAATAACAGCATTTATAACAATATTGGATCAAAATAGGTAAAATAGTAGTAAACGCAGTACTAATTTCAGTGAGGAGGGTGAAACACCTATCGTTATCTGCAGTGTCTAAATATTTTAAAAAATTTGATCAATGGGAAAATCTAGAAAACAAGCCAAGAACAGGTCGACCCAGACCTAAGAGCAAGCAAGGTCAGGGTACATTGATAAGGCTTGTAAAACAGGACCGTAAAAGAAAACCTACGCGATTTAATGAATGAATTTAATCAGTCTGTTCCAGTTCCGATTTGTGAGAGGTCAATTCAAAGACAATTGAGTAATTTATGGCTTTCACAAGAGAATTGCTACGAAAACACTGACGGTTTCGTTGAAAATAGAAAAATCGTGTGTGATGGTTCCGAAATAGACTACACTGGACAATACAAGAGCAATGAAATAAAATAATATTTTCCGATGAAATGTGGTACTGGACCAGGGCTATAAAAAGATTCGCCTTACTCGATCTCTTAAAAAGTTTATATTCCGATACCAAGATCTTGTCGAAATATATTCCGTCTCTGTAGAGACGATAATAAACGATGGATTTCCATATAGTGAAAATGTATAAAGATAAGGAGGTCAACACAAATGTCAAAAATATTTTTTATCAATGTGTGACGTAAAAGTGTTTTTGACATTTATTTTCGTAGTTAAAATATTTCAGGTGACTCGGGGTTGTTGATGGAGATGGTTCACGATAGATGTTACACCCTCCTCACTAAATTTGGTACTGCTTTGACAACTATTTTACCTATTTGGTTCCAGTATTGTTATACATACTGATATAGTGACAGCCAGAACCTTTGAGCCAAATTGGAAGTGGGGGGTTTGGCGCTGTGCAATTTGATTCAACCCATCATTTCTTTAGAAATGCCTATACCAAGTCAGGGTCATTACGGTTTTCACAGTTTTCCGGTTGTTGACTGATTTTGTCTGTTTATATACTTATGAGTTTTGACTTTCAGCCTTTGGAAGATTGTTCGGAGTTCGGTAATTTTGTTATTACCCTTATTAAGTATGGAAAAATTCACGTGTGGTGTGCATGTGTGATGAAAAGGAGAAGAAAGGTGGAACACGCAATGCTTAGGACTATATGGAAGTCGTAATGGCGGCACCCGTGTGTCTAATGTGTTGAGGGTGTATTTGTAAGACGGGGTTGGTACAATCACAGATGTAGAAGGAAATATTAACTCGGCCAAGTGCATAAACATCCTTGACAATAATTCTAATATGATTTACATAATTTGAAATCCTTTACTCTGATTGGGTATAAGCGCTTATGGAGGCGGGTTTTTTGTCAGGTTATTTTTCAAGAGACGATGTTCACCGGACTACTTTTTTCGTAATGTAAAAAAATGGCAGCTTGGATTCCCGATAATAATTAAAGATAAAAGAAACAATGTTTATTATTAATAATCGACAATTATTGTTAGATATGAAATAAAAAATTAATGCCAATAAAAAAAAAGGTTTTATTTATGCATTAGCCCCAATGTGATGGACTACATTTTAGCTGTGTCCATTCCACTCTATATTCATGCGCGACATACATCAATGGAATGTATGTGTGCATACTGGGGATCCCCAAAGGTAAATTAAAAAGAAAAAAAAACTTAGTTACAGAATTATAAGGATTAAACGCATTTTTTCCGGAGTTTATTGATGTATAACCTGGACCAAATCACTCACAAACAAATAAAAGTTATATAATAATCTTTTGTCAGTCGTTTTAAAATTCGAAAATTATCAGTGGATTTTCCAAGATGACAGCACCCCCGGTACACCTGTCCGTACACACAAAATAGTAGAAAGATAACAATGATGTAGATTTTCTTGATTTGCCATCCCAATCACCAGACCTTAATATAATTAAAATTCTAACATGACCTCCTTCTTTCGCTTTGTTAACAAACGAGCGAGTTATCCATTCGGTATAATCTCATTTGCACATGCGCCGATGAATGTGACTGACTTTTCCATTGTCAGCATAAATTGTAACCCGAATAATGCCGAAAGCGGGCGGAGTATTATTCGAGTTACATAAATTGTGTGCGACATTTTCTGCAAGCGTAAATATATATTATCGTCTTCCAATCAAAGTATACTACCTTATTTGTACTCTTAGACATATCAGAATCGAAATAAATCTTCGAAGCCAGAATGTGTTTGGAGTTTTAACATGGATTGGCGGATATTAGTAAATTTTATCCCTCGCTTCTAACTCGGGATAAAATACTAATATCCGCCAATCCATGTTAAAACTCCCAACACTTTCTGGCTGCCATGATTTATTTCTTAATTATTATATGACTTCAGATAATGTATTTTCTGATTGGCTGACGTTCCTAGTAATGTTCTTTGATAAAACGTTTTATTACATACTCAAATAGATATAGATATCTTGAATTTGATTAGTCTAAAGAATGTAACTTGACATTTGACATTCCGTTATGTCACCCGCTGGACGTTATGTCGCATGGTTATATCAACAGCACGCGATAATTGTATAATATCACGTGACAATTTCATTCTCCATTGTGAAATTAAGCATAAACGTACTGAATATGGGTCATCACTTGGCATCTGTTGTCAGATATGAACTAGATCAAATAATTATGGCACTGTGTAGGATATTCGATGTAATAAAACAATTATAAACCTTGTAAGAATGAGATTTGACGGTTTGTCTCCCCTCGAAAGATTATGCCATAATCTTTCTCTGGTAGACAAACCGTCATATCTCACAAGGTTGATAATTGTATAATATTCAACGCGCAAAAAGTCACGAGAGTTGAACATAACATTCCAACGCTTCTCCAGACACATTAAACTAGAAATGTTTTTTCCCAATTATCTTAAAAGTAGTAACCAATCTTCTTCTTCTTCTTTCCTCCGTATAAACTTCCAATTATGGAACACCTCAGGCTATATGTCGGAGTAATTAAAATCCAGTCACAATATGAATATGAATATTTACACGCGAACGTAGAATCCTCATAAAATCCACGCACAATCCAGTAAAAATATGAACTCAAATGTCAATAAAATCTAAAACAGTACGATATATTTACAGATAAAGGGGATCCCCTGTCTCCACCTCAACCAACATGAAATATGTACAAATTAAAATGTCTAGTGGATGACTATTCAGTAATCTCAACCTGTTTCTTGCTTGCTTAGCATCCAGATCCTTTGCTCATGTAGACAATAACACAGCTCAGACGATAGTTTATGCAAATGTTCTAAGTCTCCATCATTTTCTAACAACGGTGCTAGAAATGTACAATCTATGATGAGTTTGACAATATCCAATTTTGAGCTAAATTGTATATTCCATTTATCTATATCAATCATGTTGATAACGGACTCTTTCAGCTGACTATGATGAAGCTTTCTCTTTTGGAATAGAGCTGGACAGTTTAATAGGAAATGTGTTATATCCTCATTTTCGATCCCACAACATTTACATATGGCAGATTCCTTTCCAGTGCTGTATTTAGATTTCATGGCATACATGTAAGCGCCAGTGAGGAGACGGGCTTTGATAATTCCCTTCTTAACATCAGAGACTGTAGATTGGAGACTGTTCCAAACTTGATGAGTACTTCCAAATTTCAAATGATCCTTTTGCAGATTGACTAGAGTAGACTTATGTTCAATATCTTCTAATAGCATTTTGAGCCAATGTTTGCGAACTGCTTCCCTCACGGTGTGCTTCCAAGATGGTTTGTTCGGCTGATTTGTGGCTAAAGTGTTAATGTCAGGTAATTCGTACTGATGTAGGAGTTGTGAAGTTGTGCAGAAGAAACTAAGCGGATTATCAATATTCATTACTAGTTGTCGTCCAGCTAGATCCTGAATGGTGGTGTTGTTACATGCCAAAATAGTATGCAAGAAAGAGAGTTGACGCCTATGGATTTCTGCTTCCAGAGGTAGGGCACCAATTAGTAGAATAGTGGCTCCTTTGGCTGTTCTGGTTGGAAGCGATTGAAAATTCCTCAGGTTTTTCATATGCAATTTGTTGAGCATGTCTAAATGAGTTTTGCTGGTAAAATTTCTAGTCCGTAGAGCAAGCGAGGTAAGACATAGCACTGGTATATTTTAAAAGAAACTTTTAGATTAAGTCCGTTTGAGTCGTGCACTCCAGTGTTAATAAGAGAGTATAATGTTCTCCTGGCAAGGCTGATTCTAGCTTCTACATTTAGTTGATTTTCTTTCAGTTCTGCCCTGTTGATACCGAGGTGAGTTGTTTCTTCAGACGGGTATACTGTCTTGTCACCAAGTTCCCAGTGTAGATTTGACCGAGTGATAGTATTCGGTTTATTGAGAATGACAGCCTTGGTCTTAGAAAGATGGATGGTGACCCGATCTCGAGTGGCATGATCTAAAGCTACTGAGAGCATACATTGTAGTTCTTCCTGTGTGCTGCCAAGCAGTGCTATATCGTCGGCACATGTCGGGCAACCTACATACGTAGTTCCTATTTTTAAACCAAGACTGTTTTGTTTCAAATTTTCCAAGAGATTGTTGACATATAGTTTGTAGAGGAAAGGGGACAATATTCCAACTTGACGTACCCCATGCTTGATTTCAAGCTATTACTAATATTGTCTTTCCATTTGATTTTTGAAGTTAGTCCTTCATATAGGTTTTGTACGATCATCCACAACGCTCGGTTTGGTATTGATTCATAAAATTTATCTAGCAGAATAATATGGTCTACCACATCAACAGTTTTTTGACTGTCTAATGATATTAAAATTAAGGGAACGACCATTTAACTTGAAGGGGGGGTTATGGTTTTTTTCTAAAAATATATTCTAATTCCCAATGTTGCTGAAAGAAATATTCTGATTTTGGTGGAGGAAAAAAAAATAATCTGATTGAGAGTATTTGTAATATAATCTAATGTTAAAATTCGGAAAAAAACCCCCATTCTAACTCTTGTGTTGGCCGAAAAAAATAATCTGAACGAAACAAAAAACCATAACCTCCCCCCCCCCCCCCCCTTCAAGTTAAATGGTCGTTCCCTAAAGAATCCAATGTAATTGTTTTTGCCTCTGTTCGACCTTCTGTTATTATAAGTGCTGCCATTAGCATGGAAAGTAATTCAGTGAATCCAAACTGTAGGGAGGATTGATTGAAGTCCTGTTTTAAAAGTGGTAAAATTGTGATTTCGAATATCTTGGAGACCGTAGGGGTGACAGTTATGCCTCTGTAGTTATCCATAATCATTGGATATTTGGCTTTCCTCAGTACTGGTGTTAATATTCCTGTTTTAAATATGTCAGGAGTAATCTTATCATCCTCTTAAAACACATTTCCAAGAAGATGTAAACGGAATGTGGGGAATTTTTTTAATGTTCTGCTTTTAAACCATGCTCATCTGCAGCTTTTCCAGTTTTTAAGCTTTCTACTGCCTTCTGTATCATCCCACACATTATAACCTGAGTGTGAGTCTTAGCTTCTTCCTCACATATATCCTCCATTAAAGTATGACGTATCATATCCTTTGTCTTTTGGAACTGCTAAATCTTCATAATAGCCAGCAAAGCATTTGTTTTGATCTTCAGTAGTGTAATGATTTGTGATCTGTTCAGTAATACAAGCTGCATCACTATGCCGGCTTGGTCGATTCCGATTTATCAGCTTGTGGAATACGACTGTGCCAGGGTTGTCCATTACATCATTATAAAATTTGTTCCTTTCTACAAATTGCTCTTTCTTCATTTGTTTCCGTAAGTTTCACTTAGCCATTATATTTTCTACTTTGTATTTATCATTTTGTTTTCCATTTTCTACCCAGAGTTGATATTTTGCTTTGCATATCTTTAGGAGTTGTAGTACAGTAGGTGAGGCCTTCCATTTTGGTCCCTTTAGTTTGAGTGTTTTTGTTGGAACAGCTGTTGAAGTTGCTTTTTGAAGGATCTGGCGAAGGTATAGGAGATTTTCATCTGTTGTCCTATTTCCCGAGCAATAGTTTCTAAGATATTTGTTTATAGTATCTTCGTATAATGTTCTATCTATAGCATCCCAAATAGGTTGTTTGATTGGATTTTTTGACTATTTGTTTTCCATTCCAGTTGATGTTTAATGAGGCTGATACTGGAACATGGCTTGATATATTTATATCACATTTGTTGTTCACGGTGTAGTTGAACAAGAACCCATCATGCGAATTGTGTAGGATGTAGTCTATTTGCGATGTTGAACCGCCAGAATGATGATATAATGTAGGCATGACAGATGACGTGATCCTCAAATTGATTTCTTCAATAAACGATTGGAGGAGAGCATCGTGCTTGTTGTACTTTCTTGGCTCTTTGAGGGTGCCATTCATATCACCACTGAGTAGAATACTGTGAGAAGCTGAATATTTTGCAATTATATCTTTAATGACATCAAAGCATTCTAAATATACTATATAGGAGTCTGACGAGTTGTTTGTTGGCATATAGGCACTGATGATGCATAAATTGATTGGATGTTTCATTACAATGGCTAATATCCTTTCATTTCCATCTGGTAGTTCGTCAATTAGGTGAGAATATTGTTTTTTCCATGCGATGGCAACCCCGCCCTTTCCTCTAGGTAAGTTGAAGTTTTGAATATCTTCCACCGAATCACTACATCTGATGGCAACATCCATTTCAGATAAAGCTGTAGATAATGTATGTTTCTGGAATTCGCATAGCCAGTGCTCTTGAACGCAAAGTATATCTGCTGTTTTCTGTAGTTCTGATAAATACATGGAGTTTCCTCGTTGTTATATTGATTGTTCTTTCATTTTTGGAGATCGAGTGGGGGTTTGGCATTGATCCATTTTGTCTGGCGGGATGCGAGGCCTGGTGTCCTCTATAAAACAATGACTGTCTTTATTTTTGACAGAGCCTATGTCATTATTTCGTAAATTGTTGTTAGGCATTGGCTGACTGGTAGTGTTTGAGTCATTTTCCTGAGATTTTCTTTCAGAAATCTGGTTGTTGGTGGTCTCTATGATTTGAGGTTTATCTGACTGTGCATGGGCATGCTGGATACTGGTTGTATGGAGTATACATGGATGCTTGGATCAATTGCTATTGATGCATGCTTATTTGCGTCTGTTGGTGTGAGATCATAGTATTCATTGTCATATTTTGCATAAGTTGACATTCGATTCATTCTTAGGCGTTGCTCTGTTAGTTGTTTATCTATGTTCATTTGAATGTTATTTATATCAGTATGACTTGGCTGATTGACAGTTTGATTTGTATGGATCCTATTATTCTCTATGTGTTCGGTTGACCTGCTCTGTCTATTCTGCAGTTCGATAGTTGATTTCAGTAGATTTATATCATTCTCCAATTTCAGGATATAGGCTTTATCCTCTGCATTTTCTGATTTCGTTTTTAGACCTTTTTGAGTGGGTTTCTTAGCCCTTTTCTGTAACTTCTCCGCAGGGACAGAATTTTGGCTGCCGACGTCTGGATTGATGGTATGTGATGTTATATCGTCGTGCTCTATGGACGATCGGTTGGGCACGGAGTCAGTGACAGAGCCAACACGTCGTGGATACTCCCACTGTTGGATGGCCCTGCCACTGAGATTGGCTGCGGTTACGGTTTGATCGTCGTCTTTGTTGGTAGATTGGTCGGTATATGGCTGTTTAAGTAAGATGGTATCATACATATCAGGTTCACTGTCAAGTTCCTGTGTAGTTTGATTGAATATCGGTTGGTCATTCCCTGTTAGAGGATTGTCATTAACGACTGGTATTGGTTCTAAATTTCCTTCTTGTTGATTATCATCAGCTGATGACCTTTGGTTTGTTTCTTCTGCTGTATGATCTGTTTGATCTCCATATAGTAGGTTGTCTGTACATAGTGTACATATATAACCCCTGTCATTTAAAGTTTTAATAGCTGATGTTGTGACCCTGGCACAGTCATAGTGAAGCCATGAACCACATTCATTGCAGAGGATTGTTTCACCAAGAGCAGCAAGATTGCAGATAGGACATATAAATTCCTGTGTTGAACTTGCCATTTCTGTCTCAGATTCGTCATTTCGGAAATATATTGCTACAGATCAGCTGTATATTCGTTCGAGCATTTTGTTTGTTCCATATTAATATCCAAGTTTGTAGATGTTGAAGTCACAGCATTATTAATTGTTGAGTTTATATGGTGATTTAACACAGTCAAGTCATGTCCATTTTTACTAAGCTCTCTGTGTAACAACTCGTGGATATCATTCATAAAAAGATCAACACGTGAGCCATTTACCAGTAGCCTAGAGGTTGTATGGTAGAAGTTAATGACGAACTTCGTTGTTTTACCTTGAATGCCATCCATTTTACGATTATGAACTCGAATACAGGAGTCAACAGTAGCCCCTGATGAGTTCTTACTGTCTCTAAAATGTCCATAATACTGAGATGAATTATTGGCTTTGCCAGTTCGTATGCTGATGTGCTGAGCGGAATGACTATATTATTTCCCGACTTTACTGTATTTTCAATATGTAGTTTATTGCAAGTAGATGATTTCTTTTGAATGGCTTTATTTTTATCTAGTACATAATCTTTGAAAATTGGATTCTCTAGCTGTATTTTGCTTCCAGAGTTCATTCGAGTCATGCGTCTGGTTTAGATCTCCTGTCCGGCCATACTGTATTTTGACACGCAAAGTTAGAGGTTAAATTGTTGCCAGAAATATAAGCTATAATGAGTATGATGATGTAAGCAAGCATATGTTAATTATCACGATTAATGTTAATTTATCATATGATGATCACAAGTGCTGATAAATGGGGTGAGTGTGTTCAATGAATCTAAAAGTTCTAGCAAAAGCGAGTTAAAATCTAAAGGACGGATGACAAAACCAACACGTCACTGTTGGAAAGATTTGTCACGATAAAATCGATGCACTTGTAAAAGTCAGTTTAAAGTAAGATCTAAAAGTTCTTTTAACGATAAAATCTAAAGGTTCACATTCATCTGATAGTTAAAGTAACGTTATCTCCAGCACTCTTTCTGTACATGCAGTGCTATTTTCTTTAGCCACATCTTAGCGAAAAACTCATCCGGGTGTATGCCGTCAGCATATAAGTGAAAAGCGTAATTGTCTCGAGCATATAGTTTCCTTGATTTGGACCCAGCCTCTGTATGACGGTGACTCAAGTCTGTAGCTAAGCTTGGTGAACATGTATTAATAGTGGAGTTTATATATCTAATAGCCTCATTTAACTGATGTATGTTCTTAAGTAATTCTTCCCCCTGTGATTTATAGGTCGAGGGTTTAACGTGACCCCTATGTTTATTAAAATTGATGATTGAGTATGGTGGCGTTTCTAAGAATGTGAGTTTACATGCAGGATAACGTTGTACTAATTGTGTTATCTGTTGATATTGCTCAGTGACGTGTTGTACAATGTTATAGTCAGCAGACAGCGATATAAATGTTCCGTCATATGAGGTGAGGTCGCGAGTACCTAGCCAGACTATCAACAAAATGTTATCAAGATGGCCAGTTTCAAGGTCCATATTATCAAGGAGCCACCTAAAGCCGTCCTCAGTTCTCCTGCCTGACTGCCAGTGCCACTTAATATCCTTTTCAACACCAGATTGGCAGTAGGGCCGTCACAAGAATTTGGTATTCCATTTCAAGTATGTGCATTTCAAACTTATATCGATCTCTTCCAAGACGAATAAGCCATATAAGTAAAGCTAAACGTCATGTTAATAAATACTGAATGTTTGGTGAATATAATGGTATTTATTATGAACTTATAGCTTTTCAATCATCAACAAATTTCAACCGCATAACTTAGCGTGATGTCGTAAACGTGAAATACTTTTGTCGCATAACTGTATCTAGAGTGCATCATGTCAAAATCATCATCAACATCCGTAACTATGAAAGTTATGAAATTAGACGACAAAATGAAAGCGATAAATAATTGTGATGGTGGGGAACGCTGTCAGGCTGTGGCCGAGGAGTTGGGTGATGGTCGTACCCAGATAAAGAAAATTCTTTAAAAACAAAAGGTGAGATGTTGATGATTTTGAAAACAATGTTCCCAGTTTCAAGAAAACGTCAACATCGTGTAACTGGAAATGTAAACATTAACCAACAGGAATCATTCACCGCTTCTCCCGTTTGGTGACGTTACTGTTCCATAAGTGGTTACATGTGCGTTTGAATCACATAGACGCTTGTATCTTAACGTTAACCAAATGAGGGCACTGAATTATAAAACTTGGATGGTGCAAACACTGAAGCTTAACTAGTACAGCGCGGATGATATTACCTGTTACAAGTATAGATTTAGTTGACGAGTATATGTAAAATAAAAGTATTATCTGTAAGTCGCAAGAAAAGTGTGTTATTATGACCATATTAAGAAATACAAAGGACGTTTACAAGCCATATCGGCATGTACCTTGGTGTAGCCTATGCATGTTCATAAAAGGTGTATATGGTTACTCATACTGCAATACTGATGAACTTCATTCCAGCATTTTAAAGTACCTGAATTTCGGGAAATACTACCTCCAAGTGAACAAAATAGAATAATAAAGTCCCCGTCTCACATACAAAATTTTAAATGAATATATCCAGGTCTATCTTTATTTAGGCAATCTTCAAATCTAAATCACACTCTTTAAAATTATTTGGTACAAATAAGGGTAATAACAGAATTATCGAACTCCGAACAATCTAACAAAGGGAAAGTCAAAACTCATAAGTATATAAACAGACAAAATCAGTCAACAACCGGAAAACTGTGAAAACCGTAATGACCCTGACTTAGTACAGGCATTTCTAAAGAAATGGTGGGTTGAATCAGATGTTAAAGCCCAAACCTCCCCCTTTCATTACGGCTCAAAGTCTCCGGCTGTCACTATAACAGTATTTACAGATAATATATTCCTTCTTCGTGTAGTGTTATTAACTGTTAAAGATTCGACAACAAGCGGATTTATCATAGCATTTATCTTAGAAAGATTTTGAGCAGATGTATTATGAATGGCATAATAAATAGTTAAATAAAGAAAATTCGTTGTTTCTTACTATTTTAAATTATTTTCGACAGATTTTGGTAGCATTCAAATATTTTGTACAATCAGACTGGTTGATCATCGTACAAACCCTGGAACTGCCATACAATGTAAAACTAAAGACTAAAGTTATCACCGACAGAATTCCGTCCGGGTTTTTAAAAGTGGGATTCGTGCTGCTCAATCTTCAGTTTTCTGTGTAGTTTTTGTAGACCACTGTTTATCATTTTGTCCTTTTTCGTTTGGTCATTGCATTGCCTGCCCTTCTTCGATATATGACTTCCGATAACCCTTTTGGGATCTACAAACTTGTCTTATCTCTTGACATATACCCGCACCACTATCCCAATTATCAAATTTATTTCATTGTAATATATATGTAAAAATATATTGAAGATTACAATTATTTGGCATAATGAACTTTTTAAAGGTAAAGGACTAAAGGCAAAGCACATGATTTTTGTAGGTTTATTCTATTCTAATGCAGGTAAAAACGTTATTTATAACTTTAGTTAGCTGTCTGTTATTGAAATGAACAGTCAAACGATTTGAAGTACAATTTCAGTAATGCTACGAAAAAATCGGGAATTAACATAAAACCCAGCGTTCTCTACAATAAAAAAAAATAAACATAAAAAAATGTAAGCGCACACGATTGGAAACTTACGGACTACTGGATTTGGTGTTTACCACTTTCAACAAATTTCAGTGGGGGTCAGTTTTATTGATGGAGGAAAACGGAGTGCACAGAGAAAACCACGAACCTGCCACAACTCACTGGCAAACTTTTTCACATAATGTTGTATCATCTGGGAGAGATTCGAACTCATAACGTTAGTGGTGATAGGTACTGATTGCATAGGTAGTTGTAAATTCAACTACCAAACGATCACGACCACGAAAACCCCCTTGTGGACTACTCAGTTAAATATTGTAGAACTAGATAATCTGGTAACAATCGTGATAGAACATCACATAATAAAAAACAAACTTTATTTGGTATAATGATACCCTAATGAAGATTATGTTAAATTTTGAAAATGAATTGATTGAAAATAGAAAATCGTGAATTTGATGGTAAAAAGTGGGAAGGGAGAGGTTGAGAATCTAAAAAGAATTTTATTTTGTGTGGCTTAAACTAAAAATTGAAACAAAAATGAGAAAAGGAAAATATGTTTCAAAAATAAAAACTGTGATCATCTAGGTAGGGAAGGTCAATTAATTTTTCCTTTCCGTAAACTGGATATATCATACAGATGAAGAATATTTTTTGCTGAAATTTTTTGAAAATAATCATAAATGTGTTCCCTTTGGATTTTTTATTACAAACATAACTTTATTATTCCTATTATTTTTTTTTATCATTAGCCGTTTTTAGATTTATTTTGAATAAGCCCTTAAATGATATAACATACCAACTATGTTACTTGAAAAGGTGTCTATACAGACAGAAATTCTATTTGTTCATTGTTACAAGTTTTTTTTTAATTATTATTTCTTGTTCTTTTTCTGTGTTTGTTGAAAATTGTATATTACTGACTAAAGGTATACATGAATTTGTTGTGTTCCTGTGTATTGTACATTTATGGTTTTGATTTTTTACCCTTTTACCCAGATTTTTATTATTGGTCATAAAGGGACAATTTTTTCTCAGAGCAAAAATTCTGTTTCAGAGTGCATTTTTTCAGTTACAAAAATGTAGCATCGAAACCTTTATGTTGTAATTCATCAAATTAAAAAAAGTCGTGAGAACAGTTTTGTTTGTGAACGAATTTACAGAATTTTCCTATTCATGTTATAAGGTATGAAACCACTAATTAATTTCTTTAATGTTTTCTACTAAATTGTGTTTTTTAGAGCCTACCTGGCCATTTTATCTTAAGTTTAACCTTTCCAAGACCATATATTTTCTGAAACGTACATGATTCCTCTACGTTCTGTCAAAATATCAGGGCATGCTTAAAATCTTGCAGTGAAATGCCAGGCTACGGAAAACACCTACTCTAAAAATAGCTCGGTCATCCCCCAAAAATTCAGTATATATAGGTCATGCATCAAATCTTCCATAGAGGTATTAAATTACAACTCAGTCCATCAAAGTTGGGCTCAAAATAATCCCTATATATTTAACTTCAATTATCAGTTTTAATCATTCCATTCCATTCAGTAGTTTTCACAATACTACAAAGTGAAAGGAACTTTTTTTCTTGAAAAGGGACTACTTTCGTATATGTTCTAAGCTCTGATTGGTGAATTGGTGGTTTTACACCTATAACGGCATTATATATTGACCTGTCCTTGTAACGTAACAATTCAAGCGTCATCGAGATTAAAGCGTTCCGCAAACCATTTATGGAACAGCAGCGACGTCTGTCGAAAGAAATTTGGTGAATGATCCCCATTATGCTGGGATTGGCTTCAGGATTTTGCTTATTAAATATCTTTATTTATTTATGTGTATGTTTTATTCAAATCATATCATATTCAGATAATTTCATCAACAATAAATGTAGGCAATAATAACATTACGACAGGAACAAAAATAACAAGCAGAACATAACATGTAATTAAAGTCTTTTATTTACAATTAATGTGGAATATTTCGTGGAATAATCAAACCCTTCATATAAAGGTCACCTGTATATAGTGGTTATTTTGTCAATCTCCCCCATGTGACAACTATAGACAGATTTGACTGTACTATATCCTGTCATATGTGCTATCTTTAGGCCACGAATAGCATATGAAGTTTAGTGGTGTAAAACAACAATAAAACTGACATCGACAATCTAACTGAAATATTGTTGACAGTAGTGTTAAACAACAATCACACTGACCACAACGATCAAACTGACCATACGACGATCTAATGAAATATGCTTGACATTGACGTTAAACAACAATGCATTTGACCTCGACAATCTAACTGAAATATTGTTGAAAATGGCGGTAAACAACAATAAAATTGACCACAACAATATAGCTGAAATAATGTTGACAGTGGCGTTAAGCAACAATGAATTTGATCTCGACGATCTAACTGAAATAATGTTGAAAATGGCGTTAAACAACAATAAAACGGACCTGGACGATCTATTCCCATTACATACATAGTGTGTTGGTACAAGACTTTGTATCTGGTCGAGCCTGTTCTGTGAACCATTATCGAGTTGTAATGCTGTTGGTTCACAGAACAGGCAAGATCTGATACAAAGTCTTGTACCAACAGACTATGTATTAAGATTATCTAACATTTCAATAAAAACAAATTTTAAGCAAATAACAAGGGTCGAAATAAGATTAACAAATGTGTACAATACTCTGAGGGAGACTTCATTTTGTGCATGACGTCACGTTTATTTGTTGCCGTCCATTCTATTGCTTTGCTAACGTTGCTCACATTGACGTGTTTTACCCCGCATTTCCATGATATGACGTCATGACAAAATAGTTCGACAGAGAAGATCTCGTGCAACGTCGCGCCATTCTTTTATCACCAGAGTGTGGTAATGCAACATCTTGTATCAGACACCTTGTATCAGACAGGCTACTTTCTTTAAATTCAAATGGAAACGTACAAAATGTTAGATAAAATGAAATATTGTTGAAAATGGCGGTAATCATCAATAAAACTAACCTCGACGATCTAACTGAAATGTTGTTGAAAGTGGCGTTAATAGTATACAGTTATTTAATGGGAGTGCAGGCAATAGATACAAATATTTTCCCGAGGTATTCGGAAAGACCAAAATGTTCTATTGCCCGAGGTCAACGACCGAGGGAAATAGAACACGTTGGTCTTTCCCAATACCGAGGGAAAAATTGTTTGATCTATTGCTTGCACTCCCATTAAATAACTGTTTTATTACATAATATTATACTTTACGTTTTTCTTTTCCCCATTTGTCTTTGTTAGCGCAACCGGTCAATATTTATAGATTAATACATGGCCTTTTTCATATTGCTCTTGTTATCAGCCCAAGACCTTGATATCGGCCAGAGGGACGATATCAGTCGAGGGCTGATGACGAGGGCAATATGAAAAAGGCCATGTATTAATCTATTTATCACATATTTTGCCAGGGTAGATAACATATTATTGTCCTTCAAAAGAGGGCAGAAATCATGTTATTGCCCTCGTAAAATGTTATTGCCCTGGAGGCAAATAACACGCCGCAAATTATGCTTTTATTACACATGCAAATTCGGCGTTATTTCAATAAAATATGTGATAAATAGAGAATATTATATGGCTCTTTCCGTTTCACATCCCGTATCAACCCGAGACACCAATATCATCCCGAGAGTTTTAGCTCGAAGGATGATATTGGTCGAGAGTTGATACGGGATGTGATACGGAAAGAGCCATATCATATTATAAACATGAGAAATTCTTGTTGTGTATTATGAACCTTTAGTCACGTGACCAATATCATTTTAAGGGGTATGATAAAGCGGTGATGATATCGATATCAGTCACGGCAGACAAATACAGTCGTAATGTTCTTTCAGTATTATATATGCAAATTTCCTTTATTTAGAACTAAGTATATGATAATTTAGTATATTGACCGGTCAATATTTTAGTATATTGACTGGGCCTGATCAATATAATGTTTTCTTCTGGATTTTGTCCGAACTCGTTTTTTGTCTTAGATATACAATAACAAAAACATGTCGTCTGACAGATTAGCATGTATTGAGTATACTACAACAAATAGTTCATGGCACTTCGGGTCAAATGGCAGTTTATAAACCGGTCTGTCACCCACAAAATAGTATATGAACCTCAGCTTTGCTTCGGTCCATATAATATTTTGTGGGTGACATCCCGGTCCATAAACTGCCAATAGGCCCTTAGTGCCATGAACTATTTGATAAAAAAAAATTCAGACAGATTAAAAACAAAACATACTGTTTTCAATATTTAAATATTGATTAACAATTTTGACAAATAACACAAATTATCTTTTTCATCTTTATCTTTCTGCACCTGTCATTAGACTGCGCGAGGGACATATAGGGTCTAACGCCAGGAGAGATGCAAGATAGTAAAATCTGTGACATCCGAGGGTAAGCTTTAAATCGTATCGGACGAGGCTTGTCCGTGTCGGATACGATTTAAGTCTTACCCGAGGGTGTCACAGATTTTACTATCTTGCACCTTTCACGGCGTTTAACTCTTTTTCTCACCCCTTTCTACCGTATCCATGTTTGTTTACTTTTTGTGTAGTTTAGCGCATTAATTTGCAAACCGCATCACAGAACCAAAATGCCACGTAATAAAATAAAACAAGATTTTAATTTTACTACTTTAAAAGGGTTCAAAATAAAAAAAAGTTAACAACTTGTGATAGATTCTACAATAAAAAAAATCCTGCACCTTTTACGGTGTTTGACGTGACTCATTTTCTTATCTCTTTCTATCGTGTCAATATTTGTTTACTTTGAGAAAATTAAGAGTGCTCTCCTTTGTTTGTAACTAACATAAATAAAAAAAAATCTACCTCCCTTTGACCAACGTCAAATAACCTTTTACAGGTATTTATCGCTGTTGTAGTAGCATATATATATCATATATTTATAAAATACATTGTAATTGATTGTGAAATACATTTAAAATACTGCCAAGACACGGATACATATTTATAAATCGACAGTTTAATTCAACAATGGAAAACAATTTTGCGGGAATAAGGGCGTGTAGCTTGTTTTACCCAGGAGTCGGGGTAAGATAGAAAAATCTTTTCCACCTAAATTAACGGACTACTTTATCCAAGGGGTGAGAAATAAAGGATGTAACACCGGTAAGAGGGCAAGACGGAAAAATCTCAGACACCCAAGGGAAAGATTTCTGGTCTGCAACGAGGCTCAGCCGAGTTGGAGACCAATAGAAGTCTTTCCCGCGGGTGTCTGAGATTTTTCCGTCTTGCCCTCTTACCGATGTTTGATTCTTTTTTTCACTATTGTTTTATTGAAAGTACAGTATTTTCCTGCATGAGACACCCCATACATGAAATATGACGTGACACATATTTTGACGTCATTGAAGAATGACGTCAAAAGTACGGAAAGGGACATCTAGAAATACGAAAAGATGAAAATAAAAGACATACCCATTACATACATAGTGTGAACCAGTATCACTACGAGTCTCGAAAGCGACGAGTTGTGATGTGGTTAGTTCATGCAACAGACAAGACCTGATACACAGTCTTGTACCACCACACTATGTATGTAATAAGTTTATCTAACATTTCAATAAAAACGAATTTTAAACAAATAGCAAGGGTTGAATTAAAATGTGTACAATACTCTGAGGGAGACTACATTTTGTGTATGACGTCACGTTATTTTTTCCGTTCATTCACCAACGTCATGATACTGTGTTTTGTCTCACATTGCAATGGTATGACGTCATGTCAAAGTAGTTCGGCAGCGAACGTCTGTGCAACGTCGCGCCATTCTTTTATCACCACAATGTGGTGATACAACATCTTGTATCAGACACCTTGTATCAGACAGGCGACTTTCGTTAATTTCAAAGGAAAACGTATATAATGTTAGATAAACAAATACATTTAATACGGTTGGATTCTGTATTTTAAAAAAACCAATGGATAAATCCGTAATATATATGTTATTCAGCTATCAGACAGGTATATAATGTGACATTCCCGGCTTAGAATGATATTTTGCGAAACGTAACATCTTACGGGAAAAGTAGCGTGAAATTCTTATCTCACCCACGAGTTGAGACAAGGATATCTCACATGGCTAAAAATAGGAACTGTGCTGTATCATTAGTGAGAAATATATATGTCTCTATATTTCTCACTAATGAAACAGCACAGGTCCTATGTTTAGCCGTGTGAGATATCCTTGTCTCAACCCGTGGGTGAGATAAGAATTCCACGCTACTTTTCCCGTAAAAATGTTATGTTTCGCAAAATAGCTCTTCACCACGGTTCCGTCTTTATTCTCATCAATAAAACCACGATTCTACCACATAAGTATTTTTTTTATTAATCTATGTATACTATTCTGCTTTCTAACGATTTAACGATATTGCACCTTTCACTGCGCTTGACTTTTTCTCACCCCTTTCTATCGTGTCAATGTAGTAGCATATATAAAATACTGCCAATGCACGGATGTATATCGATAAATCTACAATTAAGTTCACCAACGGAAAACTATTTTGCGGGAAAACGCTCGATGGAATGCCGTAAACAAAACAAAGATTTAGTGAGAAATAAAATCAAACACCAGAAAACGTACAAGATAGGGAAATTAGTGAGAAAAGGAATCAAACACCGGTAACAGGACAAGATGGAAAAATCTCAGAAAACCGCGGAAAAGATGTATAAAGGACTAGGTCCTTTTAATGATATGCTGTACGATTTTTCTCCTATATCTATTCATAGCCAAATATCTTTTCACCGAAGTATTAAAAATAGATCAATTGATATTTAGAAACGCAAAAGAAATATATTTCAATGAAAAATTCCCAATTCTTTAATTATTTACTCAATGCAAAATCGAAATAACCTTGAAATATAATTCTAATGAAAAAAAAAAAAATTTCTGCGAGACTCTTGACGGAACAGCGGTGTAGGTAAAATGAACGGAACATCCATTACAAATCTGCTACAAAATGCATTCAAAATAAAAACGTGTACGGATCATCGTATTATTGAAATTTCATTGAAGGATTTGCATTTGACCAGTTGATCGTTATTTCCTGTATTTACGTGTTGTTTTAGTGTAGCTGTAATGGAAAAAAAATGACATAGTTACACTATAAATAAAAAGCATCGGTTACTAGGATACGTAACATATTGCTTAGTTTCGAATATATTAGGAAAGAGAACAGACATCTGAATTTGAATCTTATTTTTATTATAGTAAAGTATGTTTCTACTTCCTCAAATGTGAACAAGAATTGTATCAAATGTAAGTCTAAACGTAAAGAAGACTATGTTGATTTAGTTTCCACAAATATAAGTAATGTACTAAATGTTTTAGATACAATTAAGCCAGATATTAATAACTTAGTTAATGGATTTTCTAGTGTATTACTTGATGCCGCTAAAGATACTTTTGGTATTTATAAGACGAGAAATGTTAACGGAGACAAACTGTTGAATACACATAAGACATGGTTTTCTAAAACTTGTGAGAACAAGCGAAAGAATTTCACAAAGCCAGAGCAAAATATAATAAAAACAAAAATTATAATACACGTAGAAATATGCAAATTTATGCAAAAGAGTACAAGAGAACTATGCAAGAAAACTATAGAAAATTTAATAATAGCTTTGCAAACGAGCTAAGACAAACGTCAAAATCTGATTCTAGGAAATTTTGGAATATTTTGAATAGATATAGCGAGTCTAGAACTGATACAAAAGCTATGTAGTCCTTTACCATTAAAAAGTTCATTATGCCAAATAATTGTAATCTTCAATATATTTTTACATATATATTACAATGAAATAAATTTGATAATTGGGATAGAATAGTAGTGCGTGTATAGGTCAACATATAAGAAAAGTTTGTAGATGCCAAAAGGGTTATCGGAAGTCATATATTAAAGAAGGGCAGGCAATGCAATGGCCAAACGAAAAAGGACAAAATGATAAACAGTGGTCTACAAAAAACTATACAGAAAACTGAAGATTGAGCAGCACGAATCCCACTTAAAACCCGACGGAACTCTGTCGGTGACAACTTGAGTCTTTAGTTTTGCATTGTATGGCAGTTCCAGGTTTTGTACGATGATCAGCCAGTCTGATTGTACAAAATATTTGAATGCTACCAAAATCTGTCGAAAATAATCAAAAATAGTAGGAAACAACGAATTTTCTTCATTTAAGTATTTATTATGCCATTCATAATACATCTGCTCAAAATATTTCTAAAATAAATGCTATGATTAACTCGCTTGTTGTCGAATCTTTAACAGTTAATAACACTACACGAAGAAGGAATATATTATATGTATAATTGTGTACCAAATCATTTAAAAGAGTGTGATTTAGATTTGAAGATTGCCTAAATATAGATAGACCTAGATATATTCATTCAAAATTTTGCATGTGTAGACGACGACTTTATTATTCTATTTTGTTCACCTGGAGGTAGTATTTCCCGAAATTCAAGTACTTTAAAATGTTGGAATGAAGTTCATCAGTTTTGCAGTGCGAGGAACAAAACATCATTTACAATGTACACCTTTTATGAACATGTATAGGCTACACCAAGGTACATGCCGATATGGCTTGTAAACGTCTGTTTGTATTTCTTAATATGGTCATAATAAAACTCTTTTCTTGCGACTTACAGCTAATACTTTTATTTTACATATACTCGTCAACTAAATCTATACTTCTAACAGGTAATACCACCCTGCGTTGTACTAGTTAAGCTTCAATGTTTGCACCATCCCAGTTTTATAATTCAGTGCCGTCATTTGGTTAACGTTAAGATACAAGCGTCTTTGTGATTCAAACGCACATGTAACCACTTATGGAACAGTAGCGTTACCAAACGGGAGAAACGGTGAATGATCCCTATTGAAGATCTCTATGATTTTTTTAAAGCCACAAATTCTTTTGATGAAATTGATGAATGTGGAGAGAATGAGAATGTAATTTTTTGTATGAATGATGGTATCTCAAAAGAGTTAAATGAGTCTATTACAGAGGATGAAATTAGGTATATTGTAAACAATGTATCAAATAACAAAGCTGGTGGCTATGATAGAATCATATTAAATGAGTATATAAAGTCCACCATTGATCAATGCATAGATATTTATGTCAAGCTTTTTAATTTAGTTTTTGATTCTGGATTTTCACAGAATGTTGGACTGTTGGGATTATAAAACCATTGTATAAAAACAAGGGTGATCCGACAAATCCAGAGAATTATCGACCAAATACCCTTTTAAGTTGTATGGGCAAAGTTTACACTGCTATTTTGAACAGAAGATTATGTATAATCTCTGAGGAATATAACATTTTAAACAAATATCAGTGCGGTTTTAGGAGTGGGCATTCTACTTGTGATAACAATTTCATACTGCATAGTTTAATTTCATTATACCTTGGCTGTGGGAAAAAACTTTTTTGTTGTTTTGTTGATTTCAGCAAGGCATTGGATACTGTTTGGTAATTGTATTGATGGAAAATGTTTTAGAATAATGCGAAATATGTACAGTAATATTAAATCATGTATTACTCAAGGGAATGAATTTTCGGATTTTTTCGCTTGTGAAGTTGGTGTGAAGGCAAGGTGAAAATTGATCTCCTTTTTGTTTTCATTGTATTTAAATGTCTTAGAAAAATTTTGAACGACAATAATGTTCAAAGTCTCAATCTGATACACAATTTTTGCATTGAAAACATCACAACATATTTACGTATTTTGATTTTACTCTATGCTGATGATGTTCTGTTGATTTCAGAATCTGCAAATGGTTTACAAAATGCACGTAATGCTTTTAGTTTATACTGCAAACAATGGAAACTGAAAGTTAGCACAAATAAATCTAAAATAATGGTGTTTTTAAAGCGAAAATTTGGAATTGATAGTTTTTTATGTTTGATAACATTAAATTAGAGGTATGCGAAGATAGTTCATACCTTAGTAGTACGCTTAATTATAATGGTAGTTTTATAAAAGCGAAAAATAAGTTAGTGCAACAAGCACAAAAAGCTTGATATTCTGTTTATTGAAAAGTACGAAATTTGTGTATACCTATTGATTTACAACTAAAATTGTTTGACAGCATAGTGTTACATATTTTTACATATTCTTGTTAAGTTTTGGAGTTTTGAAAATTGTGCTGAAATTGAAAAGGTTCATTTACGATTTTGTAAGAAAATATTAAAAGAAAGTCAAACGACTTCACATTACATGGTTTACGGAGAATTGGGACGATATCCTTTGAATATCCACATCAATGTCAGAATGATTGGATTCTGGTTAAAATTAAAGAGTTCAAACAAATTATCTAGTAATGTATATCAATTACTTTTTACCTTGATAGAGTCAAAAGATTTCCGTTTTAAATGGCTTGATCATATTTTTAAAATATGCAACTCAACAGGTATGAATTATCTTTTAGATTCAAAAGAATTAGAATCTAGTCACCAATGTATCAAATTGCAATTTAAGCGTAATTTACAAGACCACTTTATACAGTCATGGTTCTCTGATATGAATAAAAGTCCAAGAGGACAATTTTATGGTATTTTCAAAAATGAATTTAAATTAGAACCGTATTTATTAAAATTATCGCAAGTCAATTTTACCTGGTTGTGTAAACTAAGAACTTGCAATATGAAAATTCCAATAGAAACAGGAAGATGGGTGAATATCCCACAGGAAAAAAGACTGTAAATTTTGTAACGATGGCATTGGTGATGAGTTTCATTATTTATTCACTTGTAAAAGTACTGATATAAATCCCCAAATGTATATACAATGAAAGGAATGCTATCAATATGTCATGTACAATTGCTGACAAATGTTTGTAAATTTGTCAAGAGAGTTTTCAAAACTATTGTAATTTATGTCATATACATATATATCTTAATTTAGGTAGTATTTTGTATTCGTTATTTGATGTCTCATGTAACATATGTTGTATATGTCTGAAGACTTAATATCAATAAAAGTTCTGAAGTTCAGTCAGGAATCGTACTGCACACGAAACGTCGCAGTCAAGGGGTTAAATCGTTTTAGATTACGACGCTTAAATTTCATACACTGTAATATCCGGTGTGGACTAGACAAGATTTTGGATTGGTAATAAATATTCTTATTAACTTATAGTATATATTTTTCATATGCTATGTTTTAACTGATTACAAGAAAAAATTAAAAATGGCCGGCGGAGTGAAACAGTTGACTGTTCCCCTACTTCCGGATCCGAACTGTTCCATACCCGAGAACGATGCGCAGTGGGTCATTCATGTCAAGTGCACCAGTGACCATTCGTTTCGTTGTGTTCATTGTTCAGCTGAATAAATAATCAACAAAATGTTGATTTTACTCTATAAAATAATAAATGGTTTAACTCCGGACTATATGTATGACATGATCCAACCATACACAGAAAATATTCACGATTATAATTTACGACAACAAATATCGGGAGACAATTTTAGACTACCCTTTTGTAATACTGTCTCATATAGCAACAGTTTCATCCCTTGTACGTTACGACTCTGGAATGGTCTGTCTGCCTCAACAAAGTCCAGTCCTTCTCTTAATATATTTAAGAAAAAACTGAACTCTGGTACAAAAGCCTCGCCTAAATATTTTCACATAGGTGACAGAAAAGAAAATATCATACACTGTCAGATGAGGAATGATGCTAGCAATCTAAATCTACATTTGCAGCAACATCACTTATCTGACAGACCATCTTGCCCACATTGCAATGATTCCTGTGAAAGCCCCTCCCATTATTTTGTGCACTGCCCTTTGTATAATATTCATAGGCAACAACTTGTTGATTCCTTTAATGAACTTAACATAGAATTTACTATGCAAACCATTCTTTATGAAAGTGAAACCTCTGATTATAATCAGAATGTAAAACTTTTTCGTGCAGTACATTCCTTTATTAAGCGGAGCAAACGATTTGATAATAATATAGTAATATAAATTTTTAAATTTTTAAACATTTTAAACTATAACAGTATTCTCACATATGATGGACCATGATTGCAAATATCGACTAAATTAAATTAACTTATTGATATTCTATTGATAATTTATTTTGTTTTATAAATATATAATGTCATAAATCTCATTACACTATGATTACCTACTGCATGCTAATAAAAAAATTCTGAAATGAATTAAGTATTTAAATTAAATTGAGAGGTAATAAATCTAGCAACATCGTACACTGGTAACACTTTTAGATAGCAACTGAGTATATTAAAAAAATTAGTAGATCTCATATCAGCCAAATTGTCGATAAAATCTGGCGGTCGGACAGGGAGGTCTAATGTGGGCTCTGATATTTATTACCATTGCACTCAGATTCAGCCCAAAACGACTTGAGAACTTTAATGGATTTAACCACAAAGCATCAGACTTGGGATATTATGCAAGTTATGACCTAAATTATCTACAGAAATGTGATTTTACTTTAAAAACATTGTTCCCTGTCCAGAACAAAGAAAATGACGCCATGGCGGACCATAGACGAAGACATCAAATTACAACTCGTAACTCCAAAAATAACATACTACATGAAGTAACACTTTTAATTCTTATCAGCGGTGATATTGCTGAAAACCCAGGCCCAATTAAATTTCCTTGCGGGTCCTGTGCAAAGCCAGTAAAGAAAAATCAAAAAGGCATACAATGCGAAGATTGTTTATTTTGGTACCACATAAAATGCATCAATCTTCCAGTAACATACTATATAACATTGTCGGAATCTTCCGATAGTTGGTACTGCAGTAGATGTGCCCTTCCCGAATTTACAGACTCATTTTTCGAAAAGTCAAAAAACGAAAGTGACATCGATAAATCAGCTGAGTCTGATGGTTATCTCCCCTGTGACAATTCATCAACATCCGGTGTAAACACACAAGAAACACATGGTCACGAAGACAGGGTCGAAGACGTCTTTGACGAGCTCAAAAACCTTCGAAGAAAACATCCACTTCAGTTTATGTGCGCATATCTGAACATTAACAGTCTAAGGTATAAATTTTGTCTGATAGAGGAACTATTAACATCAAATATAGTAGATATGTTGTTCCTAGCTGAAACTAAAATCGATGAGACATTCACTGACACTCAGTTCAAAGTAAATGATTTCCACTTTTGGCGTGCGGACAGAAACCAGTATGGTGGTGGATTGGTAGCTTATGCAAGGTCTGACCTTGCTTGTGATAGAAAAATGAATTTAGAATACCAGACTATAGAATCAATATGTATAGAAATTAATATAAACAATAGAAAATGGTTAATATCAGGTTTATATAGACCACCCTCTTTATCTGATTCAGAATTTACAAAAGACTATACCAAAACGTTTGATAAAACAACCACTAAATATGAAAATTTCTTAATTTTTGGTGATTTAAATTATGATATGTTAGTAAATGAAAAATGTACAGCTTTAAAAGAAGTTTGTGATATATTTGATCTAACAAATATGGTAGTTGATCCAACATGTTTTACAAAAAGTGCATCGCCTAGTTTAAATGATGTCATACTTACTAACAAACCAAATTATTGTATGAATACCAACAATTATAACTGTGGTATTAGTGATGTACATAACATTATATCAATACAAATAAAAGGTAATATACCATCAAACAAAAAAGAGTTAAAATGCTTTAGAAGTTTTAAAAATTTTGACCAGGAAAAATTTACAGAAGACCTAAATAAAATTGATTTTGATAAAATAACTGATCAAAATGATGTGAACAAAATGTATTCAGATTTTGAAGAAGCTTTCATACAGACTGTAGATAAACATGCCCCAGTAAAGCAAAGAAAACCATGTCAAAATCCAGCACCATTTATAAATAAGGAATTAAGAAAAGCTGTATACAAAAAAAGACAGTTGCATAATAAATATAATAAATGTAAAACTAAGAGTAACTGGGAAAATTATAGACAACAGAGAAATCTAGTTACAAAAATTAAGAAAAGGTCTATTAAAACTTATTTCTTTGAAAGATGTATAGGTGGTCCCAAATCAAAGGATTTTTGGCCTACTATCAAGCCGTTTATTACCAACAATGGTAGCCATTTTACTAAAAATATCATACTCTGTGAAAAAGATGAAATCATAAATGATCAAAACATGGTAGCAGAATGTTTTAATGATTTCTTTATAAATGTGGCAAAAGATATTGGAAATGTAACTGTTGTAGATAAAAATCATCCTAGTATCATTGAAATTAACAAAAATAAAAAAGATATACCTAATCTTGAATTTAAAGAAATATCTGATGAATTTGTACATAAACAAATAAATAAGACCAATGTTAAAAAAGCAACAGGTAGAGATGGTATATCAGCTAAATTATTAAAACTAGCTAAACCTGTAATTGCAAAACCAATAACAAAAATGATAAATAAAACAATAACAAATTCTGTGTTTCCAGACCAACTAAAACAAGCACAAGTTGTTGCACTACACAAGAAGAATAATGCACTAGACAAAAGTAACTATAGACCAGTAAGTATACTACCTGTTATTTCAAAATTCTTTGAACGGGCCATTCACGAACAGTTAACAGAATATTTTAACAATCACTTCCATCCATTTCTGTCAGCTTTCAGATCGGGCTACGGATGCAATACTACAATACTAAAAATTATAGAAGATTGGAAACAGGCACTAGACCAAAATAAATACATTGCAGCAGTACTAATGGACCTGTCCAAGGCCTTTGATTGCCTACCACACAAATTATTATTACTCAAACTTGAAGCGTATGGCATGTCAAAATCTGCATTACAGTTAATTGAAAACTACCTTACTAACAGGAAACAATGCGTCAAAGTTGGTACCACACTAAGTAACTGGCAAGACATCTACAAAGGCGTACCACAAGGGTCAATTCTAGGTCCTGTACTATTTAACATCTTTTTAAACGACATTTTTCACTTTACCACAAGCAGCACACTTTATAACTATGCAGACGACAACACTCTCGCACATGCAGATGATAATATTGATAAAGTAGTTGAACATTTAGAAAAAGACAGTTTGGCATTAATAGAATGGTTTTCATGTAACCAGATGAAGGCAAATCCTGATAAATTTCAGGCCATAGCTATTGGCAAAAAATCAATGGATAAAAATATTGTTCTTGATTTAGCAGGAAATAAAATTAAATGTGAAAAAGAAGTAAAATTACTAGGGGTTACAATTGATTTTGAACTTAAATTTAATTCTCATATTTCAAACATTTGTAAAAAAGCATCTAGGCAGTTAAATGTGTTAAAAAGGCTAGGTATATATTTAAATAAATTGGGTAAATTAACCATATATCATTCATTCATATTGTCTAACTTCAACTTCTGTCCACTTTCATGGCACTTTTGTAGTGAAGCCAATACAAATAAAATAGAAAAAATTCAGGAGCGAGCACTAAGATTTATTTATAATGATTATAATAGTACATATGAAAACTTGTTAATAGTCTCTAAACTTCCAACATTAAAAGTGAGAAGACTGAGAACTATGGCCATTGAGGTTTATAAAATTCTACATCAAGAAAGTCCTTCATATTTACATGACTTAATCAAAATTAAAGATACTAAATATTGTTTTAGGTACGACAACATTACAGAAATCCCTTCAGTACGAACGACAAGGTATGGTCTAAAATCCTTTCGATATGCTGCTGCTAAACTGTGGAACGAGTTGCCAAACCACTTTAGAACACAAACATCTTTTAATCAATTCAAAAATTTAATAAACTCATGGAATGGCAACTCGTGCCGCTGCAATGCTTGCTGCTAGTATAAATTTTTCTAGAATAGACATTGCATGAAATTTGCCTTACTGCTGCCTTCTTGCTTTTGTATGCTTTTCAGTTTAACTTTAATTTATTTTAGTTTTTTATTTTAGTGCTTGGCTATTCTGCATGAATATTTTTAAAGTATTCTTGAAATATTTTTGGAATATTTTTAAGATATGTTTTAGAGTGTGTTTTAAGAAGTATATACATATTTTACTTTGTATGCTTTTCAATTAACTTGTGCTTTATTTATTTATTATAGTGCTTTGCTATTTATGCATGAAAATTTTTAAAATGTTTTTAGATTATTTTGGAATATGTTTTAAAAGTACATGAATATTTTATATGTGTTTTGAGTTAACTTGCTTATTTGCTTGATCATAGACTGCTTAAAAATTGCATGAATGTACTTGTATGTGTAATGGGTGCTATAAATGTCTGCATCTATTTTGTGTTTTGACTTCTGGTCCTATGACAATAAGTACACAGAGAGGCACTGGCTGTGGAGGTCCAGAGGTCAAGACACAGAAATGTATGCATAAATATTTTCCGGATATGTATTTAATTTTGTATTGCATGACATGTTTTATTGTGCTGTATTTAATTTATGTAATTTATTATGCATGTCGGTTTGAAAAGCTCTTGAGAGCTTATGTTGATTGTTATAAAATGTACCGACTTTAAATAAAACTTTTTGATTTGATTGAATCTAATCAATGTTAATTACATATCAATAACACAGGCGCTCGTGGCACGGACCACCCCCCTTTTTTCTAACTTTCTGTTTACAAATTTATTGTCGACCCTACAGTGTATTATTAGTATCTATATAGGGTCGACACATGCAATTTGATGTTGACATAAGATTGTATGAATATTGACACGAACAAGCTAAAATAAGGAAAAAGAGATGAAATAATAAAGAAATAAAGAAATTTTATTGAAAATAAATTTGTAAACAGAAAGTTAGAAAAAGGGGGTGGTCCGTGCCACGAGCGCCTGTGATCAATAACTGAATATATGAGATTTCTGACTGCTACTGTATACTCGAGTTATTTCCCTTTTAGTATGAAATTCTATATTGTGTATTGTAAATATTAACTGCATGCATTGTTGATTGTTGCTGTTGCCTTGTGTATGGAGAGGATTTATATAGGCTATTGCCTGCTATCCAATTCATTTCATTTATTTATGAATAAATATGCTTAAAATGAAATGAAAACAAAATGCTGTATTTCTTTCAAAACGATGGTGTGCCCCAATTTTTTAATGGTATGGTATACTGACATTATCATCTTCGGTGGATTTGTGGTTATGTGCATGTATATAAGATAATAAAACAGTTATATTCTGTATAACGAGATTGCTTTGACCAATCACAGTAAAGGTCAAAGGTAACCAGGCAATATAACATTATGTAATAGATCACCAGGCAATAGAACACTAGAAAGCCAAAACTCCAAAAATAGTTGAAAATAAAAAATACGTTATAAAACATGTAAAACTTTACAATTAGGTAATAATATATAATAGTTACTTATGTATAGGACATTGTCGTGATTTATAGACTGCCCAAGGGACAGTAGTATTGACTGAAACATTGATATTGCCTGAGCCGCAGGCGATGGCATTATCAGTGGACAGTGTTGAGTTCAATACTACTGTCCCAAGGACAGTCTATCTATCATGATAATGCTCTATGCATAAGTAGCTATTATTTTTATTTCATTGAAAGGAAATAAAGCTTTCTAAATAATTTTGCTCATTTTAGTACAATGTTGGTTTGCATTGAAAACTGCACGATCTCCGTTACGTCTTAAAAAAACGGACGCAACTCAAAAACCTCGAGCGGACATTAACGCAGATTATTGCATGACACATGACCATGTCTACACAAATGAAAAAGTCGAATTTAGATCTGATATGAAATAAACAATAAAACTGACCTGGATGATCTAACTGAAATATTGTTGACAGTGGCGTAAAACAACAATGAATTTGACCTCGACGACCTCACTGAAATATTGTTGAAAATGGCAGTAAACAACAATAAAACTGCCCTGGACGATCTAACTGAAATAATGTTGACAGCGACGCTAAGCAACAATGAATTTGACTTCGACAATCTAACTGAAATATTGTTGACAGTGGCGTTAAACAACAATGAATTTGGCCTCGACGATCTAACTGAAATATTGTTGACAGTGGCGTTAATCAACAATAGAACTGACATCGACGATCTAATTGAAAAATTGTTGACAGTGGCGTTAATCAACAATCAAACTAACCACAACGATAAAACTGACAACGACGATCTAACTGAAATACTGTTGACAGTGGCGTTAAACAATAATAAAATTGACATCGACGATCTAACTGAAATATTGTTGACAGTGGCGTTAAGCAACAATAACATTGACATCGACGATCTAACTGAAATAGTGTTGAAAGTGGCGTTAAGCAAGAATGAAGTTGACATCGACAATCTAACTGAAATAATGTTGAAAATGGCTTTAAACAACAATAAAACTGACCTCGACGATCCAACTGAAATATTGTTGACAGTGGCGTTAAACAACAATAAAATTGACATCGACGATCTAATGAAATATTGTTGACAGTGGCGTTAAGCAACACTAAAACTGACATCGACGATCTAATGAAATATTGTTGACAGTGGCGTTAAGCAACAATAAAATTGACATCGACAATCTAACTGAAATATTGTTGACAGTGGCGTTAAGCAACAATAAAATTGACATCGACAATCTAACAGAAATAATGTTGAAAATGGCGTTAGACAACAATGAATTTGAACACAACGATCTAAACTAAAATATCGTTGAAAGTAGCGCTAAACAACAATAAAACTGACAGGCCCACTGAGAGGGGGGTCAGCCGGGGTGGCGCCCCGGGACCCACAAGCCAAACGAGGGTGTACCTTGAGCAAGGCAAACAAACAAACAATGTGCGCTTTCGTGAATATGTGAATGACAATTTCGTGAATATGTGAATGACAATTTCGTGTAATGGATATACAATTCTTCATACAGAAGTATCCCCATGTTTCAGGAAGGAGCCCACTAATGACTTTCATAGGGCCCTTGATGATGTATAACAACTTTTCTGTTACGGTGTATGAGGCACTGGACCACGTGCATACATTTAGTGATTTTCGACTTGTAAATGTATATTAAATGACTCAAATGAGGGCCAAGCCTGACTGCTTGGGCTCCCCTGAGAACAACCATTGACACTGGCAGATCGAGGGTTGCAGTTGGAGGGGTCCACTAATTTTTTTATTTTAGGGCTCTGAAATATGTAGACCTAAGTGATTTGCTATAGACAAATACATAGGAAATGGGGACACGGGCCAAGTCCCTAAGAAATACCTCTGAGAGTTGCAGATCGATGATTGCAGGAGAGGGGCTCATTAATGACGAGTAGACAGGATCAGACTTTTGTTAAGCTCAATTGATTCCGTTCAGGTGAGCCTTTATTTTTTATTTGTTTATTAATTTCACTCCGTCAGTCACCACATTGTCAATGTCACATATTGCAACATGCAAATTAAACAAATTATAATCAAGGTATGCTGAGCGGGTCGGCACAACAGATGTCGAGAGAGAGACTGAGAGAGATATAAAAAAAAGGATGACATCTCGGACACGCAAAAGTCAACTGGCCAAAGTAGGCCTACAATAGTTGTATGTATCAAAAGTAGTTTTTACTAAATGTTGGTATATTGACTTCAGCTTAACTTTAAACTGATTAATATTCTTACGAAGGCAAGTGGTTAAACGGAGCACGAGAGTTCCTCTTGGTATTTATTTTCCAAAGCCTCGGAATCCTATCTGAGTAAAAATTTCTGCTGAAATTGTTTTTACCCTATGCTTTTTCAAATAAAAATGTTGTAGACTTAGAGTAAAACGTGTTTTGAGAATGAAAGTGTGGAATGAGACTATGTTACGCACTTACGATTGCGAATATTGAAATATATGAGGTTACTGAAGAGACTTGTAAAAAAACATAAATCCAGACAAATAAACAAGTAGAAAGCTGTTTTCTAAATCACAATTCATCAATTAATTACTGATCCCTTGCTTATGACACGCCGTCGAGGACTTAGTTTGAGTATCATTATTTGGAGAATTGGAGGAGGGGGGTCAAGTTTCCTTTTCCCTTTTCCCTTGGGGCCCAAAAATTCTTTTGGCGGCCCTGAAAACTGACATCGATGACCTAACTGAACTATTGCTGAAAGTGGCGTTAAACAACAATAAAACTGACATCAATGACCTAACTGAACTATTGTTGAAAGAGGCGTAAAACAACAATAAAACTAACGTCGACGATCTAACTAAAATTTTGTTTATAGTGGCGTTAAACAACAATGAATTTGACCTCGACGATCTAACTGAAATGTTGTTGAAATTGGCATTAAACAACAATAAAACTGACCACGACGATGAAAGTGAAATAGTGTTGAAAGTGGCGTTAAGCAACAATAAAACTGACATCGATGACCTAACTGAAATATTGTTGAAAGTGGCGTTAAGCAACAACGAATTTGAACTCGACGATCTAATGAAATAATGTTGAAAGTGGTGTTAAACAGCAATGAATTTGACTTCGACGATTTAACTGAAATATTGTTGAAAGTGGCGTTAAGCAACAACGAATTTGACCTCGACGATCTAATGAAATATTGTTGAAGGTGGCGTTAAACAGCAATGAATTTGACTTCGACGATTTAACTGAAATATTGTTGACAGTGGCGTTAAACAATCAATCAACGATAACCCTAAGCACGATTATATACAACATATTTATGCAATTTGTCAAAACGAGTTCTAAGGGACCGACCACTTACTTATCAGGTAGAAAAGGAAAACCACTGCAATTTCTTATTAGGTTGGTTGGTTGGTGTTTAACGCCACTTTCAACAATATATCAGTTACATGTATATTGCGGCGATCATTTTTATTGGTGGAGGAAACCGGAGGACCCGGAGAAAACCTTCGACCTGCCGCAAGTCACTGACAAACTTTATCACATAATGTTTTACACCTCACCCTGATCGAGATTTGAGCTCACAACATCAGTGGTGATAGGCACCGATTACATAGGTAGTTGTAAATCCTACTACCATGCGATCACGGTCACGACGGCCCCATTTCTTATTAGGACAAAAATGGTTTCCGGCTCTGAGTCAACATGCAACTTTCTATTCTCCAAAAATTACAATTTATAATCTATTACAATCTAATTAAATTAGAAAAAAGGGAGATCTTAGTAAGTAAGTAAGTACTCATGGCCGTAACTACATTGAGGCAAATGAGGCAAATGCCTCATCCCGAAATTGACGATTTTTTTTTAAATCCCTACTCCGATAGAAACGATATCCACTGAATGAATATCGCTTAAAGTCTACGGTTACCGATTGACGTCTAACTATACTATTTAATTCCTAAAAACATGAGAAATGTAACTCCCGATGCTACTGAATCATTGTCTGTCGCTTTTGACGCAGATCTGCCTTGTAAGGGAGACTTTTCGGTGGAAATTGAAAGGTGGAGACTTAAAGTTGGTGATCATCTTGTTCATCAAAATATACCTGGGCTGCAATTTGCATTAAAGACTATTTTTAGATTACTGATTGTTCTTCCTGTCACGTATGTATGTTGCGAGCGCTCATTCTCGGCCTTGAGCATACTTAAAACCTGGGTAAGGTCATCAATGACGGGAGAACGTTTGTGTGGCTTAGCAATGCTCCATTCTCACAGAAACATGGCTGTGAATCGGGAAAACATTTTAAGACGATATAATGCCTCTGGCCACCGTAAAATTGGAAGATTTTTTTAATGTACAACTAAGACATGTTAAAATCTTAATTGCTCTTACAATTACATAAAAATATCTGTTTCGAACTCTCATTTATAACATTTATCCCAGCCCTGTACACGAAAACGTCGAACTCTCATTTATAACATGTATCCCAGCCCTGTACACGAAAACGCTTATATAAAAATTAATAAATTGATTGATTACAAAATGTCGAGTATTTATCAGTCTTTTTTCCCATTAATTTCAATATGTAGTCAATTTAACACCATAAGGCAAAAAGAGCCGGTCTATATATATTCTGTGAGTAAGACAGTTTTGTATCTTTAGACACACTTAAAAGACATTAAAACGTCTTCAAGATGTCTAACGACACAAAAATCGTCTAAAGTCACTGACATTTTTTTGCGCTGCAGTGGCGCATTTAATTGGATGGTTTTGCATCACGTGGTCTCCGTCATCACAGAAGGTGACAGTCAATAGTTTATTTCTTTGATATGACTTCTGGGTTTATTAGCCTCTTATAGCACCATCAAAGAGGCTCATAAGGCCAAACAGCACAGAAAGTGAATAGAAAATGGCACTGTTTGTACTTTTTAATGGGTTTTTTTCACTCAACAATTATAGCTGGCCCCAGGATCGGATATAATTCTTCTCAAGTGTTACTAGAGACATTAATGCAATTGTTTATAATTCTTCTGGTGTTAGCTTAGTACATTTTTTGTGTACATGGATTTCGAAATACTCCCTCTTGCCTGGTGAAGTAGAAAATATGAAAATTAAATCATAAAAAGTTATGATTACTGAACTATGAAAAAGATGTCAGGAAATGCATAGAATAAAGGATTTTGCGTCTCTCAAGTCGGAGCTTCTGAGGGCCATAGGCGGCCCCAGACCCCTCGCCTAAATTTCTTCGACTGGCTCCGCTCGCCGTTTAAGTTTTTTTTGGGGTCTCATTTAAAAAAGTTTAGTTAAGGCCATGTACATAAAGAGAGTAACACAGTTAGCAACAATAAGCTAATATTCCCTGTGGCCCTCATATTGAAAGCTTGAACAATTATTTTTGCTGGACACAGGACCAAATATTTTTTCATGATATACCAGCACCCATTTCCTCCTCCCACCCCCAAAATAATGAAAAGAAATAAAAAAGAAAATTGTTGGTGTCTATATGTGAACATGCATAAATGACTTACCGTCTCCAGGATCTACTCCAGGCCAATACTCATCATCACGATTGGAATTTTCGCCATGGGTAAAGTTTTCGCTCAGGACTTGACTAACATTTGTATTATTCATTTCAAAGGTGTATATATAAATAAATATATACCTTTCAGAATTGTTAACTGACTTTTGCGCTATTTTTCTGTCAGTGATGGTTATTATCATTTTCAGAGAGTTTTAAACATTCATCAATTTTTTATATTTCAACCAGCAAATGAGAAACTACATCAAAGAATTTATAGAACATTAATAATCGTTGGTACCATTTTTTGGGGGGGTTTCTGAAATGTAATTAAATGTTTGCAGAACTTATCGTGGTTTATTGGTTGTATTGTCAGGAACTTCAACAAAATCAATTGATTTTGCTAATTTGATCAAGTTGACAAATCACAAATGACAAGTGAAAATATTGATTTTCAACAATAACAGAATATATATATGTAATAATATCTACACATGTAATAGTATCTACACATGTAACAGAATATACACATGTAATAATATCTACACATGTAATAGTATCTACACATGTAACAGAATATACACATGTAATAATATCTACACATGTAATAGTATCTACATATGTAACCGTATCTACATATGTAACCGTATCTACACATGTAACAGAATATACACATGTAATAATATCTACACATGTAATAGTATCTACATATGTAACCGTATCTACATATGTAACAGTATCTACACATGTAACAGAATATACACATGTAATAATATCTACACATGTAATAGTATCTACATATGTAACCGTATCTACATATGTAACCGTATCTACACATGTAACCGTATCTACACATGTAATAGTATCTACACATGTAATAGTATCTACACATGTAACAGAATATACACATGTAATAATATCTACACATGTAATAGTATCTACACATGTAACAGAATATACACATGTAATAATATCTACACATGTAATAGTATCTACATATGTAACCGTATCTACATATGTAACCGTATCTACACATGTAACAGAATATACACATGTAATAATATCTACACATGTAATAGTATCTACATATGTAACCGTATCTACATATGTAACAGTATCTACACATGTAACAGAATATACACATGTAATAATATCTACACATGTAATAGTATCTACATATGTAACCGTATCTACATATGTAACCGTATCTACACATGTAACCGTATCTACACATGTAATAGTATCTACACATGTAATAGTATCTACACAGTACACATGTAACAGTATCTACACATGTAATAGTATCTACACATGTAATAGTATCTACACATCCCTTGTTTTTTTATTTATTTATTTTGAAAATGGAATCCACATCTCCAGGTTAGAATGTTAACCAAATACTTCACATTTTATTTAACATGGACTTTTTTGAGGTTGTGTTTCACAGTTTGGACTCAAACGGAATTTACAGTAAATAAACGTAGCCAGTAATATTACACGTAATAACTGAAAAACAGAATATACGGGTAATCCATAATTGTCTTAGTAATTACTACCGGGGTAGTCTTGACTAAAAATGTTCATGAATTACATATAGCAAACATACAGTTTTACACTTATCTACTGACTGATCATATATTTCTACTTCTACAATACTACTACAATAAAAGAGACCTCCTTCAACTAACTAAAGATTCCACCAATTACGTTAAGTACTGCGCTTCACGCTCTAAAATTTACTATTTTACTTTAGAAAATGAAATTTAATGAGTGTTTCTTTTTTGCTTTTGATTTTAAGATAAAACTATATACAAGAGTTTTGATGAACTAGTGATTAATGAGTGAGACAGCTGATTTGAATGACTCTGATGAACTAGTGGTTAATGAGTGAGACAGCTGATTTGAATGACTCAACAGAGTCACTATGCAGTCAGTGACGGATTTCCCTATAGGCTTGGTAGGCTGAATCCTAGGGCCTCAACGCCAAGGGGGCCTCTGGCCAAGGTATAATATTTTTTGTTATTGTCATAGACCTTTCTTACACATGTTGTCATAACCCTTCTGTAAATTTCCTTGCACTCCATTTCAGAATAACAAGGCCAATAAGTCGACACGCATTGATTTCTGTGTTTATTGTGTCCTTCCATAAAAGCAGTGAAATAGATAAGGTGATAAACAAGGTGTTGTCAGACATCAAATTTGTTTCAATGTCGTGGCTAATTTTCTTTAGATGAGGAATTGTGAATTGCGGAAATTTTAAGTATCCGTCATCATCCTCGGCTTCCTTAATTATTGTGTAAAATACTATTTTATCTTCTTCTATTCACAAGGGTGGGGATTGGGAGGGGTATCGCATGTAGAATAGCCTAGGGCCTCTCTTCATCTAAACCCGGCTCTGTGCACAGTGTTCAGAGGGAGACTGTTCCAGTTTCCTATTGTTCGCGGAAAGAAAGATTGCTGTCTTAGTTGTAAGCGTGTTGGTGGTATTTGGTATGAGAGTGAATGGATGTTCCGGGAGAATCTTAATGGTGGTATGAGTATGTCTGTTTTGGGGTAGCTACAAGTTCATGAGATCTTATATAACATGACTATACGTGCATCTGATCTTCGATCTGCTAGGCTTCGCCAATTTAGATGTTCTATCATGTTACTAATGCTAGAGGTGTTATGCTAGCGGTTAGTAACATACCTAGCAGCCCTACGCTGTACCTGTTCAAGATGAATTATGATTTTTATATATAAAGTGATAGACAGCTATTGATAGATACAAAGTACTAAGTATATAGATCATCCAAACCTTTTTATTTGGATGATGTCAAATGATGATCCTGTTTTTTTATCTGCATTTATTGAGTATTTAGATAATAACTTTTTATCAAGAAAAGAAAAGAAGATTATTTAGAGCAAAGAAGACTATAATTAATTTTAATGACTTTTTAATATAATAAATATATTCATAAATAGTATCCTCTTTGTGGCTGACTGACTCTTTCCTCCGTATTATTATTTCTCTTTGTTTTCTTTGTGTTTGTCTCCAAATAATGATTAAAATTAGTGTGAACGATTGTAAATGTTGATGTATGAATGATCTTCATGTTGTTGATTAATATGCCCATTTTGGGCCCTATGATTAGGAAAATAAAAAAATCTCATATCTAAGTATATGATCACTTTTTCATGACCTAATATTTGACCTTCAATATAACAATATGCAACAAAACTAGGTATTTATTACCCATAACATAGGCACACATATATCATTTTCGGAGGGGACAAACCTTATTTCGCACCAAAAAAAAAATCCCAAAAAATAAAAAAATAAATAAATGGGAGAAAAAGTCACACTGTGTGTTTAAACAAGTTTGGTTTGGTGTTATGATGTTTAACGTTACTTTCAACAATATTTCAGTTATATCGTGGTTATTTTGATTGGTGGAGGAAACCCATCGTCCTGTCGCAAGTGACTGACAAACTTTATTACCTAATGTTGTACACCTTGCCCTCATCGGGATTCGAACTCACAACATCAGTGGTGATAGGCACTGATTGCATAGGTAGTTGTAAATCCAACAACCATTCGATCACGGCCACGACTGCCCCTTAAAAGGTTTTCTGAAACTGACATCATCAAAACACTTGAGTTTTTTATTGAGAACATATTTGTTATGTTTGGTGGAGAGACAGTTGGTATTGATAGGAGTTTCTAACATGGCGTGCTACTTTCGCTTTGAAAACAATAGAGGGCTCTAAATAGCACAGAACACCGTAGCACATGCGCAGAAGGCATATCTAATCGACAGCGTATTTTGCATATTTGTACTTTATGTATGTTAAATTAAAAGAATAAAAATAATAAATATACAAATTGTGCCGTTTTCATTATACTTCATTAATTTTTGCATCTAAAATTGAAAGGGAAAAGCTATATCCAGGTTCTTGTAGCCCTACCTTGTTTACTCGGCGCCATTTTTACCAGTTGACTCAGTCATGTGACTTTCGATTTAAAAAGTTATTTACTGTTGTTATTTTACTACATTTGTTGATTACCATATTCATTGTTGAAAAAAAATCAGATGAAACTAATTTTTTATCGTTATCGATTTTTATAACATTTCTGTAGCGTTATATATTCTTGTGAATAATAGCGGGAGGTAATTGGAACAGCACCCAAAAATAACTTCTGACTAGGTACGCTTGAATGCATAAAATTACCGTAAATGCCCTGTTATAATCGAAATAATTCTCGGATGCCGGGTTCTATGCTTATTTTAACATGGGTAGGCATTATATTTGTCAAGATTTTACACCTCGCTCGGTGTAAAATAATGACAAATATATTGCCTACCCATGCTAAAATAAGCATAGAGCCCGGCATCCGAGAATTATTTCTTAAGTAGACAGTGCTCCTCTTCTCGCTGACTTTTTAAAAATTCATATGAAGCATATTTCATGCAGTAGATTCTCACGAAAAACTGAATGTTCAAGCTACTTCTGTTGGTCGGAATTCCACAAGTTTACAAACTGGTGAAAATAAAGGTAATAACAAAATTACCGAACTCCGAACAATCTCACAAAGGGAAAGTCAAACTCATAATTACATAAACAGACAAAATCAGTCAACAACCGGAAAACTGTGAAAACCGTAATGACCCTGACTTGGTACAGGCATTTCTAAAGAAATGGTGGGTTGAATCAGATTTTAAGGCGCCAAACCTCCCGCTCTCATTACGATTCAAAGGTTCCGGCTGTCACTGTAACAGTATTTAAATAGAGGAACAAAATAGGTAAAATAGTTGTCAAAGCAGTACCATATTCGGTGACGTAAATGTCAAAAATATTTTTACGTCACACATTGACAAAAAAATTCTTGACATTTTTGACTTCTTTATCTTTATACATTTTCATTATATGAAAATGCATCGCTTATAATTTTTTCTGCAGAGACGGAATATATTTCGACAAGATATTGGTATCGGAATATAAACTTTTTAAGAGATCGAATAAGGCGAATCTTTTTATAGCCCTGGTTCAGTAGCCTGTTTCTCAGATGAAGATGACGTTTCAGGAAATCAGAATAATTGTTACTGGCCCTTGCATAGCGAATCAATTGCGAGATGTAAACACCATATGCAGGAGAAGCTGGTATATTGCTGCACATGTTTGGAAAATTTATGATTTTAAAATTGAAGTCGTCCCGCTTATCATAAATTTTAGTACTGAGTTGACCACTGTCGTCAAATTCGAGGTATAAGTCCAAAAATGATGCGGACGAAGCTGTATCGGTGGTCTCTTTAACTTCCAGCTCTGGAGGATATATCAATGGAAGAAATTCTGCAAATCTAGAATTATTGATAGATAAAACGTCATCAATATACCTGTATGTGAAATTAAAGGCTCTAGCCTCATGAATCTTCTTATCTTTTGCAAGCTTTTGAAGAAACTCCGACTCATATGAGTATAAAAATAAATCGGCTAGAAGAGGGGCACAATTCGTACCCATTGGTATGCCGACGACCTGCTGAAACAGTGTCCCTCCAAAGGAGACAAATATGTTATCGATGAGGAACTCCAGCATACTGATCACTTGTTCCTCGGAGTAGCATGTTTTACCTTTATGAATTTTGTTTGAAAAATATGTGGAATTGTAGCCTAACACAACAAATTTTGAGCCATAGTTTCTATGACTAAAAGTTTTATGAATTGTTTTTTTAAGCGGGTTTTTAATTTGTCATGCGGTAGGGTGGTATATAGAGTTGAAAAATCAAAAGTTTTGATGGAGGATACCTGAGAGAAAGATCTTGATTTCAGGTTATCCAAAAGATCTTTAGAGTTTTTCAAAATCCACATGTGATTTATGCCACTACGCGAGTAAACAGTTTCACAATATTTCTGTTGTCCCTCTTTTACTGCAGACAGAATCTTTGTCAGGTGAATAGACAATTCTTTCGTCGAACAAGTTGATGATCCCGCTATGTACCTTTCTTTGTATGGTGTCTTATGGAGTTTAGGTATCCAATATAAATAGGGTAAATCCTCAGACTCTTTACCAGAGGGAATGTTTAAAGAGGTCATGAATGATCTGTGGTTAGCTAGGATTTCATCTTTGTCGAACGAAGTTGGTTTGTATGTGGTATTACTAGAGGTGTTGCTATTTATGCCTAATTCCTTGATTAGGCATTCGAAATAATATGATTTACATACAAACACGATATTGTTGGAAGCCTTGTCCGCAGGAACGATAAAATATTTGTCATGAAGAGAGGAAAGACACTTAACAGCTTCTTGATCTTTAAATACAGACTTAGGTCGACTATTAACACAATTTTTGAGTTTGTGAATCCGACCTTGTACTAGAGACCTAATTGTTCTAACTCAGTCTGACAAGGACTCTAACTCAGGATCTTGGTCTACGTCTCTCTTTATCCACCTTCTGGCATAATCTTCAACAACATCCATAATTATCTTGAAATTATGTTTCCAATTGATGTGTTGAGGTTCTCTGAGACTCTCATGTTGAATGATATTCAGATCACCAGTGATTACATGTCCAGATGGGTTGTATTGAAAAGGAGAGTGGGAGCAGTCACAAGTCAGAGGGTTCTTAAGGTACTCTTCTATGTTAATATCTTGCAATGCTTCTTTGTAGTTGAAAATTTTACGGCCAATGCTGTTAGTGTAGCTATAGTAGACAATGGGAACAGATTGATTTTTGAAATATGGTGGAATTTCTTTTACGACCTCTTTTCTATTAAGAATGTTGCTGATGTTAATAGCATCGATTCTTTTGTTAGCAAACGGAATATGGAGGAATTTTCTGTTGTTATCATGAAGAGGTTCAGATCGAACTGGTTTAAAAAGACGAAAGGACGTCACGTCACATATAATACTAGACAATCTGTACTTAGGAGAAAAAGGATCTATGCCTCCTTTGTCAAGTCCAAAATCCCTAAGATCTTTGAGGTAGTTTACAGGTAGTGAAAATAAGATTGTACGAATATGATGAATTCCAAGAGGTTTCTGTATATTAGAAAGTAAATCATTAATAGTATCTTGTAACGTTCTTGGTTTAGAGGACTTTTTAACATTAGGATGTTGAATTCTTTTATGACCATGGCTACGTTTAGTTCTTGGAATAGTATCAAAAAGGCTCATCACGTTGATTTCGTTGCATCCAAGACTTGACAAATTTCCCACTCCTTTGATGTTATCATTGCAACCGTAAGGCATTGCAGTGCCTAATTCTTTTATCCAGAACAACTCTCTATCGGTGCGGTAAGGTGTACTAAGAATAGTAATGTTTGTATGATGGTAAATCTTCTCGATGATTCGAACTTTCATCGTCAAACAGCGGTCATGACCCGGTTGATTGAAATGATTATGCAAAATCCTGTATTTGGGATCTTTGGCATCATATCGATGTTGGCTCATCCTACTTCGCAATGTTTGACGAGTTTCACCAACATACAAAAGTCCACAGAGTGTACATTCTATACCGTAAATGACATTTTTAGTAGAACAGTCCAGAGGTTCAAACGATTTGGTGTAGTACGTTTTTCCAGTTAAATTACTTGTAAATTCAGGAGAAGTTATTAGCATGACGCATGTTTTACAAGTATTATTTTTGTCAGTTTTTATTTTGCAAGTAGTAATGCATGGAGAAGAGTCACAAGTACCTGGAGATTTAAGACAGTTCGAAATATTAATAGAACAAGATTTTAAAATTTGATACGAATCTGAAGTTTTGAAATAATAATTACCCTCTGGCTGAACGTAAGACAAATCGGGGGTATCCCGTAGGATATTCCGTGGAACGCATATATCATTTGCTACCCTGTTCCGTGTAGTAGCAAATGAGGACCTTGTTAACCCGGGTGACGTCCTAGCCGGTATGTTGTCGTTAATTTCGTTATTCATAATTGCTTAAGTAAAGCTACCAAGTTGCAATGACCTCGGGGGAAAAAAATTCCACCAGCAGTGACATTGGGCATGGTTATAGTAAATAAAGGTAATAACAAAATTACCGAACTCCGAACAATCTCACAAAGGGAAAGTCAAAACTCATAATTATATAAACAGACAAAATCAGTCAACAACCGGAAAACTGTGAAAACCGTAATGACCCTGAAACCCAGACGTCTACTATGGTAAAATAAAAAGATAAGAGGGTTAGAGTTATGGTGTTTAATGCCACTTTCAACAATATGTCAGTTATATCATGATGGTCAGTTTATTGGTGGAGGAGACCGGATTACCGAAGAAAACCACCGACCTGCCGAATGTTACCGACAAACATTATCACAAGATATTGTATCTGGTATACCTCGTCAATATGGTAGAAGAAGCATAAATCTACCTACATAATATCCTGGTTCACTGGTGGCAATCCGTACTTTCCTCTGTCTCGGCGCAAACTGTTTACCTACAAGTTTTTGTATCGAGTACACCTCGCCATGAGCGGTATTCAAACTCACAACTTTAGAAAAGAAAATAAAAAAAGATAAACTGCTAAGCGCTAACGTTCCGTACAAAGACATTCGTAGGGATTCCTCTTAAAAATGGTTGCCCAGCTTTTCGTACGAGGCTATTAAATATTGTCGGGTGGTATTATCGACTAGCCAATCGGCAAACCTCGGGCGAGTCCGCTTCTCTCCCTCAATACCTCGGCTGTAATACGGTATTTGATATGCGTCTACGCGTCACATTTCTTCGCCAGAAGACCGTATCACTTCAATCAAACATTGCGCACCGCGAATAAGTTCTATAATGGCGACAATAGATGAGTTTGTTTTGAAAATATTGGTCTTTGATGAAGGTACGGAATCAGCCGACATTGCGACGAATGAAAATATATTATTATTGGACGAATATTCGAAAGTGAAATTTTTTAGCACCTCCTTCATTGAAGATTTCCGAAAGTAGTTCCAATGGGAGCTATCGTAATACGGACGAGGTATGATGAAGGTACGGAATGAGCCGAAGTTGCGACGAGTGATCGACTAGCTTAAAACATCATCTCGTATGTTGTGACTTTTTTTCAATTTAATTTCTCTTTTACGGTGAAAACATCAATTTTTGTCAATTTCATTTATTTTAATGATTTTCCCCATGAAATAACTTTGTCCGGTGGCATACATCATAGGCGGACCCATAGGGGTCATGGGGTCCGGTCCCCCTTTTCTTAGCTAAGTTATAGACGGGTAAAATGTGTTTTAACAAAATATTTCTTATTTCGTCCTTGTCATTTTTCTTTTTACCATGTTTTGTAATTTTCGCTTTAACTACGCCTCGTTATCTTTTCCTTTTTTTTAAACAATTGTTTTGAAATTCGATTTAGAAAAAACGCCCCTCTCCTCCCTGGTGGAAATGCCTGGATCCCTCTTTGTGCATCTTGTATTTTTAATAACTTTTGATTGTAATGTGACACCATGATGAAACTACAATGAACTCAAAAATATTTATCTTATTGAAAATAAAATGATGTTGCTCCGAGCATATTAACATGGAGAACCTTCATTTGTTTGTAAATAGACTTAGATGTTTATTTTCGTGGTAGTATCCTTAATGTGAGTATTAAATTTTCTGTAATGGCATCTTAAGCGACTGACATTTAGAAAGACAAAGGAAGTAAATGTTAGTGGAAATAAAAGTTAAATTAAATATGATACTTATCCAGCTGAGATGCCTTTTCTTCTGTTCTCATTTATGACCTTTTCAAGGTAAACATTGTATCAAATTCTGCTTCTCAATGTGATGTAGATAGAGAAGATTAATTTCATTTCTTTTTATATTCTAATATAAGGCGTGTCTTATTTAACAACCTCAGTTGTCTTCATAATAACTGCGCATTAGACCTAATATTAACCTGTGGTAAAGAATATCTTCTTAAAGAACAGAACGAAACAGTTTTCAATGTTGTTTTAGAATTTACCAGAGGATCTGAGAGTTTCAGTTTGTTAGAATGATACCATTTTCTTTCTTTTTAGAATACATCCAAATAAACAGAAACCATAATCACCATCATCTTCAATCTTGTTTATCTCACTTTTTGCTTGTTTATCTATATAGTGAGTGGGTGATTGTTGTTTAACACCAACTCATCCACTCAGCTATATGAGTTTTTATAGTGCTAACTCACTGAAACAACAGTCCGCTGATAGACATGTCGCCACAATCGGACACATTATTCTGATTCCTAGGCAACCAGTCTTTGCTCGTTCTCCTTAATGCTGTGACTGAGAAGCAGGAAACACAAATTCGATAGTCTTTGGTTTGACCCGATCAGGGCTCGAACCCACGATCTACCGCAAACGATGCGGTTTTTGTATCTAGACTTAATAGAATGAAGTTACGTGTCAGCCCGGTATGCGAAGCGTATCCTTATAATGCCACCGAATCCCTTCAACACTTCTTACTAGAATGTCCGGCATACAAAAATATAAGAGATCAAAATGTTCAAGAAATAGTTGATCATATGCTGTCTGGATTTCATAGAGTTGTCGCCCTTACAAAAACTACAATTTTTAATTGGGGACACCTGTTATTATTTTAACCAAGAGTGTGGTGATTTCTTCGATCGGATAGGTAAAACTATGTTAAAAAGGATGTATGTTCTCCGATCAAGTGTTTTAGATATTGATTGAAATATATTTTTAATGTATTACCTAAACAATTATCTATTTTTATTTTATATTGCAATATGTACATAATTATATTTTAGACGCACTGCATGTACCCCGCCTATATGTGCCCCCGATGTAAAGGGGTAGTTATTCTAAATAAGCATATATATATATATATCTAGATACTTGTATTAGTAAACTGTTGTATTAGCATACTTCATACATTCTAGGAAAAGACTTCTTATGTATAATTTAACTATTTGTATAAATTAAGCAAATAAAATATGTTAGACTAAAAATATTAGTGGAGATTTATATAGTCACGGTTCAGACGTCTTTCCACACTGAAATATTTTCTTATTTCATAAAAAAAAAATATGATATTTCGAGAGAGAAAAAATTGTCATCCATTTCTTACCCGATTTTCATGAAATTCTCAGAATTTAAAGCAAGAATATTGTTTCTTCTGATATATTTAAAAAAAAACATTATTCTGTTGTTACTTTTCCTTACAATGTGACTTTAATCACAGATTTAAAAATGACAAACAATATGTAATGTGAAGAATAACGGCCATACTTCATGGACTGAACATATTACATGATCTGGCAAGATTACACAAAATGCCGACTAAAGGTTTGGACAAGTCTGTGCCCACTGGTAACAATGGATACCCATGTTCCTCTTAGTTAATCCTAGAGAGAACGAGAGGTACGATCTGGCAAGATTACACAGAATGCCGACTAAAGGTTTGGACAAGTCTGTGCCCACTGGTAGCAATGGATACCCATGTTCCTCTTAGTTAATCCTAGAGAGAACGAGAGGTACGATCTGGCAAGATTACACAGAATGCCGACTAAAGGTTTGGACAAGTCTGTGCCCACTGGTAGCAATGGATACCCATGTTCCTCTAAGTTAATCCTAGAGAGAACGAGAGGTACGATCTGGCAAGATTACACAGAATGCCGACTAAAGGTTTGGACAAGTCTGTGCCCACTGGTAGCAATGGATACCCATGTTCCTCTTAGTTAATCCTAGAGAGAACGAGAGGTACGATCTGGCAAGATTACACAGAATGCCGACTAAAGGTTTGGACAAGTCTGTGCCCACTGGTAGCAATGGATACCCATGTTCCTCTTAGTTAATCCTAGAGAGAACGAGAGGTACGATCTGGCAAGATTACACAGAATGCCGACTAAAGGTTTGGACAAGTCTGTGCCCACTGGTAGCAATGGATACCCATGTTCCTCTTAGTTAATCCTAGAGAGAACGAGAGGTACGATCTGGCAAGATTACACAGAATGCCGACTAAAGGTTTGGACAAGTCTGTGCCCACTGGTAGCAATGGATACCCATGTTCCTCTTAGTTAATCCTAGAGAGAACGAGAGGTACGATCTGGCAAGATTACACAGAATGCCGACTAAAGGTTTGGACAAGTCTGTGCCCACTGGTAGCAATGGATACCCATGTTCCTCTTAGTTAATCCTAGAGAGAACGAGAGGTACGATCTGGCAAGATTACACAGAATGCCGACTAAAGGTTTGGACAAGTCTGTGCCCACTGGTAGCAATGGATACCCATGTTCCTCTTAGTTAATCCTAGAGAGAACGAGAGGTACCATCTCCTTATACGCAGACTCATATTCTCATCACCCCCATTACATGTATTAATTTAATCAGGGAAGTGAAGATTAACAATTTACATGAATATAAGCAGTTAAATTCTTACTGGTACCGGTTCACCAAGAGAACAATCACCCATACCACACTATCTCTCTCCTTCCTATCTTCATTCTCAGTTCCTGTTCAATTTACACATATCAATGTAAGAAATATAGATTATTACATGGCATTTTTCATATCATACCCTTTATCAGCCCTAGGTCATGATATCAGCCCGAGAGCCGATAGGCTTGAAGGATGATATATGAACGAGGGTTGATAAAGTATATGATATGAAAAATGACATGTCATTATCTGTTTATCATATACTTCAACAGAGGAAACAACTGATTTGTACCAGAAAGTTTAGTCTATTTATCAGATTGCTGGGCCGGTGCATTTATTTTTACCTTCTTCACAAGATCCATTTTCCCAGCAATTGAATCTATAACTTATAAACTTAAGACCCAGTCAACTGTTGAACCAAAAAAAAACTAATTGTCCAGTCAGAAATTTAATCTAAAAAATACAATATTCTTAAATAGTAAATGCTTCATTTATATTTCTCAATCAATAAAGGTACACATGTATATATATATAAACAAGCAATAAACATAAATTATTAAAGCAAAGTCTCAAAAACAACCCTTTAATGCAACTATATTATATCATTATATTCATTTGATATTAATTGTTAATGCTCAATAGTGTATGCATGTAGTGATTTTTGCTGTTTTTCACATGGTGTAAATGTAATATCATATATAGACTTAAAATCTTCATAGAGTTTCGTAGAGTTTCATTGTTTTACCTTGATTCCAATCATAATTTAATAACTTATTCTAAGACTTTCTAACAAAAAGGGTTTTTGAGGAAAAAAACACCAAGTAGAGTGTTAGAGATCAATGGAATATGGCTTTACTGTATGAAAAAGCAGCACTTCTAAAACGAAATTCTGATATTTCATTGTGACAAAGTTTTGAATGAATAAATGTGTACTATACACAAGATGCAAATGGTAGATACAGCGCCATGGAAGACTTTATTCTCAGATAATTTTTAAAAAAGTGGAGAGGTATTAAACAAATACTGTTGGGTCTACATGACTGGTTCACTTCTGACATAAAATAAATTTAATCTGGGTATTGCATTAACGTACACAATCTTTCTCAGACATTTACAAGTGTTTAAGTTCAATGCTCTCCCAACTGAAATCTCATTTAGCTCAGTTGGTAGAGCATTGGCATAAAATAGTTGAAAAGTTGATAGATCAAGTTCCAAGGCTATACAATATTAATATTAAATGATTCCAGGGCGATACAATATTAATATCAAATAATAAAATAATCTCCTGTTATATAGGAATATTTGAGCTATGATCATACTCGTGATATCTGTAATAGAATATGTAACAGAATAAACATCATATCAGAGTCATTTTGTTTATTTAAACTTTTTTTTAATAAAATTTGTGTGAAAAAAATGTATGTGCCCAGTTCATGAGGAATTTAAACAATCTACTTTCCCTGCGGGTGTATACAAGAAAAAAATGTATGTGCTCAGTTGACGAGGAATATAACAAATATACTTGCCCTGCGGGCATATACAAGAAAAAAATGTATGTGCCCAGTTCATGAGGACTTTAAACAATCTACTTTCCCTGCGGGTGTATACAAGAAAAAAATGTATGTGCTCAGTTGACGAGGAATATAACAAATATACTTGCCCTGCGGGCATATACAAGAAAAAAATGTATGTGCCCAGTTCATGAGGAATTTAAACAATCTACTTTCCCTGCGGGTGTATACAAGAAAAAAATGTATGTGCTCAGTTGACGAGGAATATAACAAATATACTTGCCCTGCGGGCATATACAAGAAAAAAATGTATGTGCCCAGTTCATGAGGAATTTAAACAATCTACTTTCCCTGCGGGTGTATACAAGAAAAAAATGTATGTGCTCAGTTGACGAGGAATATAACAAATATACTTGCCCTGCGGCATATACAAGAAAAAAATGTATGTGCCCAGTTCATGAGGAATTTAAAACTTTTACTTGCCCTGTGGGCATATACAAGAACAAAATGTATGTGCACAGTTCATGAGGAATTTAAAAAATCTACTTGTCCTGCGGGCGTATACAAGAACAAAAATGTATGTGCCCAGTTCATGAGGAATTTAAAACTTTTACTTGCCCTGTGGGCATATACAAGAACAAAATGTATGTGCCCAGTTCATGAGGAATTTAAAAAAATCTACTTGTCCTGCGGGCGTATATAAGAAAAAAAATGTATGTGCCCAGTTCATGAGGAATTTAAAAAATCTACTTGTCCTGCGGGCGTATATAAGAAAAAAAATGTATGTGCCCAGTTCATGAGGAATTTAAAAAATCTACTTGTCCTGCGGGCGTATACAAGAACAAAAATGTATGTGCCCAGTTCATGAGGAATCTAAGAAATCTACTTGCCCTGCGGGCGTATACAAGAAAAAAATGTATGTGCCCAGTTCATGAGGAATTTAAAAAATCTACTTGTCCTGCGGGCGTATATAAGAAAAAAAATGTATGTGCCCAGTTCATGAGGAATTTAAAAAATCTACTTGTCCTGCGGGCGTATACAAGAACAAAAATGTATGTGCCCAGTTCATGAGGAATCTAAGAAATCTACTTGCCCTGCGGGCGTATACAAGAAAAAAATGTATGTGCCCAGTTCATGAGGAATTTAAAAAATCTTCTTGCCCTGCGGGAGTATACAAGAAAAAAAATGTATGTGCCCAGTTCATGAGGAATTTAAAAAATCTACTTGCCCTACGGGCGTATAACTGTTTTATTACCTAATTATTATTTTTTTCGATTAAAAAAACTACTGTATTCAATATTTAAATATTGCTTAGCAATTTTAAAAATAACACAAATTATCTTTTTCATAATAAACATAAAGATTCTTAAAATTTGTAATCTGCGCTTGTTGATAGACTGCGCTAGGGACATACAGGGTGACTAAAAAATAACCGAACCCCTAAAAATGTTAATTAATTCTACATAGGTCCATCAAATTTCTTCAAATTTGGTAGGCTTAAACTTCAGCCTATTATGGATGATTTTTCCACAAAGTTTTAGCCATCTGAGTCAGTTTGCATAGAATTTTTATGTTCTTTCCAAAATGTGCTCCAAATGGCATCCTCGGCGTTGAAGGCACACTTGCATACGTCGTGCAACATTGTCAATGACTCGCACACATTCCTCCTGATCTTTGCTGTGATTGCTGCCTTCAGTTCACCAATTGTTTGAGGATTGTTCTCATGCACATTATCCTTGAGATACCCCCACAGATAAACATATGGGGGTTCAAGTCTGGTGCCATTTACGGACCACAAGCAGAGTAAGCATTATGAACTTCAATGACTAGTGCTTTAAGTTATTTATAAGTTATGTATGTATGTGTTCAGTTATCTATAGGTTATGTATGCATGTGCTCAGTTATTTATAAGCTATGTATGTATGCTATAAGTTATGTATGTGTGTGCTCAGTTATTTATAAGTTATGCATGTATGTGCGCAGTTATTTATAATTTATGTATGTGTATGCTCAGTTATTTATAATGTATGTATGTGTGTGCTCAGTTATTTATAATTTATGTATGTGTATGCTCAGTTATTTATAATTTATGTATGTGTGTGCTCAGTTATTTATAATTTATGTATGTGTATGCTCACTTATTTATAATTTATGTATGTGTGTGCTCAGTTATTTATAATTTATGTATGTGTGTGCTCAGTTATTTATAATTTATGTATGTGTATGCTCAGTTATTTATAATTTATGTACGTGTGTGCTCAGTTATTTATAATTTATGTATGTGTATGCTCAGTTATTTATAATGTATGTATGTGTGTGCTCAGTTATTTATAATTTATGCATGTGTATGCTCAGTTATTTATAAGTTATGTATGTGTATGCTCAGTTATTTATAATTTATGTATGTGTGTGCTCAGTTATTTATAATTTATGTACGTGTGTGCTCAGTTATTTATAATTTATGTATGTGTATGCTCAGTTATTTATAATTTATGTATGTGTATGCTCAGTTATTTATAATTTATGTACGTGTGTGCTCAGTTATTTATAATTTATGTATGTGTATGCTCAGTTATTTATAATTTATGTATGTGTATGCTCAGTTATTTATAATTTATGTATGTGTGTGCTCAGTTATTTATAAGTTATGTATGTGTATGCTCAGTTATTTATAATTTATGTATGTGTATGCTCAGTTATTTATAATTTATGTATGTGTATGGTCAGTTATTTATAATTTATGTATGTGTGTGCTCAGTTATTTATAATTTATGTATGTGTGTGCTCAGTTATTTATAATTTATGTATGTGTGTGCTCAATTATTTATAATTTATGTATGTGTGTGCTCAGTTATTTATAATTTATGTATGTGTATGCTCAGTTATTTATAATTTATGTATGTGTATGCTCAGTTATTTATAATTTATGTATGTGTGTGCTCAGTTATTTATAAGTTATGTATGTATATGCTCAGTTATTTATAATTTATGTATGTGTATGCTCAGTTATTTATAATTTATGTATGTGTATGCTCAGTTATTTATAATTTATGTATGTGTGTGCTCAGTTATTTATAATTTATGTATGTGTGTGCTCAGTTATTTATAATTTATGTATGTGTGTGCTCAGTTATTTATAATTTATGTATGTGTGTGCTCATTTATTTATAATTTATGTATGTGTGTGCTCAGTTATTTATAATTTATGTATGTGTGTGCTCAGTTATTTATAATTTATGTATGTGTATGCTCAGTTATTTATAATTTATGTATGTGTGTGCTCAGTTATTTATAATTTATGTATGTGTGTGCTCAGTTATTTATAATTTATGTATGTGTGTGCTCAGTTATTTATAATTTATGTATGTGTATGCTCAGTTATTTATAATTTATGTATGTGTATGCTCAGTTATTTATAAGTTACGTATGTATGTGCTCAGTTATTTATAATTTATGTATGTGTGTGCTCAGTTATTTATAATTTATGTATGTGTGTGCTCAGTTATTTATAATTTATGTATGTGTGTGCTCAGTCTTTTACATTGAAATGTTGCTATATTGTTATTTATTGAATATGATGCAAACAAAATAAAGACAATAAAATGCCATTTCTGCCATGTATGTGCTCAGTTATTTATAAGTTATGTATTTATGTTATTTATTGAATGTGATGCAAACGAAATAAAGACAATTATAATGTACGTGCCCAGTTCATGAGGAATTTAAACAATCTACTTTCCCTGCGGGTGTATACAAGAAAAAAATGTATGTGCCCAGTTCACGAGGAATATAAAAAATATACTTGCCCTGCGGGCATATACAAGGAAAAAATGTATGTGCCCAGTTGACGAGGAATTTAAAAAATCTACTTGCCCTGCGGGCATATACAAGAACAAAATGTATGTGCCCAGTTCATGAGGAATTTAAAACTTTTACTTGCCCTGTGGGCATATACAAGAACACAATGTATGTGCACAGTTCATGAGGAATTTAAAAAATCTACTTGTCCTGCGGGCGTATACAAGAACAAAAATGTATGTGCCCAGTTCATGAGGAATTTAAAACTTTTACTTGCGCTGTGGGCATATACAAGAACAAAATGTATGTGCCCAGTTCATGAGGAATTTTAAAAAATCTACTTGTCCTGCGGGCGTATATAAGAAAAAAAATGTATGTGCCCAATTCATGAGGAATTTAAAAAATCTACTTGCCCTACGGGCGTATAACTGTTTTATTACCTAATTATTATTTTTTTCGATTAAAAAAAACTACTGTATTCAATATTTAAATATTGCTTAGCAATTTTAAAAATAACACAAATTATCTTTTTCATAATAAACATGAAGATTCTTAAAATTTGTAATCTGCGCTTGTTGATAGACTGCGCTAGGGACATACAGGGTGACTAAAAAATAACCGAACCCCTAAAAATGTTAATTAATTCTACATAGGTCCATCAAATTTCTTCAAATTTGGTAGGCTTAAACTTCAGCCTATTATGGATGATCTTTTCACAAAGTTTTAGCCATCTGAGTCAGTTTGCATAGAATTTTTATGTTCTTTCCAAAATGTGCTCCATATGGCATCCTCGGCGTTGAAGGCACACTTGCATACGTCGTGCAACATTGTCAATGACTCGCACACATTCCTCCTGATCTTTGCTGTGATTGCTGCCTTCAGTTCACCAATTGTTTGAGGATTGTTCTCATGCACATTATCCTTGAGATACCCCCACAGATAAACATATGGGGGTTCAAGTCTGGTGCCATTTACGGACCACAAGCAGAGTAAGCATTATGAACTTCAATGACTAGTGCTTTAAGTTATTTATAAGTTATGTATGTATGTGTTCAGTTATCTATAAGTTATGTATGCATGTGCTCAGTTATTTATAAGCTATGTATGTATGCTATAAGTTATGTACGTGTGTGTGCTCAGTTATTTATAAGTTATGCATGTATGTGCTCAGTTATTTATAATTTATGTATGTGTATGCTCAGTTATTTATAATTTATGTATGTGTGTGCTCAGTTATTTATAATTTATGTATGTGTATGCTCAGTTATTTATAATTTATGTATGTGTGTGCTCAGTTATTTATAATTTATGTATGTGTATGCTCAGTTATTTATAATTTATGTATGTGTGTGCTCAGTTATTTATAATTTATGTATGTGTATGCTCAGTTATTTATAATTTATGTATGTGTGTGCTCAGTTATTTATAATTTATGTATGTGTGTGCTCAGTTATTTATAATTTATGTATGTGTATGCTCAGTTATTTTTAATTTATGTATGTGTGTGCTCAGTTATTTATAATTTATGTATGTGGGTGCTCAGTTATTTATAATTTATGTATGTGTATGCTCAGTTATTTATAATTTATGTATGTGTGTGCTCAGTTATTTATAATTTATGTATGTGTATGCTCAGTTATTTATAATTTATGTATGTGTGTGCTCAGTTATTTATAATTTATGTATGTGTGTGCTCAGTTATTTATAATTTATGTATGTGTGTGCTCAGTTATTTATAATTTATGTATGTGTGTGCTCAGTTATTTATAATTTATGTATGTGTGTGCTCAGTTATTTATAATTTATGTATGTGTATGCTCAGTTATTTATAATTTATGTACGTGTGTGTGCTCAGTTATTTATAATTTATGTATGTGTGTGCTCAGTTATTTATAATTTATGTATGTGTGTGCTCTGTTATTTATAATTTATGTATGTGTATGCTCAGTTATTTATAATTTATGTACGTGTGTGTGCTCAGTTATTTATAATTTATGTATGTGTGTGCTCAGTTATTCATAATTTATGTATGTGTATGCTCAGTTATTTATAATTTATGTATGTGTGTGCTCAGTTATTTATAATTTATGTATGTGTATGCTCAGTTATTTATAATTTATGTATGTGTGTGCTCAGTTATTTATAATTTATGTATGTGTGTGCTCAGTTATTTATAATTTATGTATGTGTGTGCTCAGTTATTTATAATTTATGTATGTGTATGCTCAGTTATTTATAATTTATGTATGTGTGTGCTCAGTTATTTATAATTTATGTATGTGTGTGCTCAGTTATTTATAATTTATGTATGTGTATGCTCAGTTATTTATAATTTATGTACGTGTGTGTGCTCAGTTATTTATAATTTATGTATGTGTGTGCTCAGTTATTTATAATTTATGTATGTGTGTGCTCAGTTATTTATAATTTATGTATGTGTATGCTCAGTTATTTATAATTTATGTACGTGTGTGTGCTCAGTTATTTATAATTTATGTATGTGTGTGCTCAGTTATTTATAATTTATGTATGTGTGTGCTCAGTTATTTATAATTTATGTATGTGTATGCTCAGTTATTTATAATTTATGTACGTGTGTGTGCTCAGTTATTTATAATTTATGTATGTGTGTGCTCAGTTATTTATAATTTATGTATGTGTATGCTCAGTTATTTATAATTTATGTATGTGTGTGCTCAGTTATTTATAATTTATGTATGTGTATGCTCAGTTATTTATAATTTATGTATGTGTGTGCTCAGTTATTTATAATTTATGTATGTGTATGCTCAGTTATTTATAATTTATGTATGTGTATGCTCAGTTATTTATAATTTATGTATGTGTGTGCTCAGTTATTTATAATTTATGTATGTGTGTGCTCAGTTATTTATAAGTTATGTATGTGTATGCTCAGTTATTTATAATTTATGTATGTGTATGCTCAGTTATTTATAATTTATGTATGTGTATGCTCAGTTATTTATAATTTATGTATGTGTGTACTCAGTTATTTATAATTTATGTATGTGTGTGCTCAGTTATTTATAATTTATGTATGTGTATGCTCAGTTATTTATAATTTATGTATGTGTATGCTCAGTTATTTATAATTTATGTATGTGTATGCTCAGTTATTTATAATTTATGTATGTGTGTGCTCAGTTATTTATAATTTATGTATGTGTATGCTCAGTTATTTATAATTTATGTATGTGTGTGCTCAGTTATTTATAATTTATGTATGTGTGTGCTCAGTTATTTATAATTTATGTATGTGTGTGCTCAGTTATTTATAATTTATGTATGTGTGTGCTCAGTTATTTATAATTTATGTATGTGTGTGCTCAGTTATTTATAATTTATGTATGTGTATGCTCAGTTATTTATAATTTATGTATGTGTATGCTCAGTTATTTATAATTTATGTATGTGTATGCTCAGTTATTTATAATTTATGTATGTGTGTGCTCAGTTATTTATAATTTATGTATGTGTGTGCTCAGTTATTTATAATTTATATATGTGTGTGCTCAGTTATTTATAATTTATGTATGTGTGTGCTCAGTTATTTATAATTTATGTATGTGTGTGCTCAGTTATTTATAATTTATGTATGTGTGTGCTCAGTTATTTATAATTTATGTATGTGTATGCTCAGTTATTTATAATTTATGTATGTGTATGCTCAGTTATTTATAATTTATGTATGTGTATGCTCAGTTATTTATAATTTATGTATGTGTGTGCTCAGTTATTTATAATTTATGTATGTGTGTGCTCAGTTATTTATAATTTATGTATGTGTGTGCTCAGTCTTTTAAATTGAAATGTTGCTATATTGTTATTTATTGAATATGATGCAAACAAAATAAAGACAATAAAATGCCATTTCTGCCATGTATGTGCTCAGTTATTTATAAGTTATGTATTTATGTTATTTATTGAATGTGATGCAAACGAAATAAAGACAATTATAATGTACCTGCAAGTTATTTTTAATTCCCAGGCCTAACTTTTCATTCTTACACAATGCATTCTTTCTATGGTCTTAATATTGAGTGAATATGATTTAACGTCAACTCAGCTATATCATGGCGAGAACGTGTTAATGACATGATATGACACTGCCTTTTTCTGACTCCTAGTACTGATTGAATAATCTAATCATGTCACTATAACTGGGTTAGCTTCCCTATAAAGTAAATTAGATTAGCGTCTAGATGACAATAAACAATTATTGTGTTACGTTAATTAGGTTTAAAAATTGCATTTGGTTAATATGGAACACATATTAGTGAATACACAAAAGTAAAACAGTAACAGTCAGTAAATACCATTTTAACACAAACAGAAATAAAAATCAATTTATCATGAGAAACTCACGAGACACTGGTATCTGAAAGTCAACAAAGGTCAAAATAATGAAAATAAAAATCAATACAAAAACATTTTGTATCTCTGAAAAATGCAACGATTCGATCCCGCTCTATCAACTGAACTAAAGGAGATCTCCACTACCGCAGTTACCGGGGGCGGTTATGAACCTACTACGGTTCCTATATAACCTTAGGTAGAGCAGAGTTCAATGTATTATGACCCCGATGGGATTCGACCCCGAGACCTCTCGCATTGTAAGCCACGGCTCTACCAACTGAGCCGGTCATATTCACCAAGGCAGTTAGCGGGAGTGGTTATGAACCCACTACCTAGGTCACAGGCACTTGTTTCTATCCATGGGAAGGTCCACTATCATAAGCTTATGCATTGATAGTGGACTTTCCCATGGATAGAAACAAGTGCCTGTGACCTAGGTTCTTAGGCCAAGGAGCGTTGGTGGTCCAACGGTACAGTAGCAACTGAAGACAAACAACCTGTCGTCCTGCATGACTAAAGCACGAATGTTACTCACTAGAGCGAAAATAATCACACATCCTACAGGCCACCCAATATGACTGAGGACACATACACAAGTGCTGCATTGGAAGAACTTATCAAGTTGAAGCATGACAACCAGAAATCTGATTTCTGGATTGGCGGCGACTTCAACCTTCCTGATATGAACTGGTCGAGTCTAACGGTTACATCAAACCAATATTCTTACGCCATGACAGACACCTACCTTGACATTCTCAGGAACTGTAATGTGGAGCAGATAGTCGACTTTCCTACTAGAGGGAACAAAACCCTGGACATATTCTTAACAAGCAACCCGTGATTAATCGACCGCTGTAACCTATACCTGGAGTCGGTGACCATGACGCAGTACTGATTGACACCCTCATCAAACCAAGACGTACTAAGCCTACTAGAAGAACTATACGCCTATGGGACAAGGCTAATATTACTGAATTTAAGACTGAGGTTACAGCATATATCAACAAGTTCACAGCAACACCATTCTCAACCATCAACGACATGTGGACTTCTTTCAGAGACAACATACTCAAACTTCTAGATAAGCACGTACCACACAAACAGACTAGATCTCGACATACCAACCCCTGGATGGACACCACTACTCGGAGATTGACAAGACAGAAAAACAGAGCTTTCCGCAAAGCTAGGACCACAGGAAAACCATCAGATAGGAAGCGATATCAGAAACTGAAATCTACTTGCCAAAATATTCGAGCGGCACACGATAACTACATGAGAGACATCATCAGCCCGGACGCAGCAAAAAACCCAAAGAAGCTTTGGTCATTTATTAAAGGCAAGAAACAAGAGTCCTCAGGGGTGGCTCCTTTGCGACAGACAGATGGCACACTCCACAGTAACCCTCACACCAAAGCAGACATACTCAACTGTCAATTCAAGTCTGTCTTCACTAAGGAGGATATGAGCTCGATGCCAGACAAAGGAGACAGTCCGCACAATACCATGGATCCAATAATTGTCACCATACCTGGAGTTGAAAAATTACTGAAAAACATCAAACCATATAAAGCGACTGGACCAGACTCTATCCCAGCCAGATTGCTTAATGAGCTATCCGTTCAACTTGCACCAGCCTTAACCTACATCTACCAGAAATCAATCACAGCTGGAGAGGTACCAGACGATTGGGAAATGGCCCATGTAGTCCTCATCTTCAAGAAGGGCGACAAGAGCAAGTCCTTAAACTACAGGCCTGGGTCACTGACATCGATATGCTCCAAACTTATGGAACACATACTCCACAGCAACATCATGTCACACTTTGAGAAACATGCTATCCTTACTGAAGCACAGCACGGATTCAGGAGCAGGAGATCGTGTGAATCCCAGCTTATCTACACGGTCCACGAACTGACGAAAGGACTATCTGAGGGGAAACAGATCGACGTCATTCGCTTGGACTTTTCCAAGGCCTTCGATAAGGTCCCCCATGAACGCCTCATCCACAAACTGCATTACTATGGAGTTCGGAACAACACTGTGACCCTCAGCTGGATTAGAAGCTTCTTGCAGAATCGTAAACAAGGCGAAAGATCAACTGTAACAGAGGTTGATTCAGGAGTGCCTCAGGGCACAGTCCTGGGCCCACTTTTGTTCCTGGCCTTTATCAACGACCTCCCGGAAGTTCGAATCTTCGCAGACGACTGTCTTGTATATCGCAGCATCAACAAAGCGGAGGACACAGCAGCTCTACAAAACGACATGTCAGCACTACAACAATGGGAGTCTGACTGGCAAATGATGTTCCACCCTGAAAAATGTACTACCATCCACATTTCCAAGAAGAGAAACCCAATTCACACCGGTTACAAGCTACACGGTCATACACTTGAGAGTGTCCCTGGCAGCAAATACCTTGGCGTCCATGTTAACAAAGATCTATCCTGGAATGACCACATACAGCAGACATCAGCCAAAGCCAGCAGATCAGTAGGTTTCCTACGGCGGAACTTGAGAGGTTGCCCTCAAGACGTGAAAGCCCAGGCCCACACCACATTGGTGCGACCAGTGCTAGAGTACGCTTCGACAGTTTGGGATCCGTACACGCTCCAACAGATCTATGCACTGGAACGGGTACAACGACAAGCCGCCAGATTTGTCACCGGTGATTATTCCAGCAGAGACCCAGGATCTGTTACCAGAATGCTGCAACAACTGCAATGGGACACACTAGAAGAACGTAGAGCCAGAAGAAGATCAATAATGCTTTACAGAATCCTGAACAACCTGGTGGAAGTACCACTCCATCAGTACATCCAGATTAATACCACCAGAACTAGAGGATCCTGCGCCCATAACATCCGGCAGATAAGCACCAGAGTAGATGCATACAAATACGCATTCCTACCAAGAACCATCGTAACTTGGAACTTGCTACCACCAGAGTTGCGAAGCCAGCCAACAGTTGAGTCGTCCAGGCATCACATACTTACCATCAGTATGCCTGGACTCATCAGCAACATGTGAACAGGACCAGCTGCTTTTAACCGCTTTTAACTGTAAATAGAGACAGTTTTAATTGTACATACTTGGGAGATTTTCTGCTGTTCACCACCATGCACTGGAGTTTCAACACTCGTAGAAGAATTCACTCCATACCGGGAAGAAGAAGAAGATAATACAGAAGAAACAAATTTAGTTGTTTTTATCTCATTTGATACGATTTCACATTCCCCGCGTTTTATAAAGAGTTGTCTTCCTTGAACCCAAAACCGGAAGTCTAATAATCACATAGAAAATAAACATGGCGAAAATATTGTGGGTGTCTTCTGATTGAAAATCAGCTGTTTACTTTAAGATCAGGATATCTAGGTATAAATCAAGATAAATATAAAATGTCAACTATCCCCCGATTAATTTCACGCTTCGCCAGCATTGCATATTTTTTCATGACAATTTTCTGAAAGCAAATAAACGTAAAAAATGAAAATATTTATTATAAACTTTATATATCCTTTTTGAATAATGCAACTGATGTGATTGTACAATTTTCTTCATTGGAGTCATAACAAAGATATATTAAGTGAAAGGCACGATATGTAGATGCTGTTCCACAGTTGACAGTGTATGTCAAATTTGCGTATTTCATCATGCATGTGGTCTTAAAACTTTCACTTTGTCAAGGATTTATATAGTAAGAAGGATATGAAACTTGTATTTTCTCGCTTTATCTCTCATGGATTTTTTCTGTATCACCCGTCATACACGTAAAATAAAAAAAAGTAGTTTCATACATCTAAAAACATATCAAAAATGATAAAACAAAGCAACTAATCACGCCAAGTTTTGTGGTATACATTGAATACACTCTAAACTACACACTTATATACTTTGGTATGTCAATTTCATGTAAAAAATGAAGTTTATTGATTTCTAAATAGGCCATCCCCATTTCCGCCCAGAACGCCGCCATTTTGACAAATGATGTAAACAATCCTTAATAGATACAAATCGGGAGCACTGTTTTCAATAAAACTCCTACTTAACATTGAAAAATATTATATTATCACAAAAATGACAGCTCTGCTTCAATATTCGATATGAGTGAACAGGAGTTTGAAATTAAAATTCAAGCTTTGACAGCCCATGAAGGTCAAAAGGGCAAATCGATTAATATCAATTATTCATACATGTGATAGAGTTGCTATGCTACAACTGGAGATTTGGAAGTTTTTGGCTGGAGATTTTTTATCGACATATTTGATGCGTGTTTTTATTGTTTATTGATGGTTTCCTTTTGTTTGTTTCAGTATTGAACCAACTACTTCCCATTTCAATATGTATTGTTTACATTTCTGTCTTAAGTAGTGTTTCATATGATGAATGAAGGATAAAAACTGTATTTATAATTTATTCATAATCATAAGGTTATTACAAAGCAATAACAATGAAGACAGAATGTTCTGAACAATAAAGTCATAGAGCACTAAAATTAAAAAGTCACTATTCATCACATGTAGTCACAGAATTTACCCTTAAAAAGTCACAGATATAACCACAGTAAGTGAAAGAAAGTAAACATAGAGAAGTCACAAAATTGAACATATATAAAAGTCATTAAGCATCAGTCTACTTGGCACTGGCACACTGGTTCAAGTAGGAGGTACAAGCCTTCTTTGCTGCTTTCACCACATCTGTATCAGGTTTGTACTGGTGACACTCTGTTGTATTGTTAATCTTAACATTGAGAAGACTGTGTATGGTTTGGTCACTGAAGTTGTCTCTGGAGTCTGTCTGTATCTTCTTCAGCATGGAGAAATAAGAAGTTTTCCTCTGCATCAAAGGTTGTCCGACTCGTGTTTGCGCAATGGTTTATAACTATTTTTAATTGCCGCTATCACACTTCTAATCATCTAAGTGTGTGCCACAAACACACTTCCTTATCCCCAATTAACTGTCAATCAGTGCATAATTGTTGTATAATCATCAACACCTTAATTAATCACCATGACCCAATTTACCTGTAAAGGTGTCAAACAGATCAATATCCGGATATCATTAAATATGACATTCACCTTTACCATTCGCATCTCTCGTCGTTTTTCATCAACGCAGGAGTTCCAAATGGGGAATTTCCAGAAATATTGATCGCAAAATGTAGGTCAAGATTTTATTGTACTTGATTTTTTTCACGGGCGGAATATTTTGAAAGTTGACGGAAGGGACCCTCAAAATCGGGAGAGAAATGCTCCCGTCGGAAGGTTCACATGTATGATTATTGATGAGATACTAGTGTTCCCTGCAGCTTTTGAAAAGGGCAGGTTAAACATTGACAAAAAGGGCACCCCAAGCGCATTGGGGGAAATATTTAGGGCACATCAAGTGAGTGTTCATCTGTGTTAAGGGCATCATTTGTTTATCTGGTTTATCTTTATTTTGGTGTTCAGACTCTTTAACCATGTTAACAGTGACAGTGGGTGAACTAGGCTGAGGACTATTGGGCCTAAATTATATATATTAAAAATATTAAAATGTGAAAAATTGTCTCTGGTCTGTTAAGATATTTTTTTTTAATATATGGTCATTAAAGCTTTATTTATTCATGCAATCTACATGTTTTTGTGTGTACAACTGTAATCAAAACAGGTAATTACAGGTAAATTGTGACATCTCGCATGTCTCATCGCCGATGGCATTTATACCATACACATGCCAATTAGGAGTCAGGATGTTTATTCAGTCCTTTGGTTATCTAATTTAATTACTAAAATAACATTTTTGAAGAAAAATTTCTACTTGCTACAATGGGAGAACATTGTAAAAATCTTTTTTTTTTGACATTCTCGTTTCACTTCGCAAATAGCGATTTGTTTAGACAAAGGGGAATAACTGCTAAAAGAAAGATCGTCGGTCCCGATCTCAAAGTTAACAAAAGGCGCTGATCAAGGCAGGGCGTCGATGAAAACCATCAAAAAGCGCCTGGCGTCAGGAAATAGAGGCAGGGCGCCGGCGCCCATCCAAAACCTTCTGCAGGGAAGACTAGATACATGGGTGATACATCTACAAAAAGTCGATAGTTTATCAATGATTGGTATTTAGAACAAATATTTTCAATTTATTCCTGTAATTATGGTTTTATATACTTAGAAATACTAGTTTAAAATGTTGAAGCGATGAAAATTTCCACCGTTAATCAAGGCACGTGCATCGTCAACAAATTGCACTATGGGTAATCTTGCCACGCAACATGCTTACATACAATCTATGTTAAATTTCCCGAGATTCATATCCTTCTTACTATATAAATCCTTGCTGTAATATTATGTGATAGTTGTGCAATTCTTTCATCCTTCTGTGATGGAACTGCCATCTATTTTGAACACTTTGATTTATATATAATTTATACATCTCCTTGCTGCACATCTTGCCGCTTATTTATTATTATGGGCTTAAAATTTCCTTTTGAGACTAATTTCACACAAAATAGCCCAAAAAATTTCACGCCCCCCTCCGCTCGGCGCAATTTTTTTTAAGTGCACCCCCCTAATTTGGAATCCTGCATCCGCCCCTGCTGAGGGTGTGTCACTTTTATAATCAGACCGTTAATCTATGACTATTATGATGGTCAATGCACATAGTAATCACATGTTAGCAAATTAATAAACATTTAACACAATGTATTACTATTAGTATAATTGAATATCAGTTAAATGTGTTGCTAGTTTGAAAGCTGTATGTTCTACAAATGACTCAGATTGGATGATGTGTACACAAATGTGAGACTGGTTCATGATATATTCAGATAAACAAGAGAGCACATGGCAAAATATCTCCTTTGCATTTTTCAATGTACGCAAAAAATATTGACCTCAGCATTTTTTACACAGGTCAAAAATATCTACCTTGACCTCTGCGGCCAGGTTAAAATTGTGATTTACATGCTCAGTGTTTGAAATTATGCTGAACTGCAGGCCCACATCCTGTTGAAATATGGGTGGTCCAAAGCAGTGTATTTTCAGCAAGACCGCCATGTCTACTCTTAACGTAAAACACCTAGCTTTGTGAGGTGGGCAAGTGAAACTTGGCAGTACAAGTTGAATAGGAATTTTACTTGCCCTTTTGGAAACTTGATTAAAAAAGTATTTCAAACACTGCAAGATGGCTGCTTTGTACTAGACTATAAGTAGAAATTTCATTAAATGCAAGATGGTTGCCATTACTATAAGTAGAAATTTCATTAAATGCAAGATGGTTGCCATTACAGGGGTTAACAAATCTTGGACCACCTCACTAGCCCAGGGCTAGCATACTCCTAAATATTACTAGCCCGAATCTATGAACCACTAGTCCTGGTCAATACCGTGATTTCATGAATCCGACTTGCAGACTTGAACCCTTGTACAACATGTACAATGTATATTAGTTTAACTATCATTCTTTTCAGATCTGGTATTGTGGTTTTATTTTCACTTATTTTCCACAGTTCAGGTCACTGTAAGACCAAAACAAAAAATGTGTGTTTATGGTCACATGTCAAAAAAATCTAATTATTTAAAAAAAAAAAAAATCTTTTACTATCGGCAAAACCGGAAATAGTCGTTCCCGGTTCCGGAATCCGATTCCGGTATTTTCTAAATTTTCGGTAAGCTGTCATTTGTTGAAGCTGTTTTATGACGAGAATACACAGTTTTTCTACCTTCTTTGTTCTCAATTTCGACAAAAAGCTAGCGGTTGAATAAATAAAACATTGCTGCTGATTAAACAACATATATGAATATAACTTATAAGTAGATACGCGAATATTGACAAGTTTGTCAATATCCGATATATATTTTTACTAGCCCGTCGGGCATACAGCTGATAATTTCAGCTAGCCCAAATGTGGAAATTACTAGCCCCGGGCGTTGGGCTAGGGGATTTGTTAACCCCTGCATTACTATAAGTAGAAATTTCATTAAATGCAAGATGGTTGCCATTACTATAAGTAGAAATTTCATTAAATGCAAGATGGTTGCCATTACTATAAGTAGAAATTTCATTAAATGCAAGATGGTTGCCATTACTATAAGTAGAAATTTCATTAAATGCAAGATGGTTGCCATTACTATAAGTAGAAATTTCATTAAATGCAAGATGGTTGCCATTACTATAAGTAGAAATTTCATTAAATGCAAGATGGTTGCCATTACTATAAGTAGAAATTTCATTAAATGCAAGATGGTTGCCATTACTATAAGTAGAAATTTCATTAAATGCAAAATGGCTGCCATTACTATTACTGTGAAATCACTTTTATTCGTGAGGTACCAATTTTCGTGGGTCAACGAAATTAAGAATCCAACGCACAATGAAACTTGAGAAACAGTTTGACATCTATATATAGCCATGCTGTCCTGGAGTGACCTCGATTTTCTGGACCAGCTGCATAGGGTAATTGACAATTTTAATCACGAAATAAGTACGAGGAAACGTTTTAATGAGTTAAAATCCACATGAAGATGTTTGTGAATGATTTGATTTTGATTCCATGTGTAAATACGACAGAAATGTGTATTTTGTGAAAGATTTTAGCAACTTCCGGTACGCTAGCGGTGACACACTTCTAAGTGTTGTATAAACATTTCTCTCTTAATCATAACATCCTTCAATAAACATATTTTATCACCTGTCAACACCTACATGTATCTTTTAATTATTCATAAATAAAAAAGTACATTTGCCCCGGGGTCAGGATTAATCTTGTGACACGTCTACGAGTGGTTTCAATCTGAGATAAAGAGTAGTAAAATCTCTAAAAAAAATTGAAATAATTTTTATAAGTAATTGGAATAAAAATAATAAGAAAAACACTTTATTGTTCATTTATTAGTTGTGAAAAACAAAAACTGAAAATAAAATAGAGAGTAAATATTTGTAAAACATAAAAACGAATTTAATATATTGAAGGAAATTGCTAGTGTACCTGCTAATAAAATAATTTCAGACGATTTTTAAAAATTTTCAAATTCGATAAAATAACTTCTGCTAAATTTACCAATGCCGGAATTTTCTACAACGGTCAAAATGAACACTTTAATATCCACGTTTAACTTCCGATTACATAATTCTACGGCTCATCTGTCTAATGTATTGAAGCTTTCTCGAATATTTCTACCCAATGAAACTTGTTATGTTGAAAATATAAAATCCACCAAAATTATTTTGGGCACAAACACAAAATCCACGAATTTACGAATCCATGAACTTGTCATTTTTAACCAAACCACGAAAATTGATACCCATGAAGAAAAATACTTTCATTAAATTGCAAAAAAGGATTGACTGAAATTTTTCTATGAAATTTAGAAGTCAAATATAAAACTAGGTGAGTGATTCTAGTTCTAAATGCAAGTTTGATTTCAATTGTCATTGCAGCATTTACTTGATTAACACTACATTTCTTCTAACCAGGTGTTATGGCTTTTGTTTCCTGGGATGACATTTCAGAAATATAACCATGTCTTTCAAGGAAAGGACCATCAAAAAGTTGCTTGGAACAAGGTAAGACAATTTATATATATAGGGGTTCGTCATTATTCTAAGAATTGGTGCTGCAAGGTAGTACCAACAACTGAGTTCGAGTCCCGCTGAGGGAAGAACACAAAATTGTAAATTCAAAATCTAACACTGTTTAGTTGAATGTTCAGATGTTTATATAAGAAATATTTAATACAGCCCGATACCCTTTGGGATTCAGTGAGATATATATATACATTGTTTAGTTATCACTTGTTTAAGGTGATAATTATACATGTATATATACATGGCTCATGCTACAGGGAGATTTGGGTGAAGAAGTTGCCTTGTGAGGGTTGACTTTGCTTTCTCGTTGATCAACAGAGATGTTCAAGTTGCCTTGTAATTTAGAATAGTCGCACTATGTCACCCGCATATGTTTGCCATGTGTCATTTATGAAAATGTCGCTATCATGTATATTGAAATATATCACATTCATTAAGTATTTTGAAAGTGATCTCCTTGGAAAGTAATCACAACATTTCTTTCAATAACAAATAATAATGGCACCATCGGAAGGGGGACGCAATGATGCACAGAGCTACGGGAAATGCTCATCGAAGCTACTTTTAACCAACTTTTGACATATTTTTTTCTAATTTCTGTGACATAAAATCTTTGTTGACATATTTAATATGCGGAGGCTGAGCATTCAAAATTCATTGAAATGCACGAGGACACTCAGATTTTTAACGATCCGCATCTAAGGCTGATTGGGATTATATATATATATACTGACTAACAGGTTAAAATTGTGATCTACTGTATATCTCTTACTGCTTACATGCAGACGGGTGTAAACGTTAGTACCTGTGAAATTTGAACTACAGTAGTTTTATTGCATTGTTGCAATTTGATTTGAGGTTTGAGAAATAATAATTACAGTACTAGTCTTTTACTTGCTTCAGATTTTGACTGTCAATATATGTTTGTGCGATATTCTCATTCACTAGTAGGACCTTTGAGCAAATTGGCCGATACATCTTTCTTCTGCTGAAGACACAAATATGAGTTATTACAATTTGTGTGGTATTAGATCAAAGTACAGTACTTAATATTTAAAAAAAAAAAGGGGGGGGGTACATATAAAAATTCACAAGACTCCAATAGTCAAGGTAGACTACATATCAAAGGAACTTTGGTTGTGTTGTGCACTTACTGATGTAACATTTCAGGTGACCTTTCAATACAGGTAACTGCTTAATAGAGGTGACTGCATTTTGTGTATTTTATTAACCGATTATTTTATTCTGTTTAAACCCATCTGTGTTACACTTTTAATTTGTATGTTACAAGGGATTACCTAAAAGCAGATTATTGGTTCTTTCCTTATTCTGTCACATTTCATATTATGGTTCATATCAATTCATCAGTTTTTTTCATTGAAATTTTTAGTTTTCAGCAAAAAAATGGACGATTTTGAACATTATATTTGAAGACTTGATGGTAGGGGGGTTGCTAGAGAACAATAAGGACAATTTATTTTAGGTGGTCAATGATCAGGGTTTCCAATTAAACCAAAGGTATCCAAAAAATGAAATTATTTGCCTCAAAGTTAAAAAAAAGAATTGCAATTAATTGAAACAATAAAATCCAGTTTTGATCATTTGATGGTTATACAGGTATGTTGATTAGAACAGGTTAAAGTTGTGAGTTAGCTTTTGGCCAGTAATGAGATGTGCTGATTATAAGGATATGGCTCAAGCTACTGGGCGATTCAGACAAATAACTCGCCTGGTGCAAGCTGACTTGCTTTCCCATAGGTCAAGAGGACCGTCATGGTCGTGATTGTGTGGTAGTTGCTTTTACAGCTACCTATGCAATCAGTGCCTATCACTACTAACGTTGTGAGTTCGAATCCCACTCAGGCGAGGATTACTCGATGCAACATTATGTGATAAAGTTTGTCAGTGTTTTCTCTGGGTACTCTGGTTTCCTCCACCAATAAAACTGACAGTCACTATATAGCTGAAATATTGTTGAAAGTGGCATTAAACACTATACCCGCCTCAAGCTACTGAATGATTCAGACAAAGAATTCACCCAGTAAAAGTTGCGTTCCTTTTCCTGTTGGTCAATAGCGAAGTCTTGCTGTATTTTTAGTAGTCACCGTACATTTGTATGTTCACCCAAGTATTTTTGCCATGTGTCATGTATGAAAATAGTGTTAATGTTTGTGATCATTGAAATCCATTTTATTAGCTCACCTTGCCATTGTAGGCAATGTGAGCTATTGCCATCACTTGGTGTCCGTCGTCCATCGTCTGTCGTCCGTTAACTTTTCACATTTTAATCTTCTCCTCTGAAACCCCTCGGCCAAATGTACTGAAACTTGGTAGAAAGCATCTATGGAAGGTCCTCTATAAAGATTGCTCATTTCGTCCCGATCCATTAACAACATGGCCACCACAGGCAATTCTTGTTTCTGATTGGCTGATTTTTAAAATTCTTCTCCTTTGAAACGTTTGGCCAAATGAACCAAAACTTGGTAGGAAGCATCTATGGGAGGTCCTCTCTAAGGATTGCACATTTTGTTCCGATCCATTTACAAACATGGCCGCCACAGACAATTCTTGTCTCTGATTGGCAGATTTTAAAAATCTTCTCCTCTGAAACCGCTTGGCCAAATGAACCGAAACTTGGTAGGAAGCATCTATGGAAGGTTCTGTGTAAAAATTGCTCATTTCGTCCTGATCCGTTAACAAACATGACTGCCACAGGCGACTCTTGTTTCTGATTGGCTGATTTTTAAAATTCTTCTCCTCTGAAACCGTTTGGCAAAATGAACCGAAACTTGGTAGGAAGCATCTATGGGAGGTCCTCTCTAAAGATTGCACATTTTGTCCCAATCCATTAACAAACATGGCCACCACAGGCAATTCTTGTTTCTGATTGGCCGATTTTAGAAATCTTCTCCTCTGAAACCGCTTGGCCAAATGAACCGAAACTTGGTAGGAAGCATCTATAGAAGGTCCTCTATAAAGATTGCTCATTTTGTCCCGATCGGTTAACAAACATGGCCACCACAGGCAATTCTTGTTTCTGATTGGTTGATTTCTAAAAAATCTTCTTATCTGTTAAAAGAAAGATAACTCTTGCCATTATCTCCCTTAGAAATTAACTAATGGTGATATAGTGTAACATGTTTATTCTATACATTACAAGTAGGTATTCACATTTTAATATTCTTTTTAGCAAACCTTGCCAAAGGCAATATGAGCTTTTGCCATCACTTGGTGTCCGTCGTCTGTCATCCGTTTACTTTTCACATTTTAATCTTCTCCTCTGAAAACCATCAGCCAAATGAACTGAAAATTGGTAGGAAGTATCTATGGAAGGTCTTCTCTAAAGAGTGCATATTTTGTTTTGATCCATTACCAAACATGGCCACCACAGGCAATTCTTGATTCTGATGGGACGATTTTATAGCTCACCTGGCCATAGGCCATGTGAGCTTTTGTCATGGGTAGCCGTCCGTCCGTCCATTAGCTTTTCACATTTAAATCTTCTTCTCTGAAACCACAGAACAGAATTGAACCAAGCTTGCCAGAAATGTTCATTGGATGGTCCTCTACCAGATTTGCGTTTTTGGTGCTGATTTGAAATCCAACATGGCTGCCAGGGTCCATAATGTGTTCTCATTGGCTGAAATTTTAAAAATCTTCTCGTCAGAAACCACCAAGCCAATTGAATTGTGACTTTGCAGGAATGATCATTGGGTGGTCCTGTACTAAACTTGTGAATTGTTTGCCGATCGGAAATTCAAGATGGCCACCATGACTCGACTTAAGTTTTAACATAGGACACTATGGAAAAAATGTTTAAAAGGCTTCTCTTCTGAAACCAGTAAGTCAATTTAAAGCAAACATGGCATGAATGGTCCTTAGGTGGTCAACTTTCAAAATTATGTCCTGTGACCCCGACCTCCATTCAAGATGGCCACCGTCAGCGGACATAGTTTTAACATACATGTAGGACCCTATGGGAAAAATGTTTAAATTTTTTTCCCTCTTGAAACCAGTAAGCCAATTTAAAGCAAACATGGCATGAATGGTCCTTAAATGGTCAACTTTCAAAATTATATCCAGTGACACAGACCTCCATCCAAGATGGCCACCATCAGCGGACATAGTTTTAACATAGGACCCTATGGGAAATATGTTTAAAAATCTTCTCCCCTGAAACCAGTAAGCCAATTTAAAGCAAACTTGGCATGGATGGTCCTTTTTCAAAATTGTGTCCGGTGACCCTGACCTCCATCCAAGATGTCTACCTTCAGCAGATATAGTTTTAACATAGGACCCTATGGGGAATTTTTTTTTTAAATCTTCTCCTCTGAAACCAGTCAGCCAATATAGCAAACATGTCATCGATGGTCCTTAGGTGGTCAACTGCCAAAATTGTGTTCAGTGACCCCGATCTCGGTCCAAAATGGCCACCGTCAGCGGACATAGTTTTAACATAGGACCTATGGGAAAATTGTTTAAAAGTCTTCTCCTCTGAAACCAGTCGGCCAATTTAAAGCAAACATGGCATGGATGGTCCTTGGGTAGTATACTTTCAAAATTGTGTCCGGTGACCATGACCTCCATCCAAGATGGCTGCCATGAGCAGACATAGTTTTAACATACATTGTAAAACTCTATGGGATTTGAATAGTAAAACTTAGATGTATTTGGCATGCAGACACTCTTAAGAGGGCTTATTTATGTTCGGTGAGCAATACAGGCTCACCTGAGCCTCTAGTTTAAAACTTCTCCTCTGAAACCGCTTGGACAAATGAACCGAAACTTGGTAGGAAGCATCTATGGAATGTCCTCTATGCAGATTGCTCATTTCGTCCAGATTGTTCAACTCAAATTTTTACTGCAGCTACATAGCAAGGAGTAGTTTAACATATATTCCGTTTTTTTTTTTTAAATTTTTCTTTCAGCCGATTTTGCAAATTCGGCATATTTTGATAAAAGATCACATTTAAATCTTCTCCTCTGAAACCGCGGAACCAAATTAAAGCAAATTTGGCTGGGATAGGCCTTGGGTTGTCCCATTTCAAAATTGTGTCCGACAGCCCCGCCCTTCATTCAAGATGGCTGCTGTTACTAAAAATAGAAATTTCTTCAATTGTCCATTGTTGCTTTAGTTTAAGTCAAAATGAGCTCAATTTTTTTACGGCAGCTACATAGTGAGGAGTAGTTCAACATATATTCCAGGTTTTTCTGTGAAATTTTTCTTTTAGCCAATTTTTACCGATTATGCAAATTAGGCATATTTTGATAAAAGATCACATTTAAATCTTCTCCTCTGAAACCGCTGAACCAAATTAAACCAGATTTGGCTGGGATAGTCCTTGGGTAGTCCAGGGCTCCTCCCACTACTTTGAAATCAGAGGGAGAAGTGACTTCTCTTTCAGGTGCTGACAAAAGAGAAGTGAGAGACAACAGGGAGAAGTGGTGAGAGTACAGGGAGAAGTCAAAATATTTCTCTAATTGTACCACTTTTCACATTTGCGGGGCATTATCGTGGCATTCGTATGTTATAATGTACTTGTTTTGCATTAAGGTATATATATTCAGTAGTTGTTTAATTCCTTGTTTTTGTTAGCATATCATCTCTCTGATTTACATTTAAATCTCCTCTGAAACTGCTAAACTAAATGAAAGCAAATTTGGCTGGGATGGTCCTTGGGTTGTCCCTTTTATATATTGTGTCCGACAGCCCCACCCTCCATTCAAAATGGCTGCTGTTACAAAAAATAGAAATTTCTTTAGTTATTAATTTCTGATTTATTACACATCAAAATGAACTGAAATTTTAACTGCAGCTACATGGCAATTAGTAGTTTAACATACATTATGGTTTTTTTGTGAGATTTTTTCAGCCAGTTTATTCCGTTTAGGAATATTATGAGAGAAAAAAATCACATCAAAATCTATTGCTCAGAAATTTGAGTTGAAATGATCTTTTGGTGGCCCACTTTCAAAATTATGTGTAACGCCCTCATTTTCTATCAACTTTAGATGTCAAATTGAAAACCAGGTGAGCGATTACAGACTCCTGGGAGCCTCTAGTTTTGTTCTTTGTGAGTTAAGGTGAGAGGTGATTGTTCGTTTAGTTGTTATTGGTGAAATTGTTTACCATTACTGTCTAAATGTTCTTTTCATAAAATGGCAAGATACAAGTTAAACAACCAGTCTTTGTCTTCATTTTTTTCACCTACATGTACTTGCCCGAAATCCAAATTTAGACAAATTTTCTATTTATTCAAACAAATTCTTTCATAATTTTCACTTTTCGGAATCCAGTTTTACTTATGCCGGGCTTCAGGCAAGTGGGTTTGCGTGAAGACTGAACTTAGAAAGTAAAATACCGAGTATAAAGGGAGACAAATTAAAAATGCAGATGTTACATTCCCTATTAAAAGAAAATCTTATCAAAGTATAATATCTTAACACGGAAATCTTCGTAATTCATATATTGATTTGATTGGCCATTATTATCTTTGTAGTGACAATAAGATAGAAAGTCTGATACAGACGATTTATTGTGTCAACATTGATCTGTTATCCGTTGATGAAGGTCAGGAACTTGCTTTGGTATTAATCATTCTATTGTCCCGACCGTTTGTAAATTAAGTTTGTATCTACGATGTTAAAGCTCTGTTTTCCCCACAGGAACAAAGCATTAGACAGTTACTTGGCTATAATGCTGTATTGACAAAATAATGGATTTGAGATTTATTTTTATTTTGTACTGATAATTGTTAGCGTTAGATGTATTGCTCTTTTGTAGCCTTATAAGGAATGTAATGAATTATTTCTGTGAGTACCGGTAAATGTATTGGACAGTAACAACCAATTACAAAAAATGTAATTATTGTACTATGTACCTGTATATGTACAGAGATTTTTTTTTATTACAATAATTATTCAATTTAATTTCTACTTCATTCTTAAGATATGGGAAAATTTTTGATTAGTTATTTGGGTTATACAGCATTTGTTTATGGTGTTTAACACCACTTTCAACAATATTTAAGTTATATCATGGCAGTTGGTTATACAGCAAGCAAAGACATTTTTATGGATGTCATGAGTGTACAAAAACACAATTTTTATCATGAGGTGGAAGTTAATTTTTAATGATTACTTAAAAGCTTGTTTTAGTAGAGCTCCAGATAAGAAATGATATATTGGGTATTTTACCCTTTCAATTTTAAACAAATTGGGTGATTTAATTTTTTTAAGAAAATATATTTTTTTTCACTCACTAATTTAGGTTTCAATTGGATTTTTTACCCACAATTGTCCGAAAGTATTGGGTTAAAATAACAGATTTTAAATTATATGTGTTGTACAGTTTATATTGCTTAACTCGCTTTTGTTTTCCACCCACAGTTGCAATATTTGTGCTGGACTCAATGGCAACATTATATGTCAAGTTTGATTGAATTTTTGTTATTGAAACTTCAGATGTTGTACATGCATTTCTCAGTAGATAAAGAGTCATTATTATTGTTGCTGCCAACATCTTGGGTTACATTGTTTACTATTTCATTCACAATATCGGGTACAAAGTTTGTTCCATGATAAACTGTCCTGTCAATAACTGAGTCAACTACATGCATCTGAGAGGAAATACGTTTTGCCTCAGCACTTTTGTCGATTTTCAAATAATTAAATAGGGAATAGTTGGTTTGTAGTAGTGGTGCTTTTTTTTACTCCTACGAAACGTGGCTGGCGATGTTACATACTGTTTCCAACCATCATACTGCTTTTCCGTAAGGATAAGAGATTGATATTTGACAGGGAACCAGATTTGAAACTATGGAATAGTCCTCCAATTAAGGAGCAAGTAATGATATCCCGTTTACTACTCGGAATATCTCTCCATTGGATGTGTGTCGAAATGAAGACTAAAGAGCTATTCCTGTGAAAATAACGCAACAACATGTTTATTAATTGAGTGAATTACGCGAACTGTTACATAGATAAGGGTAAATACGCGATGTTTTAACATTCAATTGCATAACTGCTGATATGATTTGAGTTTAAGCACGCAGGCAAAGTAGTTTGTATTGGGTTTTTGTCATTTTTCATTGCGTAATCATGTAATCACGCAGCTTATCTGGAGCTCTGGTTTTAGTATTGCCTTGTCTTGCAATTGGTTGAGGATGAATCGAGAAAAAAAAATGTAACATACTCAAAACAATAATACAGCTACTTTTGAATTGTAATCGAAAAAGGCTAAAAATAGAAAGAGTTATACAACGAAAAATTTCTTGTTAAAGGGACCAGATTAAAAATAAGGATTCTGTATAATATTGTATATTACTTGTCAAACATCTTGTATTCTGTATAATATTGTATATTACTTATCAAACATCTTGTATTCTGACACATGATTGAAAGGTTACAAGTCTGAAAAGTTACATGTCTGAAAAGTTACAATGTCAATAAACCATTTATAGTGTAGACTGACAATTGCCTGTCTCAATCTAATCATATAGAGACAGAGAAAGACTAATTTGTCGTTGGCATTCATTGGTTCTTACTAAAGCTCTTTTTTGATTGGTAGAGCTATTTTTAGTTACAAATACTGGGAAGTCGTTTCGGGTATGCAGTGATCATCTCTGTTTGAATATTTCTCCCGCTTGTTTACACCGGAAGTTCAATATTTATGCAAAAACGTTTTAATTTTATTTCATGATTTTTATAGAAAAATAAACTCTACCTTTAAAATACTCATTTGTATAAGTTAAAATAAGTTAAAGATAAAAAAAGATCAAGATTTTATGGTGATAACGTTACCTAAGTAGAAATTCCACTGCGACAGATTAGTGTTTATCTGTTCCTTTAGCCGAGGTACGAGCGAGGGGACAGAACTCGTCAGTTTATTTATAGTGTTGTCCTTTTACTGGAAGTAGATTTAATCAATCAGATGGAGACACTTCTAATGGCAGTCATTATAGGGATACTGATGGAGGGGGGGGGGGGGGGGGGGACTGAGCTGAAAAGGATAGATAGGGCAGTGATGGCAATTTGTATGTGTGATATCACACTTTTAACCTTAAATACTTCTGCTGGTAAAAGCACATGTTATTTTTTTAACGAATTCTTACTTAATAATGAAAAGCACTCCTGTCGTATGCTACAGAATTCTTACTTAATAATGAAAAGCACTTCTGTCGTCTGCAACATAATTCTTACTTAATAATGAAAAGCACTCCTGTCGTCTGCTACAGAATTCTTACATAATGAAAAGCACTCCTGTCGTCTGCTACAGAATTCTTACTTAATAATGAAAAGCACTCCTGTCGTCTGCTACAGAATTCTTACTTAATAATGAAAAGCACTCCTGTCGTCTGCTACAGAATTCTTACTTAATAATGAAAAGCACTCCTGTCGTCTGCTACAGAATTCTTACTTCATAATGAAAAGCACTCCTGTCGTCTGCTACAGAATTCTTACTTAATAATGAAAAACACTCCTGTCGTCTGCTACAGAATTCTTACTTAATAATGAAAAGCACTCCTGTCGTCTGCTACAGAATTCCTACTTAATAATGAAAAACACTCCTGTCGTCTGCTACAGCTGCTAACAAATTAGATACAACAAAATGTATATACATTTTACATTTACTCTTCATTCAAGAAAATAACTCCCACACTCCTCGACAACCTGACAACCTTGTAAACAATGAAACAACTCTCATAGAAAATGTAATAAACTTTGTATTATCATGGTGGAAGGTCATTGAAAGAATTAATTGATTGGTTTTTTTTCTTATTATTGAATTCTCTAATTCTATGATCTCTAGGAATTCCCAATATTTTTTCTGTTGATTAAATACAGCTCATAACAAATGGATAAAATTTAATTTGAATACCAGTCAAACCTGTATTAAGAGGTAATATAATAGACAAATTGAATAAGTTCAAATTAGCAACTGTGTTTGCAATTATCAAATGTTTATAAAACTAGAGACTCCCAGGAGCCTGTAATCACTCACCTGGTTTTTAATTTGACATCTAAAGTTGATAGAAAATGGGGGTGTTACACATAATTTTGAAAGTGGGCCACCAAAAGATCATTTCAACTCAAATTTCTGAGCAATAGATTTTGATGTGATTTTTTTTCTCATATTATTCCTAAACGGAATAAACTGGCTGAAAAAATCTCACAGAAAAACCCAGAATGTATGTTAAACTACTAATTGCCATGTAGCTGCAGTTAAAATTTGAGTTCATTTTGATTTGTAATAAAGCAGAAATTGACAACTAAAGAAATTTATATTTTTAGTAACAGCAGCTATTTTGAATGGAGGGCGGGGCTGTCGGACACAATATTGAAAAGGGACCACCCAAGGACCATCCCAGCCAAATTTGCTTTAATTTGGTTCAGCGGTTTCAGAGGAGAAGATTTAAATGTGATCTATTATCAAAATATGTCTATTTTGTATAATGGGTATCAATCGGTTGAAAGAAAAATTTCACAGAAAAACCCAGAATATATGTTAATCTACTCATTGTCATGTAGCTGCAGTTAAAATTTGAGCTCATTTTGATTTATATTAAAGCAGCAATGGACAATTCAAGAAATTTCAATTTTTAGTAACAGCAGCCATCTTGAATGGATGGCGGAACTGTCGGACATAATTGTGAAAGGGACCCACCCAAGGACCATCCGTGCCAGGTTTGGTTTAATTTGGTTCAGCGGTTCCAGAGGAACAGATTTAAATGTGATCTTTTACCAAAATATGCCGGCCAATCAGAGGCCTTTATGGCCCCTGGGAGCCATGTTGAATGACCGATCGGAACAAATAGTAACAACACTTGATAAGGACCTTGCAAGGAACATTTCTGCCAAGTATGGTTTCAATCCATCCAGTGGTTCTTGAGAAGAAGTTTGTTTTACATATTTCCCATAGGGTCGCTATGTGGCCATCTTGGATTTTCAATCGGTCCAAAAAGTAACAACACTTGGTTAGCAGCTTGCAATAATCATTCATGACAATTTTCAATTCCATCCTCCATGTAGTATCGGAGAAAATCTTTGAAATTTCAGCCAATCAGAGGCTATTATGGCCCCTGACAGCCATATTGGATAACTGATTGGAACAAAATGTAACAACAATTGATCAGAACCTAGTCAGGAACATTTCTGCCAAGTATGGTTCCAATCTATCCAGTGGTTCTTGAGAAGAAGTTTGTTTTACATATTTCCCATAGGGTCATGATCACTATGTTAAATTATGTCCCCCGCTGGTGGCCATCTTGGATTTTCAATCGGTCCAAAAAGTAACAACACTTGGTTAGCAGCTTGCAATGATCATTCATGACAATTTTCAATTCCATCCTCCATGTAGTATCAGAGAAGAAGATCATTAAAAAGTTCAGCCAATCAGAGGCTTTTATGGCCCCTGGCAGCCAATGTTGGATAACCGATCGTAACGAAAGTAAATATATATAATTTCAATCGTTTGAAGAATGAATTAGATTGAAATTGATTTCTTTTACTTATCTGCCCATAGAGGTGCTTCTTTTTCCTGCCTCATGAGCTGTCGAGTGTGACGTGTCATTCAGCACGATAGGGCCAGCTCGAATAGTCGTGTTTTCAGATAAAAAATTTATTATTAGTGATTACTTGTTTATTTTCCATCTTGGGTGTGGAGGTTTTTGATAAGCAATTTTGCTTTTTGTTTACTTATGTAGTGACATTTTGCCATTTTTTCATGTGACATTTATGTTATAAATACATTTGTTTGTACTTACTGATTAAAGAGCACTCCACACTGTCGTGTGGATATGCAATTTGAATTGTTTTTTAGTATTTATTTCTATAAATGACATATTTGTATCACTTGTTGTGTGATGGGTCGCGACCATCCGTGCCAGGTTTGGTTTAATTTGGTTCAGCGGTTCCAGAGGAACAGATTTAAATGTGATCTTTTACCAAAATATGCCGGCCAATCAGAGGCCTTTATGGCCCCTGGGAGCCATGTTGAATGACCGATCGGAACAAATAGTAACAACACTTGATAAGGACCTTGCAAGGAACATTTCTGCCAAGTATGGTTTCAATCCATCCAGTGGTTCTTGAGAAGAAGTTTGTTTTACATATTTCCCATAGGGTCGCTATGTGGCCATCTTGGATTTTCAATCGGTCCAAAAAGTAACAACACTTGGTTAGCAGCTTGCAATAATCATTCATGACAATTTTCAATTCCATCCTCCATGTAGTATCGGAGAAAATCTTTGAAATTTCAGCCAATCAGAGGCTATTATGGCCCCTGACAGCCATATTGGATAACTGATTGGAACAAAATGTAACAACAATTGATCAGAACCTAGTCAGGAACATTTCTGCCAAGTATGGTTCCAATCTATCCAGTGGTTCTTGAGAAGAAGTTTGTTTTACATATTTCCCATAGGGTCATGATCACTATGTTAAATTATGTCCCCCGCTGGTGGCCATCTTGGATTTTCAATCGGTCCAAAAAGTAACAACACTTGGTTAGCAGCTTGCAATGATCATTCATGACAATTTTCAATTCCATCCTCCATGTAGTATCAGAGAAGAAGATCATTAAAAAGTTCAGCCAATCAGAGGCTTTTATGGCCCCTGGCAGCCAATGTTGGATAACCGATCGTAACGAAAGTAAATATATATAATTTCAATCGTTTGAAGAATGAATTAGATTGAAATTGATTTCTTTTACTTATCTGCCCATAGAGGTGCTTCTTTTTCCTGCCTCATGAGCTGTCGAGTGTGACGTGTCATTCAGCACGATAGGGCCAGCTCGAATAGTCGTGTTTTCAGATAAAAAATTTATTATTAGTGATTACTTGTTTATTTTCCATCTTGGGTGTGGAGGTTTTTGATAAGCAATTTTGCTTTTTGTTTACTTATGTAGTGACATTTTGCCATTTTTTCATGTGACATTTATGTTATAAATACATTTGTTTGTACTTACTGATTAAAGAGCACTCCACACTGTCGTGTGGATATGCAATTTGAATTGTTTTTTAGTATTTATTTCTATAAATGACATATTTGTATCACTTGTTGTGTGATGGGTCGCATTTGGATAATGCGACAAATATGTGTCATTTTGGTCTGTCATGAATATGGGCATGTTTGGGTAGAAGAACAACACTTGATTAGACCATGCAAATGAACATTCCTGCCACGTTTGGTCCCATTTGCTTCAGTGGTTCTCTAGAAGAAGATTGAAATGTTTACGGACGGACGACGGATGTCAAGTGATGGCAATAGCTCACATGACCCTTTGGGTCAGGTGACCTAAAAAGGGGTAACCAGGACATATGATGTTGGAAAGCCAGGTTCTGGGTTGGGACAGGCATAACAAATGGGGGGGGGGGGGGGGGATGTGAAACAATGAAAAGTGCTTATTGTTGTAATGTTTGTAAACAATCCTGTCATTTCTTGAACAGCAGATTATTTTATGATTGATTATTGGGCATAAATTATATGAGATAATAGACAACAACCAATACATGTGTTTCTGAAAAAAAACATTTACTAAATCATCATTGTAACTTACATACACAAATCTAGGTAGGCAAAACTTTTTTTTTAAATTTTTTGCTTTAATATAAAATTAAAACAAAAAAACAAAACAAGAAGTTTTATATATATTTTAGATATTATCTACATGTACCTAGGTTACACAGGACAATGATCTGATCTAACAGTGCTTGTCCTAAAATGGCTATAAAAACTTTAAAGAGTAGGAACTCAACATTAGCATGTTGTTGAAAATTGTTGGGTAATAAGTGTAATGTTACTTCTCAACAGTCAAAATCACATCAATGGTGTAATGGTTAGCATACTTACCTGAGTGCTCCAATTAAGTGTGTTGGTCAAGTACAACTGGACTCGGGAGAAGACTTCATAAGTTGGGAAAACTTGTGTCTGATCCCAATTTGTTTTACTAAGCAAATAAAATATGTTTAAACTAAAACAAAGTGAACATAATCATCACTTCATTGTAACTTGTTCATGTAATGAAATAGCTGAAAAATTGCTCATTGACTTTAACAACAATCATTATTGTCTTTTGTCTAGGTAAAATTGTATATACATACCATATGCTTCTTTCCTGTATTTGTATCTGCCTCTGCTTTTCTTTAAAAATAAACAAATTACAAAAAAAAAAAAAAAAACCCAGCATATCCCATTTACCCCCAAAATAGGCCCTGTACCCCCAAAATTGTAGGGACTTTCTATATGCAGGGATACAAAGTTAAGGAAAAAACAGCAATTGTACCCCATTGTACCCCCAGTTTCAAAACTCAGTGGGCACCCTGAAAACAATCATTAATTCACTCAAGTCAGTTTTATTGGTGGTTTGGTTGGTTTATGCTGTTTAACGCCACTTTCAACAATATTTCAGTTATATCGTTGCAGTCAGTTTTATTGGTGGAGGAAACCAGAGTACCCGGAGAAAACCATCGATATATATCCAACTAACATACGATCACGAATGGTGGGAGAAAGCAAACTATCTAATTATATATAAGTTTTTAAATAACTACAGATCCCTCAAAGTGTATCAACGCTCATACTCTCAGGTCGGATATATCCCTCCCAAAATGTCCGATTCACTCCAGAGAAATATCCGATAAATTTGAGAGTCAAGACCCTCCAACTCCGAGTATTTGATCGGACGTGAGAGTGGATATTCAAAGATTATTTTTTTACATTTCTCGAGGTGAACATGTCAAAACATTTTGTGATCGATGTGTATTCGCGCCAGGAAAGGTAGCTCAAAGGTCAATATTTGTCACGCTTGGGCACAACAGTCGTTCGATGCATAGGAACACCTCATAATCAAAGTATTGTACAACAATTTCGAGTTACACAGTTTGTGTTTTTTTAATCTGTTTAATTTTGATAGATCTATCTAGTACATTTAAATTTGACGATTACATGGAAATAAAAATAGTTGAAAAGCAATAAATAAAAGAAAATTTGTCGTAATGCATGTACATAAAATGTATAATGATTAATAATGTAAATAACGGTTTTATGTTACCTAAAATAGAACCATGTAGTAACTGACCCAGAGAATCTGTGGTTGATTTCACAAAAAGTCGTAAGACGTGAATTTCAACCAATCAAAAGCTTGGAAATCACACTTACGATTAATCTTAGACTTACGACTTTTTGTGAAATCGATCCCTGGACTGGAAGTACAATGTACATTATGTACAATGTACGTGCCAAAATGCAGTTGTAAAAAAAATGCAATGTCGTGTACTAGACTCAAATAAGTTAAAATATGATAAATAATTATACCCGTATATCATAACGATAATACCTTTTTCTACTCTTTAATTCAATTTGTTTTTTTTTTTCATTTTTCTCTCTTTATTGTATTTTTTTTTATATTACTCATTTTTATTTCTTTCTAAATTTTCGGTCTGTATTGTCATTACCGCCACCATGTAACTGAAATATTGTTGAAAAGTGACGTTTAAACACCCATAGCCTCATATAAATTATTGCAATAAAATATCTCTTGCCAACTCGTATGAAGGAGGTAGCAAAGGAAATAGCCCCAGTATTAGCTTTTATCTTCCAGCAGTCGTATGATACCAGTCAAGTCCCATCAGATTGGCAGTTTGCAAATGTCACCGCAGTATTTAAAAAGGGAGAAAAGACAAATCCAGCTAACTACCGTCCTGTGTCTTTGACATGCATACTGTGTAAAACCATAGGGCACATAGTATTCAGCCAAATTATGAACCATCTAGATCACAAGAAGGTCCTGAGGAATTTCCAACATGGATTTAGAAGAAATCACTCTTGTGAGACCCAGTTACTAAATACAGCTTGATATGAGACAGACCATCGATCTGCTGATACTTGATTTTAGCAAGGCTTTTAATACCGTGCCCCACAGAAGACTACTTCACAAAATCCAACATTATGGAGTAGAAGGCCTGACAAATAAATGGATTGGTTCATGGTTATGCCAGCGAAAACAGAAAGTCGTACTAGACGGCTATTCATCTGACAAATCCTGAGTCATATCAGGTGTCCCCCAGGGCACGGTACTGGGTCCCTTGATGTTTCTGCTCTACGTAAATGACATAGCAGATAAAATATCTCCACAAACCAGAATCAAGCTTTTTGCAGATGATTGTCTACTGTACAGGACCATTGACACCAAACAAGACCATAAACAACTACAACAAGATCTCAACACACTGGTAGATTGGTCACATACCTGGCTGATGACATTTAATGCAGCCAAATGCCACCTCCTTAAGATTACACGGAAGACCAAATTTTTAGACACAGAGTATACAATTGACAATCACACCCTCCTACGAGTACAACACCATCCGTACCTAGGAGTAGAATTGACATCAGACTTAACATGGAAACACCACATTGGACTTATAACTGGGAAAGCTCAGAAGATCCTCAACCTGCTTCGAAGACACCTTTATGGTTGAAACCCAGATGTTAAGAAGAGAGCATTTACTGCATTAGTACTACCACATCTCGAGTACACTTCAACAGTATGGGACCCATACCATAAACAAGACATTCAAGCTCTTGAAAAAGTCCAGCGAAAAGGGGCACGCTTTGTAACAGGAAAATATTCTTACCAAGACAGCGTAACATCTATGCTCAACGACTTGAACTGGCAGCCCCTTCAGATTAGAAGAAAGAACAAGAGACTCATCGTCTTTCATAAGGCAGTAAACCAAAATTCGCCAGTTGAAATCCCGAACTATGTGACCCAGTCAACATACAGTGGTACAAGATCTCACTCCAAAGCTTTCATTGAAATCAGAGCCAACTACGAACAGTACAAAAACAGCTTCCTGCCTAGGACTATCAAAGACTGGAATGCTCTGCCAACTCACCTAGTGCATGTCACCTCTGTAGACGAATTTGGTTCTCGTCTACAGAGTTTGACAACCTAGACATACACAGTGATTCCTGTTTTTATTGTTTTTAATTGTATATACGCACTTTGGTGCTTTTATCCATGTTGTTGATGTCACTTGCCTGTGATGCGATAGCCCTAGGCAGTAATCAAGTAGAAGTAGAAGTAGAAGTATCGATTAAGTAACGAAATCGATATAAATTATTTTCTAGTGCGCATGCTCGTGTTTGATGGAAAAGCCATATAGCTATATTGTGATAATAATTTTATATTGTAAAACGATCCACCCTGTGATTTTTTTTCAACAAGATACATTTTTTTATAGTACAAAATGTATATATTTTATTACAAAATACAATATTGAACTGATTTTCGCTAACACTTCAATCATTGAATATTGATTTTTTTCGGATGTTGAATATTTTTTCCCCCGAATTGTACCCCCTGTTAGTATACTTTTATTGCTTTATTTAAAAAAAAATAACACCAAGAACATTTCAACAACCAAAAAAACAACAGATTTACAGCATATTACCAAATATTTTTTTATAAAAACTTTTCATTTATATCAAGTTGATCCATATCATTTGCAAGGTTGATCACTGTGGTTATAAAAAAATATGTATGTCGTGGAAATATTTTCTAGGTGATCGGGATTGGGTGCCAATATCATGAATAAAACCTTGTATAACTTGTATAGAAGACATAACCAAAGTGTATGCAATACACATGTCTGGAGAAATGCAACCAAAGCTGTATGCAATATACATATCCGGATAAATACAACCAAACATGAAATAAAACTTAAATGAATAATTAATATTTTTAGCTCATCTGACCCCAAAGGGTAAGGTGAGCTATAGTCACCACTGAGCGTCCGTCGTCTGTCGTCCGTCCGTCCGTTAACTTTTCACATTTTAATCAACTCCTCTTAAGCCACAGGGCCAATTTGAACCAAACTTTGGTGGAATGGTCCTTGGATGGCCCCCTTCCAAAATTGTGTCCGGTGATCCCGACTTCCAACCAAGATGGCCGCCAAGCTAAAAGTAGAAAAAAGGGGGGATGAAATTTTAATTGCAGCTACATGGCAAGGAGTAGTTTAACATATATTCTGGGTTTTTTTGTGAAATTTTTCTTTGAGCAGATTTATACCGATTATGCAAATTAGGCATATTTTGATAAAAGATCACATTTAAATCTTCTCCTCTGAAACCGCTGAACCAAATTAAACCGAACCTGGCAGGGATGGTCCCTGGGTGTGTCCTTTTCAAAATTGTGTCCGACAGCCCTGCCCTCCATTCAAGATGGCTGCTGTTACTAAAAATAGAAATTTCTACAATTGTCCATTGCTGCTTAGTATAAACCAAAATGAGCTCAAATTTTAACTGCAGCTATATGTACATGGCAATGAGTAGTTTAACATAAATATATTCCAGGCTTTTCTGTGAAATTTTTCTTTCAGCCGATTTATACCGATTATGCAAATTAGGCATATTTTGATAAAAGATTATATTTAAATCTTTTCCTCTGAAACCACTGAACCAAATTAAACCAAACCTGGCAGGGATAGTCCTTGGGTAATCCAATTTCAAGATTATGTCCGACAGCTCCACCCTCCATTCAAGATGGCTGCTGTTACTAAAAATAGAAATTTCTTCAATTGTCCATTGCTGTTTTATTATAAATCAAAATGAGCTCAAATTTTAACTGCAGCTACATGACAATGAATAGATTAACATATATTCTGGGTTTTCTGTGAAATTTTTCTTTCAACGGATTTATACTGATTATACAAATTAGACATATTTTGATAAAAGATCACATTTAAATCTTCTCCTCTGAAACCGCTGAACCAAATTAAAGCAAATTTGGCTGGGATGGTCCTTGGGTGGTCCCCTTTCAATAGTGTGTCCGACAGCCCCGTTCTCCATTCAAAATGGCTGCTGTTACTAAAAATAGAAATTTCCAGGTTAGTTGTCAATTTCTGCTTCATTACAAATCAATATGAACTCAAATTTTATCTGCAGCTATATGGCAATGAGTAGTTTAACATATATTCTGGGTTTTTCTGTGAGATTTTTTCAGCCAGTTTATTCCATTTAGGAATATTATGAGATAAAAATCACATCAAAATCTTTGGCTTAGAAATTTGAGTTGAAATGATCTTTGGGTGGTTCACTTTCAAAATTATGTGTAACACCCTCATTTTCTATCAACTTTAGATGTCAAATTGAAAACCAGGTGAGCGATTACATGCTCCTGGGAGCCTCTAGTTTAAATATTAAAACTTATTTCAAAGTTGGAAAGTAAATAAAAGCTAAAAGCTTGAATTGAATTCACTGTAATATAATGATTTTTTAATTTCATTTAAAATAAAGATTAAAAAAAATGTATTTTATGATAATGATGGCTGATTAATATTGTTTGTCATGCATTAGCTGTCAGTTGTAGTATACAGGATGTAACCAATATACAGGAAGAGCACCTACTGTGAAGCCATCTATTTTGAGATGCCATTCAATGAAAATAACAACCTGACCATATTGTTACATAATAAGAATAAGAATTGGGTAAGAAATTAAAATTTATTGAAGGCAAGGATTTATATAATTAACACATTAAGTCACATTTCATTTATTTAGCCTAACTTGGGTCAGTTATCAATTAAAAACAACAAAATCGGTTTTAAAAAAAATCTGTCTAAGTAGTATTTACCTAAATAACGATATCATGACGTATAATAATTTCTTACCGTAAATGTATTTATTTTATTAAGATATTTATACACATATATAAGAAAAAAGATATAAATTTATTTTTTAAGTACAAATAAATTGGAAGACGGCTTGAAAATCAAAAACGCAAAATAGTTAGGCATATCTATGTTTACAAGTCTTAGTATAAGAAAATGCGTCTTGAGCAACGGTTTTTTCACACCTGTGATAGGTGTATTTGTATATCATGAATGCACGATGCGACGGCATGCTGAGATGGGTGATGTTGTGACAGGTAAACTGTAAAAACCCGTAGAATACACTATTAAAATATTATTTCACCTATATCAGGACTCCGCAGACTGCCAATTTTCAAGAAAAAAAGCCGGATTTACAGATTTATGACCCATTCGCCATAAGCAAAATAAAACTTAAATTTTACTAATTAATTTTAATCCAAATTTGCCTTTAAAGAAATAAATGTATAAATTAGAATTATTTACCCGAGTTCATTCGCCCTACATTTGGCGAACACGTAAAAGAGCAAACGCACCCGATATCGTAAACCGGCACCTATCTGCAGCAAGTGAAAGGGCTCTAGCATCGAATGTCGCGAGTACATAGGGACATATTAATATTCACTTCTAGTGCACTTAAAACATGGGTACTGCATGTTAATACATTTTATTCACGGATATTGTATATATCGCCCGTTGCAGCCGTTAATAGATCTATACTTTCCGTATATCACTCATTTATTTCAGCTTTACTAAGATACACATGTTTCTTTATGCACAAATTTATTGGTTAGCAGAATTTGGGGACGTTTCCTGTTTACAGTTTAACTATCTGAGGGTGGAGACTCTCACTCCGATATGGGATACTCTCACTCTCACTCCGACCGGGGAGATTTTTATCTGACGATTTTAAGAGTGACACCCTCTTCAAATCCGACGAAATTTCTGGTGACTCCAAGTCCGACCTGAGAGTATGAGCGTTGATACACTTTGAGGGATGTGAAGGGTTTGATCAGTCAGTTCGTAATATAACTGTCATGGCTTTCCTACATCAGTAAAGTCTCGTAGTCACAGTATAGCAGTAAAATTGCTAAAAGTGGTGTTAAGCACCACTATATCACCACAATCAATCAATCAATCAATTATAGCATATTAAACTTTTTTTTGCTTTTCAGGTTCACAAGAAGTGGTTCAGCACCTAATAAAGAGTCTCTTCCTGCCAACCCTAATAGCACAGGTAGGTATTTGTTTCTCATAATGAAGAGTCTCTTCCTGCCAACCCTAATAGCACAGGTAGGTATTTGTTTCTCATAGTGAAGAGTCTCTTCCTGCCAACCCTAATAGCACAGGTAGGTATTTGTTTCTCATGATTAAGAGTCTTTTCCTGCCAACCCTAATAGCACAGATAGGTAATTTGTTTCTTATAATGAAGAGTCTCTTCCTGCCAACCCTAATAGCACAGGTAGGTATTCATGCAATAACCCTTTTATTATATAGTAATAAATATTTCTTCTTCAGAAATGTTATTAATACTGTCAAGATGTGTTTTTTTTTCATGTATCATTACTATATTGCACTAGGAAGAATATTTTAATATTTGCACTAGTGCAATATGAATTTTGTTTTATTTCATTCGCAACGCACCGGTATTGAGTTAGATAGTTGGATTACCTAGCAACCCATGCAAGCCTATCACCAATACGGCATGGGTTCGCTTCCGGCTTTGTAAATTACAAAAAAGGGTGCACTCGTCTCACAGCCACAAGTGATAAAGTTTACCAATTGCTTGCCCATGGTGGGTGGTTGTCTCCGGGTACTCCGGCTTCTTCCACCACTAAAACTGGTCGCCATGATATAGCTGAAATATTGCTGAAAGTGGCGTTAAAACACCAAAAATCAAAATCAAATCAATCGTAGTGAATTTCAGCAATTGAATACAAAAATATATGCATATATTCTTCTCAATTTTATCGAAATCAGTTTAAAGTTGATTTAGTGTCTACTGTAGATTTCAGTGTGTATTTGGACAGGTTAAAACCATAGGATTATATTTGAAATTCATTAAGTTTTCACTTTAGACAGATTTGACAGTGATTAAAACTGTACTACTAGATTCAGAGTTGAATTACATTGTAGTGTCCACTTTAGACAGGTTTGACAGTGTTTAAACCTGTACTACTAGATTCAGAGTTGAATTACATTGTAGTGTCCACTTTAGACAGGTTTGACAGTGTTTAAAACTGTACTACTAGATTCAGAGTTGAATTACATTGTAGTGTCCACTTTAGACAGGTTTGACAGTGTTTAAGACTACTACTAGATTCAGAGTTGAATTGCATTGTAGTGTCCACTTTAGACAGGTTTCAGTGTTTAAAACTGTACTACTACATTCAGAGTTGAATTACATTGTAGTGTCCACTTTAGACAGGTTTGACAGTGTTTAAAACTATACTACTAGATTTAGAGTTGAATTACATTGTAGTGTCCACTTTAGACAGGTTTGACAGTGTTTAAAACTGCACTACTAGAATCAGAGTTGAATTACATTGTAGTGTCCACTTTAGACAGGTTTGACAGTGTTTAAAACTGTACTACTAGATTCAGAGTTGAATTACATTGTAGTGTCCACTTTAGACAGGTTTGACAGTGTTTACAACTGTACTACTAGATTCAGAGTTGAATTACATTGTAGTGTCCACTTTAGACAGGTTTGACAGTGTTTAAGACTACTACTAGATTCAGAGTTGAATTACATTGTAGTGTCCACTTTAGACAGGTTTCAGTGTTTAAAACTGTACTACTAGATTCAGAGTTGAATTACATTGTAGTGTCCACTTTAGACAGGTTTGACAGTGTTTAAAACTGTACTACTAGATTTAGAGTTGAATTACATTGTAGTGTCCACTTTAGACAGGTTTGACAGTGTTTAAAACTGCACTACTAGAATCAGAGTTGAATTACATTGTAGTGTCCACTTTAGACAGGTTTGACAGTGTTTAAAACTACTACTAGATTCAGAGTTGAATTACATTGTAGTGTCCACTTTAGACAGGTTTGACAGTGTTTAAAACTGTACTACTAGATTCAGAGTTGAATTACATTGTAGTGTCCACTTTAGACAGGTTTGACAGTGTTTACAACTGTACTACTAGATTCAGAGTTGAATTACATTGTAGTGTCCACTTTAGACAGGTTTGACAGTGTTTACAACTGTACTACTAGATTCAGAGTTGAATTACATTGTAGTGTCCACTTTAGACAGATTTGACAGTGTTTAAAACTGTACTACTAGATTCAGAGTTGAATTACATTGTAGTGTCCACTTAAGACAGGTTTGACAGTGTTTAAGACTACTACTAGATTCAGAGTTGAATTACATTGTAGTGTCCACTTTAGACAGGTTTGACAGTGTTTAAAACTGTACTACTAGATTCAGAGTTGAATTACATTGTAGTGTCCACTTTAGACAGGTTTGACAGTGTTTAAAACTGTACTACTAGATTCAGAGTTGAATTACATTGTAGTGTCCACTTTAGACAGGTTTCACAGTGTTTAAAACTGTACTACTAGATTCAGAGTTGAATTACATTGTAGTGTCCACTTTAGACAGGTTTGACAGTGTTTACAACTGTACTACTAGATTCAGAGTTGAATTACATTGTAGTGTCCACTTTAGACAGGTATCACAGTGTTTAAAACTGTACTACTAGAATCAGAGTTGAATTACATTGTAGTGTCCACTTTAGACAGGTTTGACAGTGTTTAAAACTGTACTACTATATTCAGAGTTGAATTACATTGTAGTGTCCACTTTAGACAGGTTTGACAGTGTTTAAAACTGTACTACTAGATTCAGAGTTGAATTACATTGTAGTGTCCACTTTAGACAGGTTTGACAGTGTTTAAGACTACTACTAGATTCAGAGTTGAATTACATTGTAGTGTCCACTTTAGACAGGTTTCAGTGTTTAAAACTGTACTACTAGATTCAGAGTTGAATTACATTGTAGTGTCCACTTTAGACAGGTTTGACAGTGTTTAAAACTGTACTACTAGATTTAGAGTTGAATTACATTGTAGTGTCCACTTTAGACAGGTTTGACAGTGTTTAAAACTGCACTACTAGAATCAGAGTTGAATTACATTGTAGTGTCCACTTTAGACAGGTTTGACAGTGTTTAAAACTGTACTACTAGATTCAGAGTTGAATTACATTGTAGTGTCCACTTTAGACAGGTTTGACAGTGTTTAAAACTGTACTACTAGATTCAGAGTTGAATTACATTGTAGTGTCCACTTTAGACAGGTTTGACAGTGTTTACAACTGTACTACTAGATTCAGAGTTGAATTACATTGTAGTGTCCACTTTAGACAGGTTTGACAGTGTTTAAAACTGTACTACTAGATTCAGAGTTGAATTACATTGTAGTGTCCACTTTAGACAGGTTTGACAGTGTTTACAACTGTACTACTAGATTCAGAGTTGAATTACATTGTAGTGTCCACTTTAGACAGGTTTGACAGTGTTTAAAACTGTACTACTAGATTCAGAGTTGAATTACATTGTAGTGTCCACTTTAGACAGGTATCACAGTGTTTAAAACTGTACTACTAGATTCAGAGTTGAATTACATTGTAGTGTCCACTTAAGACAGGTATCACAGTGTTTAAAACTGTACTACTAGATTCAGAGTTGAATTGCATTGTAGTGTCCACTTTAGACAGGTTTGACAGTGTTTAAAACTGTACTACTAGATTCAGAGTTGAATTGCATTGTAGTGTCCACTTTAGACAGGTATCACAGTGTTTAAAACTGTACTACTAGATTCAGAGTTGAATTACATTGTAGTGTCCACTTTAGACAGGTTTGACAGTGTTTAAAACTGTACTACTAGATTCAGAGTTGAATTACATTGTAGTGTCCACTTTAGACAGGTTTGACAGTGTTTAAAACTGTACTACTAGATTCAGAGTTGAATTACATTGTAGTGTCCACTTTAGACAGGTATCACAGTGTTTAAAACTGTACTACTAGATTCAGAGTTGAATTACATTGTAGTGTCCACTTTAGACAGGTATCACAGTGTTTAAAACTGTACTACTAGATTCAGAGTTGAATTACATTGTAGTGTCCACTTTAGACAGGTTTGACAGTGTTTAAAACTGTACTACTAGAATCAGAGTTGAATTACATTGTAGTGTCCACTTTAGACAGGTATCACAGTGTTTAAAACTGTACTACTAGATTTAGAGTTGAATTACATTGTAGTGTCCACTTTAGACAGGTTTCACAGTGTTTACAACTGTACTACTAGATTTAGAGTTGAATTACATTGTAGTGTCCACTTTAGACAGGTATCACAGTGTTTACAACTGTACTACTAGATTCAGAGTTGAATTACATTGTAGTGTCCACTTTAGACAGGTATCACAGTGTTTAAAACTGTACTACTAGAATCAGAGTTGAATTACATTGTAGTGTCCACTTTAGACAGGTATCACAGTGTTTAAAACTGTACTACTAGATTCAGAGTTGAATTACATTGTAGTGTCCACTTTAGACAGGTATCACAGTGTTTAAAACTGTACTACTAGATTCAGAGTTGAATTACATTGTAGTGTCCACTTTAGACAGGTATCACAGTGTTTAAAACTGTACTACTAGATTCAGAGTTGAATTACATTGTAGTGTCCACTTTAGACAGGTATCACAGTGTTTACAACTGTACTACTAGATTCAGAGTTGAATTACATTGTAGTGTCCACTTTAGACAGGTATCACAGTGTTTACAACTGTACTACTAGATTCAGAGTTGAATTACATTGTAGTGTCCACTTTAGACAGGTATCACAGTGTTTAAAACTACTACTAGATTCAGAGTTGAATGACATTGTAGTGTCTACTTTAGACAGGTATCACAGTGTTTAAAACTGTACTACTAGATTCAGAGTTGAATTACATTGTAGTGTCCACTTTAGACAGGTATCACAGTGTTTAAAACTGTACTACTAGATTCAGAGTTGAATTACATTGTAGTGTCCACTTTAGACAGGTATCACAGTGTTTACAACTGTACTACTAGATTCAGAGTTGAATTACATTGTAGTGTCCACTTTAGACAGGTTTGACAGTGTTTAAAACTGTACTACTAGATTCAGAGTTGAATTACATTGTAGTGTCCACTTTAGACAGGTATCACAGTGTTTAAAACTGTACTACTAGATTCAGAGTTGAATTACATTGTAGTGTCCACTTTAGACAGGTTTGACAGTGTTTAAAACTGTACTACTAGATTCAGAGTTGAATTATATTGTAGTGTCCACTTTAGACAGGTATCACAGTGTATAAAACTGTACTACTAGATTCAGAGTTGAATTACATTGTAGTGTCCACTTTAGACAGGTATCACAGTGTTTAAAACTGTACTACTAGATTCAGAGTTGAATTACATTGTAGTGTCCACTTTAGACAGGTTTGACAGTGTTTAAAACTGTACTACTAGATTCAGAGTTGAATTACATTGTAGTGTCCACTTTAGACAGGTATCACAGTGTTTAAAACTGTACTACTAGATTCAGAGTTGAATTACATTGTAGTGTCCACTTTAGACAGGTTTGACAGTGTTTAAAACTGTACTACTAGAATCAGAATTGAATTACATTGTAGTGTCCACTTTAGACAGGTATCACAGTGTTTAAAACTGTACTACTAGATTTAGAGTTGAATTACATTGTAGTGTCCACTTTAGACAGGTTTGACAGTGTTTACAACTGTACTACTAGATTTAGAGTTGAATTACATTGTACTGTCCACTTTAGACAGGTATCACAGTGTTTACAACTGTACTACTAGATTCAGAGTTGAATTACATTGTAGTGTCCACTTTAGACAGGTATCACAGTGTTTACAACTGTACTACTAGAATCAGAGTTGAATTACATTGTAGTGTCCACTTTAGACAGGTATCACAGTGTTTAAAACTGTACTACTAGATTCAGAGTTGAATTACATTGTAGTGTCCACTTTAGACAGGTATCACAGTGTTTAAAACTGTACTACTAGATTCAGAGTTGAATTACATTGTAGTGTCCACTTTAGACAGGTATCACAGTGTTTAAAACTGTACTACTAGATTCAGAGTTGAATTACATTGTAGTGTCCACTTTAGACAGGTATCACAGTGTTTACAACTGTACTACTAGATTCAGAGTTGAATTACATTGTAGTGTCCACTTTAGACAGGTATCACAGTGTTTACAACTGTACTACTAGATTCAGAGTTGAATTACATTGTAGTGTCCACTTTAGACAAGTATCACAGTGTTTAAAACTGTACTACTAGATTCAGAGTTGAATTACATTGTAGTGTCCACTTTAGACAGGTATCACAGTGTTTACAACTGTACTACTAGATTCAGAGTTGAATTACATTGTAGTGTCCACTTTAGACAGGTTTGACAGTGTTTAAAACTGTACTACTAGAATCAGAATTGAATTACATTGTAGTGTCCACTTTAGACAGGTATCACAGTGTTTAAAACTGTACTACTAGATTTAGAGTTGAATTACATTGTAGTGTCCACTTTAGACAGGTTTCACAGTGTTTACAACTGTACTACTAGATTTAGAGTTGAATTACATTGTACTGTCCACTTTAGACAGGTATCACAGTGTTTACAACTGTACTACTAGATTCAGAGTTGAATTACATTGTAGTGTCCACTTTAGACAGGTATCACAGTGTTTACAACTGTACTACTAGAATCAGAGTTGAATTACATTGTAGTGTCCACTTTAGACAGGTATCACAGTGTTTAAAACTGTACTACTAGATTCAGAGTTGAATTACATTGTAGTGTCCACTTTAGACAGGTATCACAGTGTTTACAACTGTACTACTAGATTCAGAGTTGAATTACATTGTAGTGTCCACTTTAGACAGGTATCACAGTGTTTAAAACTGTACTACTAGATTCAGAGTTGAATTACATTGTAGTGTCCACTTTAGACAGGTATCACAGTGTTTACAACTGTACTACTAGATTCAGAGTTGAATTACATTGTAGTGTCCACTTTAGACAGGTATCACAGTGTTTACAACTGTACTACTAGATTCAGAGTTGAATTACATTGTAGTGTCCACTTTAGACAGGTATCACAGTGTTTAAAACTGTACTACTAGATTCAGAGTTGAATTACATTGTAGTGTCCACTTTAGACAGGTATCACAGTGTTTAAAACTGTACTACTAGATTCAGAGTTGAATTACATTGTAGTGTCCACTTTAGACAGGTATCACAGTGTTTAAAACTGTACTACTAGATTCAGAGTTGAATTACATTGTAGTGTCCACTTTAGACAGGTATCACAGTGTTTACAACTGTACTACTAGATTCAGAGTTGAATTACATTGTAGTGTCCACTTTAGACAGGTATCACAGTGTTTAAAACTGTACTACTAGATTCAGAGTTGAATTACATTGTAGTGTCCACTTTAGACAGGTATCACAGTGTTTACAACTGTACTACTAGATTCAGAGTTGAATTACATTGTAGTGTCCACTTTAGACAGGTATCACAGTGTTTAAAACTGTACTACTAGATTCAGAGTTGAATTACATTGTAGTGTCCACTTTAGACAGGTTTGACAGTGTTTACAACTGTACTACTAGATTCAGAGTTGAATTACATTGTAGTGTCCACTTTAGACAGGTTTGACAGTGTTTACAACTGTACTACTAGAATCAGAGTTGAATTACATTGTAGTGTCCACTTTAGACAGGTATCACAGGGTTTAAAAATGTACTACTAGATTCAGAGTTGAATTACATTGTAGTGTCCACTTTAGACAGGTATCACAGTGTTTAAAACTACTACTAGATTCAGAGTTGAATTACATTGTAGTGTCCACTTTAGACAGGTATCACAGTGTTTTCAACTGTACTACTAGATTCAGAGTTGAATTACATTGTAGTGTCCACTTTAGACAGGTATCACAGTGTTTAAAACTGTACTACTAGATTCAGAGTTGAATTACATTGTAGTGTCCACTTTAGACAGGTATCACAGTGTTTAAAACTGTACTACTAGATTCAGAGTTGAATTACATTGTAGTGTCCACTTTAGACAGGTTTCACAGTGTTTACAACTGTACTACTAGAATCAGAGTTGAATTACATTGTAGTGTCCACTTTAGACAGGTATCACAGTGTTTACAACTGTACTACTAGATTCAGAGTTGAATTACATTGTAGTGTCCACTTTAGACAGGTATCACAGTGTTTAAAACTACTACTAGATTCAGAGTTGAATTGCATTGTAGTGTCCACTTTAGACAGGTATCACAGTGTTTACAACTGTACTACTAGATTCAGAGTTGAATTACATTGTAGTGTCCACTTTAGACAGGTTTCACAGTGTTTAAAACTGTACTACTAGAATCAGAGTTGAATTACATTGTAGTGTCCACTTTAGACAGGTATCACAGTGTTTACAACTGTACTGCTAGATTCAGAGTTGAATTACATTGTAGTGTCCACTTTAGACAGGTATCACAGTGTTTAAAACTGTACTACTAGATTCAGAGTTGAATTACATTGTAGTGTCCACTTTAGACAGGTATCACAGTGTTTACAACTGTACTACTAGATTCAGAGTTGAATTACATTGTAGTGTCCACTTTAGACAGGTATCACAGTGTTTAAAACTGTACTACTAGATTCAGAGTTGAATTACATTGTAGTGTCCACTTTAGACAGGTTTGACAGTGTTTACAACTGTACTACTAGATTCAGAGTTGAATTACATTGTAGTGTCCACTTTAGACAGGTATCACAGTGTTTACAACTGTACTACTAGATTCAGAGTTGAATTACATTGTAGTGTCCACTTTAGACAGGTATCACAGTGTTTACAACTGTACTACTAGATTCAGAGTTGAATTACATTGTAGTGTCCACTTTAGACAGGTATCACAGTGTTTACAACTGTACTACTAGATTCAGAGTTGAATTACATTGTAGTGTCCACTTTAGACAGGTATCACAGTGTTTAAAACTGTACTACTAGATTCAGAGTTGAATTACATTGTAGTGTCCACTTTAGACAGGTATCACAGTGTTTACAACTGTACTACCAGATTCAGAGTTGAATTACATTGTAGTGTCCACTTTAGACAGGTATCACAGTGTTTACAACTGTACTACTAGATTCAGAGTTGAATTACATTGTAGTGTCCACTTTAGACAGGTTTGACAGTGTTTACAACTGTACTACTAGATTCAGAGTTGAATTACATTGTAGTGTCCACTTTAGACAGGTTTGACAGTGTTTACAACTGTACTACTAGAATCAGAGTTGAATTACATTGTAGTGTCCACTTTAGACAGGTATCACAGTGTTTACAACTGTACTACTAGATTCAGAGTTGAATTACATTGTAGTGTCCACTTTAGACAGGTATCACAGTGTTTAAAACTACTACTAGATTCAGAGTTGAATTACATTGTAGTGTCCACTTTAGACAGGTATCACAGTGTTTAAAACTGTACTACTAGATTCAGAGTTGAATTACATTGTAGTGTCCACTTTAGACAGGTTTCACAGTGTTTAAAACTGTACTACTAGAATCAGAGTTGAATTACATTGTAGTGTCCACTTTAGACAGGTATCACAGTGTTTAAAACTGTACTACTAGATTCAGAGTTGAATTACATTGTAGTGTCCACTTTAGACAGGTATCACAGTGTATAAAACTATACTACTAGATTCAGAGTTGAATTACATTGTAGTATCCACTTTAGACAGGTATCACAGTGTTTAAAACTACTACTAGATTCAGAGTTGAATTACATTGTAGTGTCCACTTTAGACAGGTTTCACAGTGTTTAAAACTGTACTACTAGATTTGTTGTGCATTGTTTTACAGCGGCATCCATTTTGTCTTCATCATCACTGCCAGCATTGTCACACAATTATAACAATATAATCCACAGCACCTCTTGCAACAATGGCTGGAATTTAACCACTTTCCTTTTCATAACCTTCTAAATATCTACCTCCTTATTGTCCTATTGAATATTTCTTGCAAATTTGATTTCTAGTGCAAAATGTTTAAAGACAGTCCTCGAAATGAAAATTTGAATTTACTGGTCAGAATCAAATTCTTGAAATTATTTTTATATACAAAAAACTGAAAAATTTACTGATCCTAACAAACTTTTACTGGTCTAGGGTCGGGAGGACCGGTGGACTGGTGCTTATTGGAGGACAGTAAAGATTTTCTTGTCAGAAATTTTAAACCACTGAATTGTACTGTAACGTTTATCCCATAATCCTTTAATAAATTTCACGATAAAGCGGAAAGTGATGATTAACAACAATAATCCACCCAAACAGTCTTATAAGTAGTAACAATTGAACTGTTTTGAATCAGAACTGTGAATGGACAATTGTTGGATGAAATGGTCTATTTTAAAACATTTTAGTGGTGATTTAAGATACACATTCGAATTAAATGGAAAAATTTGAAATCAAATTTATTTAATGTTTTTCATATTTTGGACCTTATTTAAAACGAACTGAAAAAAGGGGAAAAGAATCTTGGTAGGAAGCATCTATTAAAGGTTCTCTATAAAGATTGCTAATTTCGTTTAGATTAGTTAACAAACATGGCCGCTATAGGCAATTCATTTCCTCCCAATTGTACAAAAAACATTGTCGGCATGGACAATTCTTGTTTCTGATTGGCTGAAATTTAAAAATCATCTTCTCTCAAACTAGGAATCACAAAGAATTGTTACTTTATATGTAGGAATGATGTCTCGGAGATCCTGTACAAAATTGTTATATTCCGTGCGAATCATACAACTATTATGGCCGCCATAGGCAATTCTTGTTTATTGATTGGCCAATTCAAAAAAAATCTTTAAAACCATTTGGCCAAATTAATTGAAATTGGGTAGGAAGCACCTATATGGAAGGTTCTGTATAAAGTTTCCTCAAAACACAACTCATCCCACGAAGCCTCCAGTTTTTTTTTTATAATTTCAGTTTCAGGCAAAGCGTCTGCAATCTGGTACCTGCAGGATGAATCTAATTCTCAAAAGAAATCCAGTAAAAAAGAACCCTCATTTGAAATTGTTGTACCAGATGACGAAATGAATCTGGAAAGAAGTGGAAGTTGTGGGTCAAAGAAAAAAATAAAACCAGTAGGGAGTTTTGAATATATTGTAAGTTTTATTTAAAATAATTTTGATTAACTGCATCGGTGGTGTAATGGTTAGCATGATTGCCTTGAGTGTTTTATACCGTGGGTTTACATCCCAGTCCAAAGACTATAAAATTGGTATTTGTTGCTTTTCAACTAACCACACAGCATTTTGAGAAAGAGCAAATACTGCTTGGCTCGGAATTAGGATAAAGTGTCTGAGTGGAGCAACATGTCTATCTCCAGACTGTTGTTTCAGTGAACTAGCATTATAAAAATCCAACTAAGCCTGTTAGTCTAGTACAAAGAGGACATAATCATCATCTTATTATACCCCCTGCAACAAAGTTGTAGGGGGGTATATTGGTTTCACCATGCCCGTCTGTAGACAAATCCTATGTCGTACGATAACTTGAGTTGTGTTTCTTAGAATCTTTTAAAATTTTATCAGCTGTTTTCTTGGTGAAGAGAGGAGGATCCCTTTAATTTTTGACGATTATCACTTTTGCCGTTCCAGAGTTTTTGCACTTGATATGATGGAAAATAGGATGTTTACCCTATGTCGTATGATAACTTGAGTAGTGTTTCTCAGAATGTTTCGAAATTTTATCAGCAGCTTACCAGTGAAGAGAGGAGGATCCCTTTTATTTTTAACGATTTTCACTTTTGCCGTTCCAGAGTTATTGGACTTGATATGACGGAAAATAGGATTTTTACCCTATGTCGTATGATAACTTGAGTAGTGTTTCTCAGAATGTTTTGAAATTTTATCAGCAGCTTACCTGTGAAGAGAGGAGGGTCCCTTTCATTTTTGGTCGGAACAATCAGTAATGTTTTGGTTATGGAAATAGGTTGGACAGATGTGGAGAGCGGAGGGTATATCTTAGTGAGCTGTGCTCACAGTAATAGTATTACTCACGTTGGAGGGCGAAGAAGTCGCCTTGTGGCTGCTCACTTCGCTTTGTACTAGTGCCAACAGAGAAGTGGAAGTCGCCCTGTAATTTTACCAAGTCGCTTTGCTAATTTTAACTGTTAAAAAACATCGGTATATTTTTAATATACACTCATTAAAATTTGATTAAATAATTAGCAATTTCACAGCTTGTGTTGTTTTTTTTGGGGCATATATTTATCTTATCTAATGTTTTGTCATTTTATCTATGTGTGACTTGTTTCAAACAATGCTGATGTCAAAATAAATTTTATTATTCAATTTTATTTATTTATTTTTTATTGGACAATAGTTGACTATCATATATGTGCCTTTATCATCTGTGCAAGACAAAACAAAGAATCTGAAAAGGGTTTACTTAATACAAACAAACAAAAAACAAATACAAGGACATATGTAAATCAGAGAGATGATATGCTAACAAAAACAAGGAATTAAACAACTACTGAATATACCTTAATGCATAGCAAGTACATTATAACCACAGGTACTTGTGGACAGGACCCTATGTTGCTCCCTTTTTTTAAATTTTTTTTATTTTTAAGATGTTGTCCCCCCCTTTTTTTTTTTTTTTTTTTTTTTAACATCGACTTTTTTTCATATAAACAACATTTTGCAACTTTCTATGTATCACTGTATGACATATATACCAAAAATACAATCAAACAGTAGTTTCTATCCATGCCAGGTTTCTGACATGATATAAGTTAGAAGGTAAGTCACCCTTCTTCATTTACATTGGGGTACTTGTTGTTCAATCATCTTAAATTTAGTGAATACAAAAGGCCTACCTGTCTGGAAATTGGCTTATTCCTTCTCTGTATATATTATTCTCCCTGAAAACACACATCAATATTTATTTACAGCAGCTGACAACTCTCCATGGAACATTTTCCACTCGCGATTTGCGATTTTCAGATGACATTTTTGAAAACTTGAATTAAAGCTACGGAAGTGTGATTATTAACGACATCTGCTGATCATTTGAAATATTGACGATACGGTAAAACGCGAGAGTTCCGGGTAAAAAGTTCGGGAATTTTTTGGCGCAAAATTTAATTTTACCCGGAACTCTCGCGTTTTACCGTATCGTCAATATTTCAAATGATCAGCAGATGTCACTAATAATCACACTTCCGTAACTTTAATTCAAGTTTTCAAAAATGTCGTCTGAAAATCGCAAATCGCGAGTGGAAAATGTTCCATGGAGAGTTGTCAGCTGCTGTAAATAAATATTGATGTGTGTTTTCAGGGAGAATAATATATACAGAGAAGGACTAAGCCAATTTCCAGACAGGTAGGCCTTTTTTATTCACTAAATTTAAGATGAATGCACAACAAGTACCCCAATGTAAACAAAGAAGAGTGACTTACCTTCTAACTTATATCATGTCAGAAACCTGGCATGGATAGAAACTACTGTTTGATTGTATTTATTGTATATATGTCATACAGTGATACATAGAAATTTGCAAAATGTTGTTTATATGAAAAAAAGTTGATGTTAAAAAAAAATTAAAAAAAAAAAAAAAAAGGGAGCAACATGGGGTCCTGTCCACAAGTACCTGTGATTATAACATACGAATGCCACGATAATGCCCCGCCAATGTAAAAAGTGGTACAATTAATTAGAGAAATATTTTGACTTCTCCCTGTAATCTCACCACTTCTCCCTGTTGTCTCTCTCTTCTCTTTTGTCAGCACCTGAAAGAGAAGTCACTTCTCCCTCTAATTTCAAAGTAGTGGGAGCCCTGAATACTAGTTGAAATTTAACCTGCTCTTGCTGTGATATAGCGGAAAAATTGATCATTTGGCATTAAACAACAACTCGCTCATTAAAGTCTCATTTTAATCTAGTGGATCCGTATAACTGTCATGGTCGTGTTCATGTGGTAGTTGACATCTACATCAATCTGATGTTTTAATACCCTACATCCCCTAACATTTGACAGAACCTGATTAGAGGTCATTTCCAGATGAACTTTTATGAAAAATTATTAAAGAAAAATCAACCAATCAGTAAACTTTATCAGGGCATTCCACTTATTTTCAAATATTTAATTTAATTCTTTATTTATTTCATGAGGATTGCATACAGCCAGAGGCACTCCTCAACATAGATACATTTTCAAGTAGGAGGTGATAATTCTAAAGTAGAAGGAGGATCCTGCTAAACCAGTATGCAAAACAAAGCTGTATCTTACTTTCACTTTGACATTTTCATTTTTAGCTCACCTTGCCAAAGGCAATGTGAGCTTTTCCCATCACTTGGCGTGAACTTTTCACATTTTAATCTTCTCCTCTGAAACCTCTTAGCCAAATGAACTGAAACTTGGTAGGAAGCATCTATGGAAGGTGCTCTATAAAGAATGCTCATTTTGTCCTGATCCATTAACAAACATGGCCGCAACAGGCAATTCTTGTTTCTGATTGGTCAATTTTTTAAATCTTGTCCTCTGAAACTGCTTGGCCAAATGAACAGAAACTTGGTAGAAAGCATCTATGGAAGGTCCTCTATAAAGAATGCTCATTTCGTCCAGATCTGTTAACAAACATGGCCACCACAGGCAATTCTTGTTTCTGATTGGTCAATTTCTAAAAAAAAAATTCCTATGAAACCGCTTGACCAAATGAACCGAAACTTCATAGGAAGCACCATGGAAGGTTCTGTATAAAGTTTCCTCAAAACAGAATGAAAGGTGAGCGAAACAGGCACAGCCCACTGAGCCTCTAGTTGAAAACAAAGTAGCGGAGGAAAAATGCAATTAATCGGGCAATTTACCCGGTGTCTGGTCACTATGGAATGCCTTGTTTATTTTTACGAGTATGATAATAAAAAGTCACCGAAGGTGTTCTGTTAAGTGGTGTTTTTCAGTGGCTGACCATGAGTTCATCAGATATGACTGCTAATCATGCTCTGTCAGATGTTAGGAGGGAGTGTAGTGTATTATAATAGTTAATTTTATTCATAGATAATTATGTACTTAGTTCTTATCACTTCTATCGTTGTTTGTCCATTGGTTAGCCGGTTTCTTACACTGCGGTATAACTGAAATAATGTAGAAAGTGGTGTTAAGCCCCAATAAAACTGACCACTACAGTATAACTGAAATATTGTTGAAAGTGGTGTTAAACTCCAATAAAACTCACCACCACAGTATAACTGAAATATTGTTGAAAGTGGCATTAAACACCAATAAAACTGACCACAGTATAACTGAAATATTGTTGAAAGTGGCATTAAACACCAATAAAACTGACCACCACAGTATAACTGAAATAATATGGAAAGTGGCATTAAACACCAATAAAACTGACCACCATGGTATAGTTTTGTTCCTACATTTTGATGATACATTTTTAGCTCACCTGGCCAAAGGCCACGTGAGCTTTTGCCATCACTTGGCGTCCGTCGTCCGTCCGTTTGTCCGTTTTAAACTTTATTCTTCTCCTCAGAAACCACTGCGCCAATAGCAGCCAAACTTTGGTAGAATGGTATTTGTATGGCCCTCTTCCAAAATTGTGTCCGTTGATCCCGACTTCCAACCAAGATGGCCGCCAAACTAAAAATAGAAAAAAGGGGGGATGAAATTTTAATTGTCCATTGCTGCTATAGTATAAGTCAAAATGAGCTCAAATTTTAACTGCAGCTACATGGCAAGGAGTAGTTTAACATATATTCCAGGTTTTTCTGTGAAATTTTTCTTTCAGCCGATTTATACCGATACTGCAAATTAGGCATATTTTGATAAAAGATCACATTTATATCTTCTCCTCTGAAACCGCTGAACCAAATTAAACCAAACCTGGCAGGGATGGTCCCTGAGTGGGTCCCTTTCAAAATTGTGTCTGACAGCCCTGCCCTCCATTCAAGATGGCTGCTGTTTCTAAAAATAGAAATTTCTTCAATTCTCCATTGCTGCTTTAGTATCAGTCAAAATGGGCTCAAATTTGAACTGCAGCTACATGGCAAGAAGTAGTTTAACATATATTCCAGGTTTTTCTGTGAAATTTTTCTTTCAGCCGATTTATACCGATTATGCAAATTTGGCATATTTAGCGGCTGTCCGTCCGTCACACTTTCTTGTTTACACGATAACTTGAGTAAACATGAATAGATTTGAATAATTTTTTGTATTATGCGATCAGAAGTCTATTTTGGACAAACCTCAACAATAATATTTGTCAAATGATGTCAGTGACGTCAATATAACATCATTTTAGAAAAAACTATGTCTATGATATGTTATTGTCAGTAATTTGGACATTTTCGCTTTGAATGATATTGTCAGTATCAACGTAGTAACTGGTGCTGAAACATAACGGTCAGTGTTGTGTAATGTTACAGTATGACGTTAAATATCGATAAAAACAATAGCGTCCATTTTAAAGGTCATATCAGACTCGCTATGATACTGATGATTATGTCTGTCTCGACCTTCAAAACTGCCGTTATTCTATATGAAGCACACTTGTCACTTTATATTCACATGTTTAAAGATTAGAGCGAAAATTTACAAATCATTTATAAAAATGTATATCTTTGTTTATTTTTGTTTAGGTAACAGACTCGGACACACTCTCCAGTATTGCTGCTCACTTTGATGTTACACCTTCAGAACTGAAAAAGTTAAACAAATTAACAAGTCACTATATCTACCCTGCACAGGTAAAGTACTGTCAATGTTTTCACCAGAAACAGGTTACACAAGAATATCTACCCTACATATATAGTAGCAGTCCCCCAGAAACAGATTAAATAGTTTACACAAGAATATCTACCCTACATATATAGTAGCAGTCCCCCAGAAACAGATTAAATAGTTTACACAAGAATATCTACCCTACATGTATAGTAACAGTCCCCCAGAAACAGATTAAATAGTTTACACAAGAATATCTACCCTACATGTATAGTAACAGTCCCCCAGAAACAGATTAAATAGTTTACACAAGAATATCTACCCTACATGTATAGTAACAGTCCCCCAGAAACAGATTAAATAGTTTACACAAGAATATCTACCCTACATGTATAGTAACAGTCCCCCAGAAACAGATTAAATAGTTTACACAAGAATATCTACCCTACATGTATAGTAACAGTCCCCCAGAAACAGATTAAATAGTTTACACAAGAATATCTACCCTACATGTATAGTAACAGTCCCCCAGAAACAGATTAAATAGTTTACACAAGAATATCTACCCTACATGTATAGTAACAGTCCCCCAGAAACAGATTAAATAGTTTACACAAGAATATCTACCCTACATGTATAGTAACAGTCCCCCAGAAACAGATTAAATAGTTTACACAAGAATATCTACCCTACATGTATAGTAACAGTCCCCCAGAAACAGATTAAATAGTTTACACAAGAATATCTACCCTACATGTATAGTAACAGTCCCCCAGAAACAGATTAAATAGTTTACACAAGAATATCTACCCTACATGTATAGTAACAGTCCCTCAGAAACAGATTAAATAGTTTACACAAGAATATCTACCCTACATGTATAGTAACAGTCCCTCAGAAACAGATTAAATAGTTTACACAAGAATATCTACCCTACATGTATAGTAACAGTCCCCCAGAAACAGATTAAATAGTTTACACAAGAATATCTACCCTACATGTATAGTAACAGTCCCCCAGAAACAGATTAAATAGTTTACACAAGAATATCTACCCTACATGTATAGTAACAGTCCCTCAGAAACAGATTAAATAGTTTACACAAGAATATCTACCCTACATGTATAGTAACAGTCCCCCCGAAACAGATTAAATAGTTTACACAAGAATATCTACCCTACATGTATAGTAACAGTCCCCCAGAAACAGATTAAATAGTTTACACAAGAATATCTACCCTACATGTATAGTAACAGTCCCCCAGAAACAGATTAAATAGTTTACACAAGAATATCTACCCTACATGTATAGTAACAGTCCCTCAGAAACAGATTAAATAGGTTACACAAGAATATCTACCCTACATATATAGTAACAGTCCCCCAGAAACAGATTAAATAGTTTACACAAGAATATCTACCCTACATGTATAGTAACAGTCCCCCAGAAACAGATTAAATAGTTTACACAAGAATATCTACCCTACATGTATAGTAACAGTCCCCCAGAAACAGATTAAATAGTTTACACAAGAATATCTACCCTACATGTATAGTAACAGTCCCCCAGAAACAGATTAAATAGTTTACACAAGAATATCTACCCTACATGTATAGTAACAGTCCCCCAGAAACAGATTAAATAGTTTACACAAGAATATCTACCCTACATGTATAGTAACAGTCCCCCAGAAACAGATTAAATAGTTTACACAAGAATATCTACCCTACATGTATAGTAACAGTCCCCCAGAAACAGATTAAATAGTTTACACAAGAATATCTACCCTACATGTATAGTAACAGTCCCTCAGAAACAGATTAAATAGTTTACACAAGAATATCTACCCTACATGTATAGTAACAGTCCCCCAGAAACAGATTAAATAGTTTACACAAGAATATCTACCCTACATGTATAGTAACAGTCCCCCAGAAACAGATTAAATAGTTTACACAAGAATATCTACCCTACATGTATAGTAACAGTCCCCCAGAAACAGATTAAATAGTTTACACAAGAATATCTACCCTACATGTATAGTAACAGTCCCCCAGAAACAGATTAAATAGTTTACACAAGAATATCTACCCTACATGTATAGTAACAGTCCCTCAGAAACAGATTAAATAGTTTACACAAGAATATCTACCCTACATGTATAGTAACAGTCCCCCAGAAACAGATTAAATAGTTTACACAAGAATATCTACCCTACATGTATAGTAACAGTCCCCCAGAAACAGATTAAATAGTTTACACAAGAATATCTACCCTACATGTATAGTAACAGTCCCCCAGAAACAGATTAAATAGTTTACACAAGAATATCTACCCTACATGTATAGTAACAGTCCCCCAGAAACAGATTAAATAGTTTACACAAGAATATCTACCCTACATGTATAGTAACAGTCCCCCAGAAACAGATTAAATAGTTTACACAAGAATATCTACCCTACATGTATAGTAACAGTCCCCCAGAAACAGATTAAATAGTTTACACAAGAATATCTACCCTACATGTATAGTAACAGTCCCCCAGAAACAGATTAAATAGTTTACACAAGAATATCTACCCTACATGTATAGTAACAGTCCCCCAGAAACAGATTAAATAGTTTACACAAGAATATCTACCCTACATGTATAGTAACAGTCCCCCAGAAACAGATTAAATAGTTTACACAAGAATATCTACCCTACATGTATAGTAACAGTCCCCCAGAAACAGATTAAATAGTTTACACAAGAATATCTACCCTACATGTATAGTAACAGTCCCCCAGAAACAGATTAAATAGTTTACACAAGAATATCTACCCTACATGTATAGTAACAGTCCCTCAGAAACAAATTAAATAGTTTACACAAGAATATCTACCCTACATGTATAGTAACAGTCCCCCAGAAACAGATTAAATAGTTTACACAAGAATATCTACCCTACATGTATAGTAACAGTCCCCCAGAAACAGATTAAATAGTTTACACAAGAATATCTACCCTACATGTATAGTAACAGTCCCCCAGAAACAGATTAAATAGTTTACACAAGAATATCTACCCTACATGTATAGTAACAGTCCCCCAGAAACAGATTAAATAGTTTACACAAGAATATCTACCCTACATGTATAGTAACAGTCCCCCAGAAACAGATTAAATAGTTTACACAAGAATATCTACCCTACATGTATAGTAACAGTCCCCCAGAAACAGATTAAATAGGTTACACAAGAATATCTACCCTACATGTATAGTAACAGTCCCTCAGAAACAGATTAAATAGTTTACACAAGAATATCTACCCTACATGTATAGTAACAGTCCCTCAGAAACAGATTAAATAGTTTACACAAGAATATCTACCCTACATGTATAGTAACAGTCCCTCAGAAACAGATTAAATAGTTTACACAAGAATATCTACCCTACATGTATAGTAACAGTCCCTCAGAAACAGATTAAATAGTTTACACAAGAATATCTACCCTACATGTATAGTAACAGTCCCCCAGAAACAGATTAAATAGGTTACACAAGAATATCTACCCTACATGTATAGTAACAGTCCCTCAGAAACAGATTAAATAGTTTACACAAGAATATCTACCCTACATGTATAGTAACAGTCCCTCAGAAACAGATTAAATAGTTTACACAAGAATATCTACCCTACATGTATAGTAACAGTCCCTCAGAAACAGATTAAATAGGTTACACAAGAATATCTACCCTACATATATAGTAACAGTCCCTCAGAAACAGATTAAATAGTTTACACAAGAATATCTACCCTACATGTATAATAACAGTCCCCCAGAAACAGATTAAATAGTTTACACAAGAATATCTACCCTACATGTATAGTAACAGTCCCTCAGAAACAGATTAAATAGGTTACACAAGAATATCTACCCTACATGTATAGTAACAGTCCCTCAGAAACAGATTAAATAGGTTACACAAGAATATCTACCCTACATGTATAGTAACAGTCCCCCAGAAACAGATTAAATAGGTTACACAAGAATATCTACCCTACATGTATAGTAACAGTCCCCCAGAAACAGATTAAATAGTTTACACAAGAATATCTACCCTACATGTATAATAACAGTCCCTCAGAAACAGATTAAACAGGAGATTCAAGAATATCTACCCTACATGTATAGTAACAGTCCCCCAGAAACAGATTAAATAGTTTACACAAGAATATCTACCCTACATGTATAGTAACAGTCCCTCAGAAACAGATTAAATAGGTTACACAAGAATATCTACCCTACATGTATAGTAACAGTCCCTCAGAAACAGATTAAATAGGTTACACAAGAATATCTACCCTACATGTATAGTAACAGTCCCCCAGAAACAGATTAAATAGGTTACACAAGAATATCTACCCTACATGTATAGTAACAGTCCCTCAGAAACAGATTAAATAGTTTACACAAGAATATCTACCCTACATGTATAGTAACAGTCCCCCAGAAACAGATTAAATAGTTTACACAAGAATATCTACCCTACATGTATAGTAACAGTCCCCCAGAAACAGATTAAATAGTTTACACAAGAATATCTACCCTACATGTATAATAACAGTCCCTCAGAAACAGATTAAACAGGAGATTCAAGAATGACCACTCTGCTCTTTTATGTATATGGAAACACTCCTGGTTGAATATCAACTTTAAACCCCCCCCCCCCCCCCCCCCCCCATTTAATTTCATTTAAATCAGGTCATTTTATCTGTCTGCCAAAATACTGTGTTTTCTGTGTAGAGATTGGTAGCTTAGCAGTAATCATGGTTTTCCGGTTGTTGACTGTTTTGTTTGTTTATAAACTTATGAGTTTTGACTTTCCCTTTGTAAGATTGCTCGGAGTTCGGTAATTTTGTTATTACCCTTATTATGTATGGGATATAGACCTGTATACACTGAATCAAACCTGCTTTAGTGACCACCTATTATGCAATAACCTATAATTAAGTGATTTTAACTTTAATTTCCCTTCACAGTGTATTTTAAATTAATTAAACCTGTATATAGCGACCACTTGTCTTATGTGACCCTATTTAAAAATTTCCTTGGTTCAGGTTGGTCACATAAGACAGGTTCTATTGTACATGTACTTGTATTTATCTGAATAAACTTTAATGGAAGAAAAAACCTGTATAAATGTCATCCACGAATGTTTACGATGATTTACAGGTAAAAAAATACCTTCTTACTAACTGATTATCAGGGTTTGTGTTTCGTGCAGTGTGTAATTTGTAAAACATTTCCTCGTGCTTAAGGTGTATACTCTTATTTATACAGTTGTGGACGTATTGTGTGTGATAGCGTCAGACCATTCAATAAGGTACCAGGTACCTTTACCTGCCTAAAATGGTCTTTGGTACCTCCTGATTTTAAAGAGTGCTATATTCATGACAATTGTTCAAATCTCAATAAAAAGTACCTGCTGTAAATAGTGTAGTACTGGTGCACTGGAAAAATATTGTTAAATTTTTTACACTCATTCACCTTTGAATTTTTAGATGATATTTTCAAAACATTTATATACAGTCCATTCAATTAGGCTGCCCACTTCAAACTACAAATGTATATCAAATAGTCTAGTTTTCTTACTATGTACCTGGAGCACTTTGTTTTTGTTTGTTTTAGCTGTATTTCTAACCTTGTAATGTGATGTCAGACACAATGATGATGGTATTAGCAGGGGTGGAACTAGGATTTCAAGTTAGGGGGGGGGGGGGGGTACATTAAAAAAAAATTGCTCCGAGCAGAGGGAGGTGCAAATTTTTTTTGGGGTATTTCGTGTGAAAAATCACGATTTTACGCCAAATTATTATTTTTTCCCCCCAATTTCAGGGGGGGGGGGGGGGCGCATGCTGGGTGCTGCCCCCCTGGATCCGCCCTTGATTAGTTAGATTACTTCAGCCGTATTTTGTTTTCTTGTTGATATCCCTGTATCTGGGAAATAAAATTAAATGTACAAATAACATTGAAGGGACAGAGATGTCCAGATGTAACGTTTATTGACAGATGTAAAGATTACTGCTCCACTGTTAGTGTAGGCTAGGGGTCATTTCACACTCATTTTAGAGTTGGCAGATAACTGTATTGTATTTGAAAATTTCACGGCATCAATTGGAGATTTGATGGTCGCAAATTGAGCTTACTGGCGACGCGATAGCGGAGCCAGTAAACGGATATTTGCGACCACTAAATCATGTGTATAGATGTGTATCGCCACATTATTGACAAGATGACGTAAGCGGAAATCAGCTAAATTTATGAAAAATATCTCATGTTATTTCAACCGTGCAATTGATGCTGTGAAAATTACACCATTAAATCGACAATTAATGTCGTGAAATTTTCAAATACAATACAGTTGTCTCCATTCTAATGTAATCATGTGCATTGTCACATTATTGACAAGATGATGTTAGCGGTAATCGGTTAAAATATCTCATGATATTTCAACCGTGTAATTGTTACCTTGAAAATTACAGCATTGTCCAATCACAAACCAGGAATATTAAACAACTATATTAGAATATGAGTTTCCCATTGTTGAAGACCCTACGGTGACTGAAATGTAGAACAGCAATACAAGTGATGTTCCTTTGCTTTAATTTGTGTCTAAGTCTAATGTTATATAATCTTTCAGGGGCTGTCGTGGTCGTGATCATATAGTAGTTGGATTTATAACTACCTATTCAAATCAGTGTTTATCACCACTGAAGTTGTGGGTTCAAATTCCGCTCAGGCAAGGTGTACTCAATAAAACATTATGTGATGAAGTTTGACAGTGACTTGCGACAGGTCGGTGGTTTTCTCTGGGTACTCTGGTTTCCTCCACCAATAAAACTGGGTGCCACAATATAACTGAAATATTGTTGAAAGTCGTGTTAAATATCATAACCACCCCCCAATCATATGTGGAAATTTTTTATGAAGAAAAACCTTTCTTCTCAGAGACTTCTTTATTGACGGAAGTAAATCAGTACATGAATAATTTAGCACCTTATTATGTTAAATTTTAACAAAATTGTAGGCGAATTTGTCTTGACATGCATGATTAAATGAGCTGCACAGTCTTGTAGAAATATGACCTATTTTTTTTATCATAGCTTAAAAATCCCCACCATTGATATATTGAGGTGGAAAATTTATGACCCAATCATGTATTTGAAAATGAAATAAGTGGACCCATTCTAGTGTACTGACACGTCTGTATATACTTTTATATAGGAAATGACAAGCCCCACCTCATGTAGATAAGCCTCTTTAGTATAACGAGTGTGGGAGTGTTGAAGGAGAGGGGGTTGGGGGGTTGTAAATATATAAATTGAATTAAAAAATATCCAAATTGGAGGAAATATAATATTGTAACACAGGACGTACATACCTGTACATGTCAAAGATGAAAATATATGTTTCTGTTTTTAATTGATCAAGTTTGATCAAGTGTGTAAATTATTCAAGTGGTACAATACTTCCTGGACATACCTGTGTTTTATAATACACTACAAACAGGAATTATTTATTTTTATACATTTTTAAGAATACATATTTCAAAATTATTTGTAATCTAAATATATTTTGTGGAAAATCCTATCATGATAAGATCTTGATAACAGAAAAACCTAAAAAAAAAAAAACAACTTGCAGAAATGATAAAATTGTTAAAAGGAGAAAATAAGATAGATTTTGTTCAGGTATGTATTTTTTACAACTATATGTCAAATACAGTCAAACTTGTATTAAGGTCACCTTCAGAACAAAGAAAAAAAGTTGCCTTATAAGGCAGGTGACCTCTTAAAAGATGGTCAATCCATATGAAATTATCTATGACAGGGCAAGAAAAAGGTGACCTTTTAATACAGGTGACTGCTAAAGAGAGATGACCACATGGACAGGTTTGACTGACACAAGCCCAAAACATGTGGAATGTAACTATCACACATGAAAGGGATGCATTTATTTGTCATACATGTATATGGTCATCCAATGAAGGGTTGGTTTTATAATTACTTCGTTGGTTTTATGGTGTTTAACATCACTTGCTATAATATTTCAGTTATATCATGGTTGTCAGTTTTCTTGATGGAGAAAATCAACAACCTGCTGCAAGTCACTGACAAACTTTATTACATAATGTTGTAAACCTTGCCCTGAGCGGGTGTTGAACCCACAACATCAGTGGTGATAGGCACCGATTGCATATGTAGTTGTAAATCCAACTAATATACAATCACGGCCACGATGGTCCAATGAAAGGAAATGGGCATCAAAATCGATTGTTTATTAATTTGCATGTCAGGGTGTGTGGGGGAGGGGGTCAGGTTTTGTTGTCCTGTAATAAGTACACTTGTCAGTATGGTTAACTTGTAAGAGGGTGTAGACAAGGAATTGTCACACATACACAATGTTTAAGTGTACATCACACGGGTGTAGGAGATGAGATGTTGCCCTTGAATTATTACACTTCTTTGTGATTTATCCTTATAAAGGGTTAGGTATGGAATGTTGTCACACATACTACACTGCAGTCATTCCGAAGGTTCGTCGAACAGTGGCAAAAGTCCGACAAAAATTGTATTGGACCGATAAAATAATCTTAATCGTTGGACCAATTGACCGGTTAACATATGCCAGGAAGTATTTTATTTTGGCAAATTTTCTAACAATTGTCAAATCAAAATATTTGATCATTGCTTTCATCGTAAGTTCAGCTTAAGTTTGCGGGAAATCCCATTTCTATTTTTAAAATATTGATATGGGGACTTAAGTAATTGTCGAAAGGGCATTTTAAATCCTTATCTTTACTACGCTTTAAATAATGAATCGCACATGTCTAAATTTCAAGCAATAATTTGTCACCGATCTTTTGTTGAAATCAAAATGTTGGGGCTCCGATCATGCTCTATCCAGAGTTGTCATTCCTGCTATGCTACACTCCATCTCTGTCAACGCCCATTTTACAAGATTTTTGTAAAATTTAGAAACAGTAAAAATATGTACTTAAAAGTGTTTTAATTATTGTAAATATCAATAAAGATGAAAATAAATCACTCATTTCAAATCAATTGTCTCTTAAAAATGATTTGTGATCATTTTTAACTTTTTAATTTTTACCTCCGCAAAATATTTCTCCAAGAAATGGGGAGAAAATCATTTTTAAGAGAGAATAACAGTAATTATGTTGTCAATACCTGATAAATCTGTAGTGTATGAATTAACAACCTCAAAATCAATGTCTGATTGTACTTGTGGTATTTTCATTTTCTGAAGTGATCCAAATAAGTTTGGTATATCATTGACTGTTTCTTTCTCTGGAATGAAATATTTAATTTCAGAAGGAATTGGCTTAAAATTAAAGTCTGACATCATTTTCTTAAATTTTGTAGCTGTTACAAATATTGTACTTCCTTGGATAGATTTCAAAGCTGCCATGATTTCATCTTGGTGGTGTATAATTGTCTTTTCAGCTTGGTCGGTCTGCTTTCTTATTTCAGAAATTTGTTTTTTTAGCTCACCTTGCCAATGGCAACGTGAGCTTTTGCCATCACTTGGCGTCCGTCGTCTGTCGTCCGTAGGTAGGAAGCATCTATGGAAGGTCCTCTAAAACGATTGCTCATTTCGTCCCGATCCATTAACAAACATGGCTGCCACAGGTAATTCTTGTTTCTGATTGGCCGATTTTTTTAAATCTTCTCCTCTGAAACCACTTGGCCAAATGATCTGAAACTTACTAGGAAGCATCCATGGAAGGTCCTCTGTAAAGATTGGTAATTTCATCCCGATCTGTTAACAAACATGACCGCCACAGGCAACTCTTGTTTCTGATTGGCTGTTTTTAAAAATCTTCTCCTCTGAAACCGTTTGGCCAAATGAACCGAAACTTGATAGGAAGCATCTATGGGTGGTCCTCTCTACAGAGTGCACATTTTGTCCAGATCCATTAACAAACATGGCCGCCACAGGCAATTCTTGTTTCTGATTGGCCGATTTTTTTAAATCTTCTCCTCTGAAACCACCTAGCCAAATGAACCGAAACTTGGTAGGAAGCATCTATGGAAGATGCTCTATAAATATTACTCATTTTGTCCCGATCAGTTAACAAGCATGGCCACCACAGGCAATTCTTGTTTCTGATTGGTTGATTTCTAAAAAAAATCTTCTCTGTTAAAAAAAAGATAACTCTTGTCTAAACTGTTAAAAGAAAGATAACTCTTGCCATTATCTCCCTTAGAAATAAACTAATGCTGATATAGTTTAACATGTTTATTCTATACATTACAAGTAGGTATTCACATTTAAATATTCTTTTTAGCAAACCTTGCCAAAGGCAATATGAGCTTTTGCCATCACTTGGTGTCCGTCGTCTGTCATCCTTTTACTTTTCACATTTTAATCTTTTCCCCTGAAAATCCTCAGCCAAATGAACTGAAACTTGGTAGGAAGCATCTATGGAAGGTCCTCTCTAAAGATTGCACATTTTGTTATGATCCATTACCAAACATTGTCACCACAGGCAATTCTTGATTCTGATTGGCCGATTTTTTAAAGTTTTCTTCTTTGAAACCGCTTGGCCAAATGAACCGAAATTTGGTAGGAAGCATCTATGGAATGTCCTCTATGAAAAGTGCTCATTTCGTCCTGATCGTTAACAAACATGGCTACCACCGAAACTTGGTAGGAATCATCTATGGAATGTCCTCTATTAAGATTGCTCATTTTGTCCCGATCGGTTAACAAACATGGCTACCACCGAAACTTGGTAGGAAGCATCTATGGAATATCCTCTATGAAGATTGCTCATTTCGTCCCGATCGGTTAGCAAACATGGTGATAGCCATATGAACCGAAACCTGGTAGGAAGCATTTACATGTATGGAAGTTCTGTATTAAGTTTCCTCAAAGCCGAATGAAAGGTGAACAACACAGGCTCAGCCCACTAGTCATAGATTTTCTCTCAGATTCAATTTCATTTTGTCTTTCTTGAGAATGTTTAGTGATGGCATCTATTAATATTTTCTCTTTTTTTTTTATTGTTATTATTGTTTCATCAAACAAAGACTCAAATTTAGTTTCTCTGATTTGGAATTCTTCAACTTTTACCTGACAGAGAGTTAAATCTTTACAATATATTGCCTCCGCTCCTTTCAGTTCATCCAATTTTTTCGAGAGAATTTTTTCTACGGGTTCAAATTTGTGATTGTTGTGTTTAGATGAAATACAATCTAGACACAGGTTTTACAGAACAGACATGTAATTTTTGTCTGATGTTCATCACATCTAATATTGTCTAGAATCACATTTCTTTTTCTTTTCTTTTTTTTCTACATCTTGAAATGGTGTGTTAATAATGTCCACTATCTGGTGTTCAATTGAAATCTGTACTTTACTGTGAATGTTTTTACATTTATTACACACTGAATGTTTTTACATTTATTACACACTGAATATTTTTACATTTATTACACACTGAATGTTTTTACATTTATTACACAAACATTTATCACATTGAATGCACCTCCATTTTAAGTTTGCTTTAGTTTCACAAAATTCACAAAGTTTCACGGTTTGTGCCTTTCTTAAAGAACATGAAAACGCCATAATAATAATAATGTTACCTCAATTCAGCAAAACAATTGAATCAAGATAGAAATGTTATTTCTTGATCATATCAGTACAAAGTTTTAACAATGGAAAAGTTTATTTACTGTTAGGGGGTGGTGTAAACATGAAATTTAATATTTAATATTTTCTGACCAAATATTTTTACATTCTTGTTATTTAATGGAAGTATTATCATCGATAACATATTTGTCTCCTTTGGAGGGACACTGTTTCAGCAGGTCGTCGGCATACCAATGGGTACGAATTGTGCCCCTCTTCTAGCCGATTTATTTTTATACTCATATGAGTCGGAGTTTCTTCAAAAGCTTGTAAAAGATAAGAAGATTCATGAGGCTAGAGCCTTTAATTTCACATACAGGTATATTGATGACGTTTTATCTATCAATAATTCTAGATTTGCAGAATTTCTTCCATTGATATATCCTCCAGAACTGGAAGTTAAAGAGACCACCGATACAGCTTCGTCCGCATCATTTTTGGACTTATACCTCGAATTTGACGACAGTGGTCAACTCAGTACTAAAATTTATGATAAGCGGGACGACTTCAATTTTAAAATCATAAATTTCCAAACATGTGCAGCAATATACCAGCTTTTCCTGCATATGGTGTTTACATCTCGCAATTGATTCGCTATGCAAGGGCCAGTAGGAATTATTCTGATTTCCTGAAACGTCATCTTCATCTGAGAAACAGGCTACTGGACCAGGGCTAAAAAGATTCGCCTTATTCGATCTCTTAAAAAGTTTATATTCCGATACCAATATCTTGTCGAAATATATTCCGTCTCTCCAGAAAAAATTATAAGCGATGCATTTTCATATAGTGAAAATGTATAAAGATAAAGAAGAAAAAAATGTCAAGAATTTTTTTGTCAATGTGTGACGTAAAAATATTTTTGACATTTACGTCACCGAATATGGTACTGCTTTGACAACTATTTTACCTATTTTGTTCCTGTATTTAAATACTGTTACAGTGACAGCCGGAACCTTTGAACCGTAATGAGAGCGGGAGGTTTGGCACCTTAAAATCTGATTCAACCCACCATTTCTTTAGAAATGCCTGTACCAAGTCAGGGTCATTACGGTTTTCACAGTTTTCCGGTTGTTGACTGATTTTGTCTGTTTATATAATTATGAGTTTTGACTTTCCCTTTGTAAGATTGTTCGGAGTTCGGTAATTTTGTTATTACCTTTATCATGTTTAACATGTTTTATATGATTTGAATAGAATCAGTATTTTATTACTTGATCTTATTTTGTTTGCCATCATTTGATGTTAAATATTTGACCCTTTTCAAAAAATAGACTGATTTAGTTAAAACTTTCTGGATGTATATATAAAGGGAATGCACTATTTTGTTTTTTTTATTGGAAATACTCAAAAAGAAACAAAGAGGCCCAAAGGTATCGAAAAGGGTGTTCTGTTTTTAATCTTCTCTTAAATCACTGGGCCAATTGTGAACCAAACTTATAGCAAATGTTCATTGGATGGTCCTCTAAAAAGAATATATTTGTTTGTTGTTAATCGGAAGTACACAAGAATTAAGAGGCCCAAGGTGTCAAAAAGGGTGTTGTCTGTTTTTATTGTTCTTTTCTGAAACCGCTAGACCAATTGAAACCAAGCTCGGTAGGAATGTTTATTGAATAGTTTATTGAATAGTCAAATCTGCCCATGCGGTCACCTGTATTAAAAGGTCACCTTTTTCTTGCCCTGTCATAGATAATTAAGTCCCAAACAAAGTTTGGAGACTTGTTGTGTTTGCACCGTTTCTTATTATAATTATTATTCTTCTTCTTTTTCTTTTTCTTTCTTTCTTCCGCCAAAAGTTTATCCGACACATTTCTCGGCGACTACTGAACGGAAATCAATGAAACATCACAAGAATGTTAAGTACTATGAGTAGATGTGCAGACTACTTTTGGAATTTTCAAAATGGCCACCATTGCCATGGAAACGGCCAAAATGCTAAAAAATTGAAAAACACAAAAATGATCATAGCAGGTCACTCGCCGAACAGAAATTAGGAACAACATCCACATCTAGTGGAACGAGATAAGCCAAAAAAATTGGAATCGGTTGGACAAACTTTGCTGCAGTTGCCATAGAAGCAAAAAAGGGGGGATTACAAAAAATTTGGATTCCTTTCATCAAACTTCATGAAACTTTGTAAGAATATCCACCGTAGTGTGTGGCAGCTATTGGGGAGTTGAAAAAATTCAAAATGGCGACCATTGCCATGGTAACCAAGGTGCAAAAAATGTTAAATTCAAACCGTACAGTGGATCCTTTTGAAACTTGAAACAAAAATAGATCAACACTCAAAAATGTGTTCTTTGTTATTAAAATTTTCAAAATGGCCACCATTTCAAAATGGTCACCAATATAAAAATTAAAAAAATTGTTAAAAATTAAAAAAATGAACAGATTTCAATGGAAATGGATATTTACAGGGAATAAGACATGCTGCACCATATGGCAACCATATTGGTTTGCTATGGTGGCCATTTAAAAAAAAAAATGGCTGCCAAAATACAAAAATCCTCTGATTTGGGCGAAATTTGGTTTCCAAGTAGATTATGATGTTGCGAATTGATATCCATCGTTTGGGAGCCATATAATATCATATCTTGTTGTGTTTGCTCCGTTTCTTATTATGTCCCCCAAACGAAGTTTCAGGAGACATTGTGTTTGCTCTGTTTCTTATTAAGTCCCCAAACGAAGTTTGGAGACTTATTTTTTTTGCACCGTTTCTTATTATTATTAAGTCCCCAAGCAAAGTTTGGAGACTTATTGTTTTTGCACCGTTTCTTATTATTATTATTATTATTATTATTATGAACATATGTCAAAATCTTTGACCTCACTTACATCGGAAACTGCCAAAGGGATTTCCACAAGACTTGGCATATATATTAAATAGGGTTGGTAGAATATTCTGACCAAAAAAAATCGCGAGCGAATGGCCGCCATTTTCAAATTGGCCGCCGACAAAATTGGCAAAATTTCAATGTTCTCCGATTTCAAAGAAAATTGATATCTATTTTTTTTTTTAAAAGGGGTCCAAATAGGAGTGAGGTTTACAAAAGAAACATGTGCATAATTATTTTTTTTATTTCTGCTCACCTCTCAAATTCTATTACTTCTGACAACAGATACCCTAATAATACCCTGAATTCTGATATGGGGGTCGTTTGGAGACTTCTGTGATTGCATCCAAACACAATCAAACCTCGTTTCATAGTATTGAACCTCTTTAAAGCGGTCACCTGTCTTGTAAGGCCACTTTTTCTTTGTCCCAAAGATAACCTCTTAATACAGGTTTGACTATATATAAATACCAGCAGAATGAACCAACTGGGAAATGTTAATACCATAAGATAAAACTAAAGGGTTGGTTTATGGTGTTTAACGCCACTTTCAACAATATTTCAGTTATATCGTGGCTGTCAGTTTTATTGGTGGAGGAAACCGGAGTACCCGGAGAAAACCACCGACCTATCGCAAGTCACTGACAAACTTTATCACATAATGTTGTACACCTCACCTGAGCAGGATTTGAACTCACAACATCAGTGGTGATAGACACTGATTACATAGGTAGCTGTAAATCCAACTACTATATGTTGAGATCAACATCATGTGTTAGTGACTAATAAGCTGTCAATATCTGAGGACTGAAATGTACAAGTATAGGATACAGTAATATGGAAACAAAAGAAGTGGCCCGTATTGGATATAACAGGTTTCTTTTTCCGCATTCGTACTCAGGTGACGGCCGAGGTGCGTACCAAGGCCGACACCTGAGTACGAATGCGGAAAAAGAAACCCGTTATATCCAATACGGGCAAATTCTTTTGTTTCAATAATAATGTATCTAACTTGTACAATAATAGTGTTGTTGAAAAAATATATGGTGTGTCATATGTTTTTACACTTTTAATGTTTAGAAAGCCAAATAAGACAACAATTAACAAAAATAAAACGACCTATTTTTTTCGGTCAATGTCCTTTGGATTCTCGTTTATATTTAGATATTTAGATATTTCAAGGTCTTTTAGATGGAAGTTTTGAAAGTCAAAATAGACTGAAAAGCCTGGCAGTGGTACGAGACACGAAAGCCCAATAATAAGTAAAACATGTTTTTAAGCCTAAAACAGTAAAAGGTTAAATTTCATATATTCAAGAACAAAAGAACAAACTGTAGATTCTTAAAAATAATCCACTGTTCGAACAATAGTGTGACGTGTGAGAAATGCATTACTTAAACGATATCAACCTTGTCCCAAAAATGGGTACAGCGGCCTGTATCATCGTCCCCTATTAACGGTCTGTATGTGATATTAGAGGCCACATTTACAATAGCTTTGCTGGGGGTATTATTGTACAACTGTGTTTACAAGAGTTAATATCTACAATCAGTTTCCTAACATACCTGTATGTATAACGTTTACCTGTTGAAAGGTATATTTTCTTTTATTTCTTAGTGATTTAGATATTTTGTTTTTGTTGTGAATAAAATTGAGTATGTGGATAAATTTTATCAATGATTTACCTTGAGGACGTCACTCCCTGTGTTTATTTTTTGATAGATTATAGGAATTATTAAAAAGAAATAAATAAAGAATTGGGTAGGTCAGCTGGACGATTTATTTTGTTAAAATCTTTTAGAGATAGTGAAATTTTGTTTTTAGTAAAAATTACGGTCATTCGTATCTATATTTAGAAAATCGAACATTCCAAAGATAGATAACTCTGTATGTTTATAAATAGTTAAAATGTGTATTCCACATTGTTGTGAATCATCTCCTAAAGTGGCATTAGCTACGATTTTGACCAAAAAAATTATGTTTTGGAAATTGGTAAATGGCTTTAAAATGATGAAATAAAGGTAAATATTTCACATTAAACAGCTTATCGTTCCACTTTTCGCCTTTTGAGAACGAAAATTACCATCGATTTTTATTATTTCCTTGCAAGCAAATAATTTGACCTTGCTTTCTCTGTATGCAACTGACCTTACTAGTGATGGGTAAAAACGAATAATTTGTATTTTGTCGCTTATTAACTGCAAACTTGCATGGTTCTTTGTCCATAATTAACGCAGACTAAAAGCAGATTCACAGAAAATAAGAAATAAGTGCATTGTTGTACTGATTTAATGACGATTCGGCAAACTCCGTAAGCAATACCGATAATTAATAAGATGGCGTCCATTTCTTGATCGATATCAAAACACGAGCAGTTGCACCTTTTTCCCCCCCGATGCGCGTACATTTCATAACACTTATAAGTTACAGAAACACGTTTTATTAAGGCATCAATCCCATCTGATAGTTTTTATGGGTAATAAAAATTTACGATTTTGGCAGATAATGCCACTTTAAAGCAATAATGATAAATAAAAAATATTTGAAACATCGTGAAATGGAATATTAGGGTAGACTTTATAGACAACAGTTTGAATGTAGTGCTGTATTAATGAATAACTAAAAAAAGATATTGATAAGGAAAATAAAATGAACAAGTTAAAAGTGAAACAAGGAAAGGACCATTATAAAGTAACCATTTCATAGAGTGTTGCTAAATTCTTTATAAAGGTAACTATAGGATTGTTAGTAAAACACTATTTACTGCCTTGGTTGTGTAATGGCTAGAGATCTTGCCTCAGGATGCCCACTGAGTTTTGAAACTGGGGGTACAATGGGGTACAATTACTGTTTTTTCCTTAACTTTGTACCCCTGCATATAGAAAGTCCCTACAATTTTGAGGGTACAGGGCCTATTTTGGGGGTAAAAAACCCTCTGCAGAAGGTAAATGGGCATGTTGTTACCTTGAGTGTAGTTAACACACTATTAACCTCCTTGGTTGTGTTATGGCTAGAGATCTTACCTTGAGTGTAGTTAACACACTATTAACCTCCTTGGTTGTATAATGGCTAGAGGTCTTACTTTGAGTGTAGTTAACAGACTATTAACCTCCTTGGTTGTGTTATGGCTAGAGATCTTACCTTGAATGTAGTTAACACACTATTAACCTCCTTGGTTGTGTTATGGCTAGAGATCTTACCTTGAGTGTAGTTAACACACTATTAACCTCCTAGGTTGTGCTATGGCTAGAGATCTTACATTGAGTGTAGTTAACACACTATTAACCTCCTTGGTTGTGTTATGGCTAGAGATCTTACCTTGAGTGTAGTTAACACACTATTAACCCCCTAGGTTGTGTTATGGCTAGAGATCTTACCTTGAGTGTAGTTAACACACTATTAACCTCCTTGGTTGTATAATGGCTAGAGATCTTACCTTGAGTGTAGTTAACAGACTATTAACCTCCTTGGTTGTGTAATGGCTAGAGGTCTTACTTTGAGTGTAGTTAACACACTATTAACCTCCTTGGTTGTGTTATGGCTAGAGATCTTACCTTGAGTGTAGTTAACACACTATTAACCTCCTTGGTTGTGTAATGGCTAGAGATCTTACCTTGAGTGTAGTTAACACACTATTAACCTCCTTGGTTGTGTTATGGCTTGAGATCTTACCTTGAGTGTAGTTAACACACTATTAACCTCCTTGGTTGTGTTATGGCTAGAGATCTTACATTGAGTGTAGTTACCACACTATTAACCTTCTTGGTTGTGTTATGACTATAGATCTTACCTTGAGTGTAGTTAACACACTATTAACCTCCTAGGTTGTGTTATGGCTATAGATCTTACCTTGAGTGTAGTTAACACACTATTAACCTCCTTGGTTGTGTTATGGTTAGAGATCTTACCTTGAGTGTAGTTAACACACTATTAACCTCCTTGGTTGTGTAATGGCTAGAGATCTTAACTTGAGTGTAGTTAACACACTATTAACCTCCTTGGTTGTGTAATGGCTAGAGATCTTACATTGAGTGTAGTTAACACACTATTAACCTCCTAGGTTGTGTTATGGCTAGAGATCTTACATTGAGTGTAGTGACCACACTATTAACCTTCTTGGTTGTGTTATGACTATAGATCTTACCTTGAGTGTAGTTAACACACTATTAACCTCCTAGGTTGTGTTATGGCTATAGATCTTACCTTGAGTGTAGTTAACACACTATTAACCTCCTTGGTTGTGTTATGGCTAGAGATCTTACCTTGAGTGTAGTTAACACACTATTAACCTCCTTGGTTGTGTAATGGCTAGAGATCTTACCTTGAGTGTAGTTAACACACTATTAACCTCCTTGGTTGTGTAATGGCTAGAGATCTTACCTTGAGTGTAGTTAACACACTATTAACCTCCTTGGTTGTGTTATGGCTAGAGATCTTACATTGAGTGTAGTTAACACACTATTAACCTCTTTGGTTGTGTTATGGCTAGAGATCTTACCTTGAGTGTAGTTAACACACTATTAACCTCCTTGGTTGTGTTATGGCTAGAGGTCTTACCTTGAGTGTAGTTAACACACTATTAACCTCCTTGGTTGTATAATGGCTAGAGGTCTTACTTTGAGTGTAGTTAACACACTATTAACCTCCTTGGTTGTGTAATGGCTAGAGATCTTACATTGAGTAGTTAACACACTATTAACCTCCTTGGTTATGTTATGGCTAGAGATCTTACATTGAGTGTAGTTACCACACTATTAACCTTCTTGGTTGTGTTATGACTATAGATCTTACCTTGAGTGTAGTTAACACACTATTAACCTCCTAGGTTGTGTTATGGCTATAGATCTTACCTTGAGTGTAGTTAACACACTATTAACCTCCTTGGTTGTGTTATGGCTAGAGATCTTACCTTGAGTGTAGTTAACACACTATTAACCTCCTTGGTTGTGTAATGGCTAGAGATCTTACCTTGAGTGTAGTTAACACACTATTAACCTCCTTGGTTGTGTAATGGCTAGAGATCTTACATTGAGTGTAGTTAACACACTATTAACCTCCTTGGTTGTGTTATGGCTAGAGATCTTATCTTGAGTGTAGTTAACACACTATTAACCTCCTTGGTTGTGTAATGGCTAGAGATCTTACATTGAGTGTAGTTACCACACTATTAACCTTCTTGGTTGTGTTATGACTATAGATCTTACCTTGAGTGTAGTTAACACACTATTAACCTCCTTGGTTGTGTTATGGCTATAGATCTTACCTTGAGTGTAGTTAACACACTATTAACCTCCTTGGTTGTGTTATGGCTAGAGATCTTACCTTGAGTGTAGTTAACACACTATTAACCTCCTTGGTTGTGTAATGGCTAGAGATCTTACCTTGAGTGTAGTTAACACACTATTAACCTCCTTGGTTGTGTAATGGCTAGAGATCTTACATTGAGTGTAGTTAACACACTATTAACCTCCTTGGTTGTGTTATGGCTAGAGATCTTACATTGAGTGTAGTTAACACACTATTAACCTCTTTGGTTGTGTTATGGCTAGAGATCTTACCTTGAGTGTAGTTAACACACTATTAACCTCCTTGGTTGTGTTATGGCTAGAGGTCTTACCTTGAGTGTAGTTAACACACTATTAACCTCCTTGGTTGTATAATGGCTAGAGGTCTTACTTTGAGTGTAGTTAACAGACTATTAACCTCCTTGGTTGTGTTATGGCTAGAGATCTTACCTTGAGTGTAGTTAACAGACTATTAACCTCCTTGGTTGTGTTATGGCTATAGATCTTACCTTGAGTGTAGTTAACACACTATTAACCTCCTAGGTTGTGTTATGGCTATAGATCTTACCTTGAGTGTAGTTAACACACTATTAACCTCCTTGGTTGTGTTATGGCTAGAGATCTTACCTTGAGTGTAGTTAACACACTATTAACCTCCTTGGTTGTGTAATGGCTAGAGATCTTACCTTGAGTGTAGTTAACAGACTATTAACCTCCTTGGTTGTGTTATGGCTATAGATCTTACCTTGAGTGTAGTTAACACACTATTAACCTCCTAGGTTGTGTTATGGCTATAGATCTTACCTTGAGTGTAGTTAACACACTATTAACCTCCTTGGTTGTGTTATGGCTAGAGATCTTACCTTGAGTGTAGTTAACACACTATTAACCTCCTTGGTTGTGTAATGGCTAGAGATCTTACCTTGAGTGTAGTTAACACACTATTAACCTCCTTGGTTGTGTTATGGCTAGAGATCTTACCTTGAGTGTAGTTAACACACTATTAACCTCCTTGGTTGTGTTATGACTATAGATCTTACCTTGAGTGTAGTTAACACACTATTAACCTCCTAGGTTGTGTTATGGCTATAGATCTTACCTTGAGTGTAGTTAACACACTATTAACCTCCTTGGTTGTGTTATGGCTAGAGATCTTACCTTGAGTGTAGTTAACACACTATTAACCTCCTTGGTTGTGTAATGGCTAGAGATCTTACCTTGAGTGTAGTTAACACACTATTAACCTCCTTGGTTGTGTAATGGCTAGAGATCTTACCTTGAGTGTAGTTAACACACTATTAACCTCCTTGGTTGTGTTATGGCTAGAGATCTTACATTGAGTGTAGTTAACACACTATTAACCTCTTTGGTTGTGTTATGGCTAGAGATCTTACCTTGAGTGTAGTTAACACACTATTAACCTCCTTGGTTGTGTTATGGCTAGAGGTCTTACCTTGAGTGTAGTTAACACACTATTAACCTCCTTGGTTGTATAATGGCTAGAGGTCTTACTTTGAGTGTAGTTAACACACTATTAACCTCCTTGGTTGTGTAATGGCTAGAGATCTTACATTGAGTAGTTAACACACTATTAACCTCCTTGGTTATGTTATGGCTAGAGATCTTACATTGAGTGTAGTTACCACACTATTAACCTTCTTGGTTGTGTTATGACTATAGATCTTACCTTGAGTGTAGTTAACACACTATTAACCTCCTAGGTTGTGTTATGGCTATAGATCTTACCTTGAGTGTAGTTAACACACTATTAACCTCCTTGGTTGTGTTATGGCTAGAGATCTTACCTTGAGTGTAGTTAACACACTATTAACCTCCTTGGTTGTGTAATGGCTAGAGATCTTACCTTGAGTGTAGTTAACACACTATTAACCTCCTTGGTTGTGTAATGGCTAGAGATCTTACATTGAGTGTAGTTAACACACTATTAACCTCCTTGGTTGTGTTATGGCTAGAGATCTTATCTTGAGTGTAGTTAACACACTATTAACCTCCTTGGTTGTGTAATGGCTAGAGATCTTACATTGAGTGTAGTTACCACACTATTAACCTTCTTGGTTGTGTTATGACTATAGATCTTACCTTGAGTGTAGTTAACACACTATTAACCTCCTTGGTTGTGTTATGGCTATAGATCTTACCTTGAGTGTAGTTAACACACTATTAACCTCCTTGGTTGTGTTATGGCTAGAGATCTTACCTTGAGTGTAGTTAACACACTATTAACCTCCTTGGTTGTGTAATGGCTAGAGATCTTACCTTGATTGTAGTTAACACACTATTAACCTCCTTGGTTGTGTAATGGCTAGAGATCTTACATTGAGTGTAGTTAACACACTATTAACCTCCTTGGTTGTGTTATGGCTAGAGATCTTACATTGAGTGTAGTTAACACACTATTAACCTCTTTGGTTGTGTTATGGCTAGAGATCTTACCTTGAGTGTAGTTAACACACTATTAACCTCCTTGGTTGTGTTATGGCTAGAGGTCTTACCTTGAGTGTAGTTAACACACTATTAACCTCCTTGGTTGTATAATGGCTAGAGGTCTTACTTTGAGTGTAGTTAACAGACTATTAACCTCCTTGGTTGTGTTATGGCTAGAGATCTTACCTTGAGTGTAGTTAACAGACTATTAACCTCCTTGGTTGTGTTATGGCTAGAGATCTTACCTTGAGTGTAGTTAACAGACTATTAACCTCCTTGGTTGTGTTATGGCTAGAGATCTTACCTTGAGTGTAGTTAACACACTATTAACCTCCTAGGTTGTGTTATGGCTAGAGATCTTACCTTGAGTGTAGTTAACACACTATTAACCTCCTTGGTTGTATAATGGCTAGAGATCTTACCTTGAGTGTAGTTAACAGACTATTAACCTCCTTGGTTGTGTAATGGCTAGAGGTCTTACATTTGAGTGTAGTTAACACACTATTAACCTCCTAGGTTGTGTAATGGCTAGAGATCTTACATTGAGTGTAGTTAACACACTATTAATCTCCTTGGTTGTGTAATGGCTAGAGGTCTTACTTTGAGTGTAGTTAACACACTATTAACCTCCTTGGTTGTGCTATGGCTAGAGATCTTACCTTGAGTGTAGTTAACACACTATTAACCTCCTTGGTTGTGTAATGGCTAGAGATCTTACATTGAGTGTAGTTAACACACTATTAACCTCCTAGGTTGTGTTATGGCTAGAGATCTTACACTGAGTGTAGTCAACACACTATTAACCTCCTTGGTTGTGTTATGGCTAGAGATCTTACATTGAGTGTAGTTAACACACTATTAACCTCCTTGGTTGTGTTATGGCTAGAGATCTTACCTTGAGTGTAGTTAACACACTATTAACCTCCTAGGTTGTGTTATGGCTAGAGATCTTACCTTGAGTGTAGTTAACAGACTATTAACCTCCTTGGTTGTGTTATGGCTAGAGATCTTACCTTGAATGTAGTTAACACACTATTAACCTCCTAGGTTGTGTTATGGCTATAGATCTTACCTTGAGTGTAGTTAACACACTATTAACCTCCTTGGTTGTGTTATGGCTTGAGATCTTACCTTGAGTGTAGTTAACACACTATTAACCTCCTTGGTTGTGTAATGGCTAGAGATCTTACATTGAGTGTAGTTAACACACTATTAACCTCCTTGGTTGTGTTATGGCTATAGATCTTACCTTGAGTGTAGTTAACACACTATTAACCTTCTAGGTTGTGTAATGGCTATAGATCTTACCTTGAGTGTAGTTAACACACTATTAACCTCCTTGGTTGTGTTATGGCTAGAGATCTTACCTTGAGTGTAGTTAACACACTATTAACCTCCTTGGTTGTGTTATGGCTAGAGATCTTACCTTGAGTGTAGTTAACACACTATTAACCTCCTTGGTTGTGTTATGGCTAGAGATCTTACCTTGAGTGTAGTTAACACACTATTAACCTCCTTGGTTGTGTTATGGCTAGAGATCTTACCTTGAGCGTAGTTAACACACTATTAACCTCTTTGGTTGTGTTATGGCTAGAGGTCTTACCTTGAGTGTAGTTAACACACTATTAACCTCCTTGGTTGTGTTATGGCTAGAGATCTTACCTTGAGTGTAGTTAACACACTATTAACCTCCTTGGTTGTGTTATGGCTAGAGATCTTACATTGAGTGTAGTTAACAGACTATTAACCTCCTTGGTTGTGTAATGGCTAGATATCTTATCTTGAGTGTAGTTAACACACTATTAACCTCCTAGGTTGTGTTATGGCTAGAGATCTTACCTTGAGTGTAGTTAACACACTATTAACCTCCTTGGTTGTGTTATGGCTAGAGATCTTACCTTGAGTGTAGTTAACAGACTATTAACCTCCTTGGTTGCGTTATGGCTAGAGATCTTACCTTGAGTGTAGTTAACACACTATTAACCTCCTAGGTTGTGTAATGGCTATAGATCTTACCTTGAGTGTAGTTAACACACTATTAACCTCCTTGGTTGTGTAATGGCTAGAGGTCTTACATTGAGTGTAGTTAACACACTATTAACCTCCTTGGTTGTGTTATGGCTATAGATCTTACCTTGAGTGTAGTTAACACACTATTAACCTCCTTGGTTGTGTTATGGCTAGAGATCTTACCTTGAGTGTAGTTAGCAGACTATTATTGGTTGTAGATGTTGTCCTTGGTGTGGTTCGACCACTGAGTTAGGCTGTGTAAGATTAAGTTGGTCTCTGGTATGGTATTTGTAGGTTAGTTCCCCTCTTTGTGAGTGATTGTTGTGTAACACCAACTCAGCCATATCATGGCGAGTACAGGTTAGTTTTCAGTGAGATGATGATGAGGTCCGCTTTGTAATAGACCAACACGTTTAGTTGGATTTTTTTGGTGCTAGCTCACCGAAACAACAGTCCGCGGGTAAACATGTCGCCCCACTCTGACACATTATCCTGATTCCGAGCCAACCAGTCTTCTTAATGTTGCGTGCATAGCGGAGAAGCAACAAATACCAATTTTATAGTCTTTGGTTTGACCCAAACAGGGATCGAAACCCACGATTTACCACACACAAAGCGAGCATGCTAACCAATACACCACCGATGTGGTTTCCTTTGTTTGTGTAATACCAAGGCTATGAATATAAGTATTAGCTGTCTCTCCATTACAGTCCTCACAATGAAAATTGTCAACCCCACTAGGGTTATTTCCCCAAGGGCTTTAGCCCGAGGGAAATAACCCTAGTGGGGTTGACAATTTTGGATATTCATCGATTCAGAGGGCCGTAACTGTTTTAATATAACGAACAAACAGTTGAAATATACTGTTTAATATTTGAATTGTTAAAGTATTATTCCATTAGGGTTATTCACTGGACGTTGTAATTTTGGAGGGTAATTACACCATTGAATAATAGGGTTATTCAATGGACGTTTGTAATTCTTGAGGTTATTCACCGTTGGCAGTGATTAGAAGCAAAAATATCCACATTATTTTATGTCATGTGATTATTTTTTAACCAATAGAATTGATTCTTTATTATGTGAGGTATAATAATGTGTGATGAGGACAGTGACATGTTTGTTTGCTATACTGTTATTTACTGTGGACAATAGAACTATTTAAATACAACTCAATGTACACTGTGAGTCAGTGATCACAATTTATCTCATTGGATAATAACTTGTTCTCACCATGTTGTGACTGAAGAAGTGCTCACTTAGCATTATTTAACAATCACTCACTCATGATAACTTAGGCTCTGACTGTTATTGACCATGGTTGTCTTTGTTTGAAGAAAAATATTGAGTTATCTCCCTTACCCTAGTAAGACTGTTATTTTGTTTGAGGAAACATATTGAGTTATCTCCCTTATCTAAGTAAGGTACACTTGATCTGACTGTTATTTTGTGTGTGGAAGCATGTTGAGTTATCTCCCTTACCCTAATAAGGTACATTTGATCTGAATGTTATTTTGTTTGTGGAAGCATGTTGAGTTATCTCCCTTACCCTAATAAGGTACATTTGATCTGACTTTTATTTTGTTTGTGGAAGCATGTTGAGTTATCTCCCTTACCCTGATAAGGTACATTTGATCTGAATGTTATTTTGTGTGTGGAAGCATGTTGACATGTTGAGTTATCTCCCTTACCCTAATAAGGTACATTTGATCTGACTTTTATTTTGTTTGTGGAAGTATGTTGAGTTATCTCCCTTACCCTAATAAGGTACATGTACATTTGATTTGAATGTTATTTTGTTTGTGGAAGCATGTTGAGTTAGCTCCCTTACCCTAATAAGGTACATTTGATCTGACTGTTATTGACCATGGTTGTCTTTGTTTGAGGAAAAATATTGAGTTATCTCCCTTACCTTAAGTCAGTTACACAGGAGACATTGCAGTAATCTGGCTTAGATCTTAGAGAAAAAAAAATTAAAAACATGTTTTCTTGTCTTCACCAACTTGTTGGGGAGATAGCTTGATATTGTTTATCGTTATCTTGATTTGAAAAAAGAAATAGAATCTTATAGAAAAAACCAATACTGGTGCTTGAAGAGCAACCAATCAAAACAATGTATCTAATTATATAGTGTTCTGATTGGACAATTTTCAAGCATGAGTTTGAAATTCATACATATTGTACTAGTATATAAAAGTTTTACAACTCTAAACTCAGTTGTATTTTTGTCAATATCACAATTTTTTTTTTAATGACACAATTTATTTTAACTGTTTGTATATTTTTTTTTAGCTATTTTGTATTTAATTAAGAGAGTCTAGTCTAGTTGCTATGGTGACCCTTTATTAACAGCTACAGTAATCTTTTGTTGGAGGTATTAGGTCGTGTCCAGCTTCGTAGTGTATATTGGAAGTTTTCACTTGGCATTATTTGGTCATAATTGTTGTTTTTAGCTCACCAGGCCAAAGGCCATGTGAGCTTTTGCCATCACTTGGCGTCCGTCGTAAACTTTCACATTTAAATCTTCTCCTCTGAAACCCCTGAACCAAATTAAACCAAACCTGGCAGGGATGGTCCTTGGGTGGGTCTCTTTCAAAATTGTGTCCGACAGATCTGCCCTCCATTCAAGATGGCTGCTGTTATTAAAAATAGAAATGTATTCAATTGTCTATTGCTGCTTTAGTTTAAGTCAAAATGAGCTCAAATGTTTACTGCAGCTACATGGAAATGAGTAGATTAACATATATTCTGTTTTTTTCTGTGAAATTTTTCTTTCAGCCAATTTATACAGATTATGCAAATTAGGCATATTTTGATAAAAGATCACATTTAAATCTTTTCCTCTGAAACCGCTGAACCAAATTAAGCAAACCTGGCATGGATGGTCCCTGGGTGGGTCCCTTTCAAAATTGTGTCCAACAGCCCTGCCCTCCATTCAAGATGGCTGCTGTTACTAGAAATAGAAATTTCTTCAATTGTCCATTGCTGCTTTATCATAAATCAAAATGGGCTCAACTTTAACTGCAGCTACATTGCAGTGAGAAGTTTTACATATATTCCTGGTTTTTCTGTGAAATTTTTCTTTCAGTCAATTTATACCGATTATGCAAATTAGGCATATTTTGATATTAGATCACATTTAAATCTTCTCTTCTGAAACCGCTGAACCAAATTAAATCAAATTTGGTTGGGATGGTCTTTGGGTGGGTCCCTTTCAAAATTATGTCTGACAGCCCTGCCCTCCATTCAAGATGGCTGCTGTTACTAAAAATAGAAATTTCTTCAATTGTCCATTGCTGCTTTATTATAAATCAAAATGAGCTCAAATTTTAACTGCAGCTACATGACAATAAGTGGATTAACATATATTCTGGTTTTTTTTGTGAATTTTTTCTTTCAACCAATTTATACCGATTATAAAATTAGACATATTTTGATAAAAGATCACATTTAAATCTTCTCCTCTGAAACTGCTGAACCAAATCAAAGCAAATTTGGTTGGGATGGTCCTTGTGTGGTCCCCTTTCAATATTGTGTCTGACAGCCCCGACCTCCATTCAAAATGGCTGCTGTTACAAAAAATGGAAATTTCTTTAGTTGTCAATTTTTGCATTATTACAAATCAAAATGAACTCAAATTTTAACTGCAGCTACATGGCAATGAGTAGTTTAACATTTATTCTAGGTTTTTCTGTGAGATTTTTTCAGCCAGTTTATTCCGTTTAGGAATATTATGAGATAAAAATCACATCAAAATCTTTTGCTCAGAAATTTGAGTTGAAATGATCTTTGGGTGGCCCACTTTCAAAATTATGTGTAACACCCCCATTTTCTATCAACTTTAGATGTCAAATTGAAAACCAGGTGAACGATTATAGGCTCCTGGGAACCTCTAGTTTTTTCTCACTGTTTATTTATTTTGGTAGGTCTTGTACATTCCCTCTGAAGATAGAAAGAAGAAAGAAGAGAAAGACCAGATGAAGATGGTTGTAGGAAGTCCTCCTCATGATAACAGACCTTGCATGGTAAGATTTTAAATAAATAATGTGTACACTGCAATATATTTTTGGTCTGATTTTTTTGGGTGACAATTAATAACACAAGTGTTTTTCTGCAGTTTTATTATTTCAATTCAGTCGAAAGAAATTTCTGAAATAAGTTGTTGTGATTATTGGTTTACATATATTTTTATAGGTTATTTATGAGTGAAGGGAGATAATTAAAACGAGATAATTAAAACCATTTTGCATCACAAATATAAAAAAATAAATCACTTGTAATTCACTCATGTGCTAACACATTTATTTTCTATGCTTGGAATGCAAGAGAAATTATACTATATTAAACAAGGGAGATAATTTGAAACCATTAATGAGTAGTCTCCCTTTGTAATGTTGCATATTCACCTTTTTTCTTCTTGTCCATATTGAATATTTCTAGGTTATCATAATATAAACTGGACTTTAGGTCTAAAATGGATATTCTTCATAGACATTATTTACAGTAATTGAAGAAGAAAAATCTTCAAAAGTGAAAAAGTCTATCTTTAGTCCGAAAAATATGATTAATAAACCAGAGATACTTGTAGCAATGACTCGATGAGTCCAGAAGAAATTTCTGAAAATTTGGGCAAGTTCCACTCACTATTGTAAAAATCTAAAATTTGAAAACCTTTGATGAGTCCCAACTGAAAATGAGGGAGTCCAGAAATCATCTAGGTGAGTGGCAAGGACCTCTGATAAACTGAAAAGATATTTTAAGTTACTCTTCTATCATTGGAAAAGATTTCTCAGATTATTTTGAACAGATTTGAAGTGAAGACCCACCAACATCTAATAACATCATTTATCTTCTCATGTTATAGACAAATTTTTGTATGAAGGAGTAAAGAATGTCTGCATGTTCATTAAATGTTGCCTGAAGTCACCTGATGTGGAATATTGTTAGGTCACTTAAAATATATGTATGAATTCTACATATAGATTGTGGACTACGTTAATTGATATTTAAGATAACTTATGATAGAATTTTAGGATTCAATTAACCTGGATTTCCAACATCATATGTTTTTGTCTTTTTTTGGGTTCAGTGGAGGTAAGAGGTGATTGTTGGTTTTGTTGATATTTGTGGAATTGTTGACCATCACTGTTTAAACTTTCTTTGTTGTGTTGATATTTGTGGAATTGTTGACCATTACTGTTTAAACTTTCTTTGTTTTGTTGATATTGGTGGAATTGTTGACCATTATTGTTTAAACTTTCTTTGTTTTGTTGATATTGGTGGAATTGTTGACCATTATTGTTTAAACTTTCTTTGTTTTGTTGATATTTGTGGAATTGTTGACCATCACTGTTTAAACTTTCTTTGTTTTGTTGATATTTGTGGAATTGTTGACCATTACTGTTTAAACTTTCTTTGTTGTGTTGATATTGGTGGAATTGTTGACCATTACTGTTTAAACTTTCCTTGTTTTGTTGATATTGGTGGTATTATTGACCATTACTGTTTAAACTTTCTTTGTTGTGTTGATATTGGTGGAATTGTTGACCATTATTACTGTTTAAACTTTCTTTGTTTTGTTGATATCGGTGGAATTGTTGACCATCACTGTTTAAACTTTCTTTGTTGTGTTGATATTTGTGGAATTGTTGACCATTACTGTTTAAACTTTCTTTGTTTTGTTGATATTTGTGGAATTGTTGACAATTACTGTTTAAACATTCTTTGTTGTGTTGATATTTGTGGAATTGTTGACCATCACTGTTTAAACTTTCTTTGTTTTGTTGATATTGGTGGAATTCTTGACCATCACTGTTTAAACTTTCTTTTGTTTTGTTGATATTTGTGTAATTGTTGACCATTACTGTTTAAACTTTCTTTGTTTTGTTGATATTTATGGAATTGTTGACCATCACTGTTTAAGCTTTCTTTGTTGTGTTGATATTTGTGGAATTGTTGACCATTACTGTTTAAACTTTCTTTGTTTTGTTGATATTGGTGGAATTGTTGACCATTATTGTTTAAACTTTCTTTGTTTTGTTGATATTTGTGGAATTGTTGACCATCACTGTTTAAACTTTCTTTGTTTTGTTGATATTTGTGGAATTGTTGACCATTACTGTTTAAACTTTCTTTGTTGTGTTGATATTGGTGGAATTGTTGACCATTACTGTTTAAACTTTCCTTGTTTTGTTGATATTTGTGGTATTATTGACCATTACTGTTTAAACTTTCTTTGTTGTGTTGATATTGGTGGAATTGTTGACCATTATTACTGTTTAAACTTTCTTTGTTTTGTTGATATCGGTGGAATTGTTGACCATCACTGTTTAAACTTTCTTTGTTGTGTTGATATTTGTGGAATTGTTGACCATTACTGTTTAAACTTTCTTTGTTTTGTTGATATTTGTGGAATTGTTGACAATTACTGTTTAAACATTCTTTGTTGTGTTGATATTTGTGGAATTGTTGACCATCACTGTTTAAACTTTCTTTGTTTTGTTGATATTGGTGGAATTCTTGACCATCACTGTTTAAACTTTCTTTTGTTTTGTTGATATTGGTGTAATTGTTGACCATTACTGTTTAAACTTTCTTTGTTATGTTGATATTTGTGGAATTGTTGACCATTACTGTTTAAATTTTCTTTGTTGTGTTGATATTGGTGGAATTGTTGACCATTACTGTTTAAACTTTCCTTGTTTTGTTGATATTGGTGGTATTATTGACCATTACTGTTTAAACTTTCTTTGTTGTGTTGATATTGGTGGAATTGTTGACCATTATTACTGTTTAAACTTTCTTTGTTTTGTTGATATCGGTGGAATTGTTGACCATCACTGTTTAAACTTTCTTTGTTGTGTTGATATTTGTGGAATTGTTGACCATTACTGTTTAAACTTTCTTTGTTTTGTTGATATTTGTGGAATTGTTGACAATTACTGTTTAAACATTCTTTGTTGTGTTGATATTTGTGGAATTGTTGACCATCACTGTTTAAACTTTCTTTGTTTTGTTGATATTGGTGGAATTCTTGACCATCACTGTTTAAACTTTCTTTTGTTTTGTTGATATTGGTGTAATTGGTGACCATTACTGTTTAAACTTTCTTTGTTTTGTTGATATTTATGGAATTGTTGACCATCACTGTTTAAACTTTCTTTGTTGTGTTGATATTTGTGGAATTGTTGACCATTACTGTTTAAACTTTCTTTGTTTTGTTGATATTGGTGGAATTGTTGACCATTATTGTTTAAACTTTCTTTGTTTTGTTGATATTTGTGGAATTGTTGACCATTACTGTTTAAACTTTCTTTGTTGTGTTGATATTGGTGGAATTGTTGACCATTACTGTTTAAGCTTTCCTTGTTTTGTTGATATTGGTGGTATTATTGACCATTACTGTTTAAACTTTCTTTGTTGTGTTGATATTGGTGGAATTGTTGACCATTATTACTGTTTAAACTTTCTTTGTTTTGTTGATATCGGTGGAATTGTTGACCATCACTGTTTAAACTTTCTTTGTTGTGTTGATATTTGTGGAATTGTTGACCATTACTGTTTAAACTTTCTTTGTTTTGTTGATATTTGTGGAATTGTTGACAATTACTGTTTAAACATTCTTTGTTGTGTTGATATTTGTGGAATTGTTGACCATCACTGTTTAAACTTTCTTTGTTTTGTTGATATTTGTGGAATTGTTGACCATCACTGTTTAAACTTTCTTTTGTTTTGTTGATATTGGTGTAATTGTTGACCATCACTGTTTAAACTTTCTTTGTTTTGTTGATATTTGTGGAATTCTTGACCATCACTGTTTAAACTTTCTTTTGTTTTGTTGATATTGGTGGAATTCTTGACCATCACTGTTTAAACTTTCTTTTGTTTTGTTGATATTGGTGGTATTATTGACCATTACTGTTTAAACTTTATTTGTTATGTTGATATTTGTGGAATTGTTGACCATTACTGTTTAAATTTTCTTTGTTGTGTTGATATTTGTGGAATTGTTGACCATCACTGTTTAAGCTTTCTTTGTTTTGTTGATATTTGTGGAATTGTTGACCATTACTGTTTAAATTTTCTTTGTTGTGTTGATATTTGTGGAATTGTTGACCATCACTGTTTAAGCTTTCTTTGTTTTGTTGATATTGGTGGAATAGTTGACCGTTACTGTTTAAACTTTCTTTGTTGTGTTGATATTTGTGGAATTGTTGACCATCACTGTTTAAACTTTCTTTGTTTTGTTGATATTTGTGGAATTGTTGACCATTACTGTTTAAACTTTCTTTGTTATGTTGATATTTGTGGAATTGTTGACCATTACTGTTTAAATTTTCTTTGTTGTGTTGATATTTGTGGAATTGTTGACCATCACTGTTTAAGCTTTCTTTGTTTTGTTGATATTGGTGGAATAGTTGACCATTACTGTTTAAACTTTCTTTGTTGTGTTGATATTTGTGGAATTGTTGACCATCACTGTTTAAACTTTCTTTGTTTTGTTGATATTTGTGGAATTGTTGACCATTACTGTTTAAATTTTCTTTGTTTTGTTGATATTTGTGGAATTGTTGACCATTACTGTTTAAATTTTCTTTGTTGTGTTGATATTTGTGGAATTGTTGACCATCACTGTTTAAATTTTCTTTGTTGTGTTGATATTTGTGGAATTGTTGACCATCACTGTTTAAACTTTCTTTGTTTTGTTGATATTTGTGGAATTGTTGACCATTACTGTTTAAATTTTCTTTGTTTTGTTGATATTTGTGGAATTGTTGACCATCACTGTTTAAGCTTTCTTTGTTTTGTTGATATTTGTGGAATTGTTGACCATCACTGTTTAAACTTTCTTTGTTTTGTTGATATTGGTGGAATTGTTGACTGTTACTGTTTAAACTTTCTTTGTTGTGTTGATATTGGTGGAATTGTTGACCATTATTGTTTAAACTTTCTTTGTTGTGTTGATATTGGTGGAATTGTTGACCGTTACTGTTTAAGCTTTCTTTGTTTTGTTGATATTGGTGGAATTGTTGACCATCACTGTTTAAACTTTCTTTGTTTTGTTGATATTGGTGGAATTGTTGACCATCCCTGTTTAAACTTTCTTTGTTGTGTTGATATTGGTGGAATTGTTGACCATCACTGTTTAAACTTTCTTTGTTGTGTTGATATTGGTGGAATTGTTGACCATCACTGTTTAAACTTTCTTTGTTTTGTTGATATTGGTGGAATTGTTGACCATCACTGTTTAAACTTTCTTTATTGTGTTGATATTGGTGGAATTGTTGACCATCACTGTTTAAACTTTCTTTATTGTGTTGATATTGGTGGAATTGTTGACCATCACTGTTTAAACTTTCTTTGTTGTGTTGATATTGGTGGAATTGTTGACCATCACTGTTTAAACTTTCTTTTCATAATTGCAAGCATCCCAAATCCTATCATATATATGGGCGTCATTCTGGACAAACAGTTAGGACATTTTTTAGATTTCATGCTAAAAAACCAAAGAAGGTAATATGACATTGAATAACCTATTACCTCTAGCACAGTCAAAGGTCATCATAATACAGTAGCCCCGTCTTATAAGGCCATTCCTGCTGCAATGAAAAAGAGGTATTTCTTAAGTAGTATTTTCTGCAATCTGGCCTGATAAGAGGGGTGACCTCTCTCAAAGGGGGACAATTCAGTAGTATTTTACCGTCTCAGTACACGTACGATCTGGTTTGATAAGAAGGGTGGCCTTTGATGGGAGGGACCTTATAAGAGGGTAGCTACTGTAACACTGATCATAAGAATTATTTCATAATTGCATTTCATCATGTCGTTAAGATTCTAAGAAAACAATTCAGTTTATTATGAACCATCATCTGCTAGCTATAGATAGGCATCAAAGGCATTAAGTTTTACTCGTGTGAGTATACAGGTATGTCAGTTGGTCTGTCCAGCATTTCATTTCATTTCAAAAACTTAGTATTTCTTGAGTTAAACATTTTAAATTCATGTACAAAGTAGACCATGTATGAATTTGAGCGTTAACATTTTTTTCCCAATCTTGGTTTGCTGAAAAATATCAATTTCTTAGTTTACTATATTCAATAACTTAAGTTCCCTATAAGCAAAACATTTTAAATGACTGTGCCAAAGCAATGTTTTTGACCACAATACACAGGTCAACATTGAGTTTGGATATTTATCCTATTTCAAAGATGCCCCTTAATTACATTTTTGTAATTGAAAAATGGCAAATTTGTGGTTCTCATGTTCTAACTTCAGTTATTTTGCCTGTTTAACTCATTTAACTAAAATTTAGGGTGATCCTTTGTCATCATGTTGAGTCCATTCCCCCATCTTTACTCCAAGCTTAGTTGGAATAGTGCTTGTATTGTTTCCATTCTAAATTGTATGTTATAGTTCTGAACTCGATCCAAGATGGCCACAATAACTAAAAATAGAAAATTCTTACATAAAGCCAGAATCTGCATCTATTTTAAAAGTAAAAGCATAATCAGGGGGATGGTCCTTAGTCAAAACCATAATGAAATGTACAATTGTCACCATCTGGATTTGCTGAGTAATTCAGGCTCAAGTGAGCCTCTGGTTTTGATTCCTGTGCTGTGCAATGTTTACTTTACCATCTGGTTCCTATGGATGCATTCTTTTCCTTTTTAAACAAATATTTTTGTGCTGCCTGCAGATCGACCATATAGGGATCATTCTGTCTTATCATGTTACCAATGCCCTGATCACACTTATATTATTGCCCCATTCAACACTGGATGGAATTTAACCAATCCACAGTCCTTGTCATAACCTACTGATATTCACATGCATATATTTTTATTATGTTTTAGAATATAACATGCCACATCATCTGTGAACCATGGCAGATCACTCTCCACTCATCACCATGGGTCTACTGTCTTAATAGCTAATCAAATCACAGCTTTTAAGTGTATCTAAATTAAGAAAGGAATTCCTTGCAAATTATGGGAGTCCCCATTTTTCTGTATAGCTTTTTCACCTCAAATCAGGAGACTATAACAATATCAATGATGATTTTAATTGGTTAAAGGGGCATTAGCTATGATTTTGACCAAAAAAATTATATGTTTTGGAAATTGGTAAATAGCTTTAAAATGATGAAATAAAGGTAAATATTTCACATTAAACAGCTTACCTTACCACTTTTCGTCTTTTGAGAACGAAAATTACCATCGATTTATTATTTCCTTGCAAGCAAATAATTTGACCTTGCTTTCTCCGTATGCAACTGACCTTACTAGTGACAGGTAAAAACGATTAATTTGTATTTTGTCGCTTATTAACTGCAAACTTGCATGGTTCTTTGTCCGTAATTAACGCCGACTAAAAGCAGATTCACAGAAAATAAGAAATAAGTGCATTGTTGTACTGATTTAATGACGATTCAGCAAACTCTGTAAACAAAGCCGATAATTAATAAGATGGCATCCATTTCTTGATCGATCTCAAAACACGAGCAGTTGCACCTTTTTTCCCCGATGAGCGTACATTTCATAACATTTATAAGTTACAGAAACACGTTTTATTAAGGCATCAATCATATCTGATAGTTTTTATGGGTAACAAAAATTTACAATTTTGGCAGATAATGCCCCTTTAATATTGATAGCCTTTTTTCAACAAAACAAGGATATCTCTGGCAGTTGACCTATGTCAGTATGTGTGATGGGTGGAGAGTAATGGTAGCGTAATCAGCTTTATGTTATCTACAATGCACATGACCATGCCCATCTAAGTTTTAAAAAAAATGTTACGTCTTTAGACTGGCGAAACCTGTCTTTGTCAAAAGATCCTTAAAATTTGAAGAGACTAGTGATTAATGTAACAGCATGTCTCTACAATAACTTGTTTTTCAATGAAAATTCTATTGTCCGAAATTTATAGTTACTTATCCAAATTTTCAAAGCAAATCATTTTCAGAACTTGTTCCGCCCACAAGTTTAGTCCATAGCATAATAACGAGAGTGAAAATAAATGATTCTTTTCACATGTGAATTACGGTGATTTATTTCATCAAGAAATCTCAGTAAATCACACATTTATATATAATAAAAGTAAATAAACAGTAATGGTTGGCAAATATTAACAAATAAATAGGTTGAAGGTTGACTATTGTTTCTATATTATGTCTTAGGATGGTATTGTGTACTGTCTAGTATTTAAATGATGGTTGAGGTCATCGGCTCACTTTAATATAATAGTATTATACATATGACAGATACTGTGTCACAAGGGGCCATCATTGCCGTGATCTCGTATGGTAGTTGGATTTATAACTACCTATGCAATCAGTGTCTATCACCACTAACGTTGTGAGTTCGAATCCAGCTCAGGAGATGTGTACTCAATAAAACATTATGTGATAAAGTTTGTCAGTGACTTACAACAGGTCAGTGGTTTTCTCCGGTATTCCGGTTTCCACCACCAATAAAACTGACCGCCACGATATAACTGAAATATTGTTGAACGTGATGTGAAACACCATAACTCTCTTTCTCTGTCACGAAGATTAGAGCGTTCAGATGTCAGCATGATGATTACGTATATAATAATATATGAGAGTGTCAGCGAAAAATTCTATAGTATGAGTTTGTTTTATTTATTATAGGATGTACCTATCGTTAAAATGGCCGACAAGCCACCATCTAGAATCCCTGGTCATGCTGAGAGACAGACACCAGTGACGTCACCTAAAGATGACGTAGAATTTGTTATACCACATAAGTTAGATGAGGATGAAATCCAACAACTGGACCAAGATTGTTATGAAAGATTTATTAAAGTTAATGTTAAACATATTACTGATGGCCAGGTTTGTTCTCAAAAATGTTCCTCATTTGAAGGATTTTATCACGTCTAGATCTGAAAGGTTAAGGATCGAACTGTTTAAACAGTGATTGTCAACTGTTCCATCAATATTAACAACACTAAATACAGCGTGTATAGTGAAACCTGTCTAAACCAAACTCAATAAAACAGAATGCTGTACATGTATAAATAAAACTCTCAATAAAACAGAATGCTGTACATGTATAAACAAAACTCTCAATAAAACAGAATGCTGTACATGTATAAACAAAACTCTCAATAAAACAGAATGCTGTACATGTATAAACAAAACTCAATAAAACAGAATGCTGTACATGTATAAACAAAACTCTCAATAAAACAGAATGCTGTACATGTATAAACAAAACTCTCAATAAAACAGAATGCTGTACATGTATAAACAAAACTCTCAATAAAAACAGAATGCTGTACATGTATAAACAAAACTCTCAATAAAACAGAATGCTGTACATGTATAAACAAAACTCTCAATAAAACAGAATGCTGTACATGTATAAACAAAACTCTCAATAAAACAGAATGCTGTACATGTATAAACAAAACTCTCAATAAAACAGAATGCTGTACATGTATAAACAAAACTCTCAATAAAACAGAATGCTGTACGTGTATAAACAAAACTCTCAATAAAACAGAATGCTGTACATGTATAAACAAAACTCTCAATAAAACAGAATGCTGTACATGTATAAACAAAACTCTCAATAAAACAGAATGCTGTACATGTATAAACCAAACTCTCAATAAAACAGAATGCTGTACATGTATAAACAAAACTCTCAATAAAACAGAATGCTGTACATGTATAAACAAAACTCTCAATAAAACAGAATGCTGTACATGTATAAACAAAACTCAATAAAACAGAATGCTGTACATGTATAAACAAAACTCAATAAAACAGAATGCTGTACATGTATAAACAAAACTCTCAATAAAACAGAATGCTGTACATGTATAAACAAAACTCTCAATAAAACAGAATGCTGTACATGTATAAACAAAACTCTCAATAAAACAGAATGCTGTACATGTATAAACAAAACTCTCAATAAAACAGAATGCTGTACATGTATAAACCAAACTCAATAAAACAGAATGCTGTACATGTATAAACAAAACTCAATAAAACAGAATGCTGTACATGTATAAACAAAACTCAATAAAACAGAATGCTGTACATGTATAAACAAAACTCTCAATAAAACAGAATGCTGTACATGTATAAACAAAACTCTCAATAAAACAGAATGCTTGTACATGTAATATAAAACCAAACTCAATAAAACAGAATGCTGTACATGTATAAACAAAACTCTCAATAAAACAGAATGCTGTACATGTATAAACCAAACTCAATAAAACAGAATGCTGTACATGTATAAACAAAACTCTCAATAAAACAGAATGCTGTACATGTATAAACCAAACTCAATAAAACAGAATGCTGTACATGTATAAACAAAAACTCAATAAAACAGAATGCTGTACATGTATAAACAAAACTCAATAAAACAGAATGCTGTACATGTATAAACAAAACTCTCAATAAAACAGAATGCTGTACATGTATAAACAAAACTCAATAAAACAGAATGCTGTACATGTATAAACAAAACTCTCAATAAAACAGAATGCTGTACATGTATAAACAAACTCAATAAAACAGAATGCTGTACATGTATAAACAAAATCTCAATAAAACAGAATGCTGTACATGTATAAACAAAACTCTCAATAAAACAGAATGCTGTACATGTATAAACAAAACTCAATAAAACAGAATGCTGTACATGTATAAACAAAACTCAATAAAACAGAATGCTGTACATGTATAAACAAAACTCAATAAAACAGAATGCTGTACATGTATAAACAAAACTCTCAATAAAACAGAATGCTGTACATGTATAAACCAAACTCAATAAAACAGAATGCTGTACATGTATAAAACAAAACTCAATAAAACAGAATGCTGTACATGTATAAACAAAACTCAATAAAACAGAATGCTGTACATGTATAAACAAAACTCTCAATAAAACAGAATGCTGTACATGTATAAACAAAACTCAATAAACAGAATGCTGTACATGTATAAACAAAACTCTCAATAAACAGAATGCTGTACATGTATAAACAAACTCTCAATAAAACAGAATGCTGTACATGTATAAACAAAACTCTCAATAAAACAGAATGCTGTACATGTATAAACCAAACTCAATAAAACAGAATGCTGTACATGTATAAACAAAACTCAATAAAACAGAATGCTGTACATGTATAAACAAAATCTCAATAAAACAGAATGCTGTACATGTATAAACAAAACTCCAATAAAAACAGAATGCTGTACATGTATAAACAAAACTCAATAAAACAGAATGCTGTACATGTATAAACAAAACTCTCAATAAAACAGAATGCTGTACATGTATAAATAAAACTCTCAATAAAACAGAATGCTGTACATGTATAAACAAAACTCTCAAATAAAACAGAATTGCTGTACATGTATAAACCAAACTCAATAAAACAGAATGCCTGTACATGTA